>CAMZMU010000074.1:46966818-47459321 GCA_947311845.1 Poa pratensis
AATATGAATAGTGGGGTTAAATATTATTTATTGGAATTCCATTTGAAGTTCTATAAACTTTACGTTTTATTTTCAATCCTTCACTATAATTTGACTAGATAATTAACGTAACTGTATATTGAGTGAACATACCAGGAGTGTGTTGTAAATTTGTGTTTCTAATTGCATGTATGCACTCTATGTGCTTAAGTTAATTATATTCATGTACACTTATATTAACAAATAAGTATACTTAGCATATTTTCAGAATAACGGTAGATTGCAATATACTATGGCCTCTCTGTTGCTTTCCACTATTTCCTATAGCTTTTCTTCACGTCGTCACCATGATACCACGATACTTGTATTTACAGCACTATTTTATGTGTATTGAACGATTTATCTTCGGGTCCAGGATACAGGTGTTCATGCTTTGGCAAATGTTTGTCATGTTGATGTGGAGCGGATAAGTAAAAGGAAGCCTGGTGAAGTGGTTTGTATGCATATACTTTTCTCTCCAACTGGGATTCCCTCTTGAGTTCAATCTATAACAAGGCTTGCTCTTAGGGCATGCATAAACTATTCATTGTATGCTTTGTCTGCATCACAGAATTCATTTGTCTAACTGCATGTTAAATTAGTTCCTTCATGAGTTAAGGGACGTCCGATTTACATCCTCAGTGAATACTCCCTAAAAATATGGTATGCATTTTAGAACACTCATGCCACTTATAGTTCTGTTTGTTAATGTGTGTTCCCTATTCGCAGTTGCCACCTCATGATCCTGGAGTTGTAAAACGCGCGGTCAACCACTTTCTCCATGTATGTTTTAACCAAATTTACCTGTAGTTATATTCATCCAGCTTTTCTAATGTAAAAGCTAATTATACAATACACGCATTCAATATTATGTTGAAGATTTGCTTTTCATTTGGTTGGGCTGGTCACCTGCTTACTGAATATATACTAAATGATTCGTAGCTCTCCAGATTTTGATATTTAATTTGTCTCTTGCAGTAGATATTTATTTGTGTTACACATTTTTCCTGCAGAAGAATGAAGGTGACATAATGGTGACTGATGTTCGTTGTGTTGCACCAGACTTCCATGCTAGATACAAAGCTCTAGAACGCACGTAGGTAGCAAAATCTACAATATAATATGAGGCATTCTCCTAATTGATCTTGTCACTTTTCCATTCTGATGTCCAAAGCTGTTTAATAATGGGGTAGTAACTGCTTTTTTTAATGTGAGCAATCAAAGCTTGCTTCTAAACAACTAAATTACCCTTCTGAGATAATGAAAATGCTTATGTTATTGTTTTACTAATTTTGTTGAAGATATCACTATCGTTTACTTTGTGGGCCGGAGTGGCCATCAATCTTTGAGAAAAACTCGGCTTGGCACATACCTGAGGATCTAAATATACAGGCTATGAAGGTAAAGTCTCCAGTCATACTTAATTGTTTTCTGATGCAAATTTGTGTTTCTTGCTTTACTAATGATCCTTTGTCCAGAAAGCTTGCAGTATACTTGTTGGGCATCATGATTTCAGTTCATTTCGAGCAATTGGATGTCAGGTGGTGCCTTGCTTCTTACTCGATTCTCAGCTGCACAGAGTTCATCAAGAAATACTAGTGTAGAAAGGCACATATTTTCTAGGATTTAATTATCCACTATTTTATATCGATGTATTATTGTTACAGGCGAAATCTCCAGTGAGAACTTTGGATGAGCTTACTGTTACAGAAGTATTTCCTTTCATGTTTTTTCCTTCAAGCTTAGAGCGATCAGAGATGGAATTACCAGATGGGTCTCTTGTTTACTCGGGGGCATCACTCATGGGATCTTCTGGAGAAGGATCTGATGCTTCTAGTATTACTAGTGGGAAATCAGTATGCGAGGACGGGCAAGAGTTTGGAAAGAGATTCAGACACCGCTGCTTTGTTATTACTGCAAGGGCACAGTCTTTTGTTTACCACCAGGTTAGTTCATCTTCTTTGGAGGTTAATGTCAGAGCCTAGGGTCGACATGCCTGGTTAATTGCTGGCCTCAGTTGTCTTTTTATCGGGTTTCATTATATTTGGGAGTTACTCTCAGAGCATTATGTTCTTGATTTTAGTGGCAATTAACACTATTTACATGTACTAATATCGATTAGAAGAACACAATTTGTTCATAAGCATCGTTGAGATGAAAATTTGTTAGATGCAATGCAAGACATGAAAGCTCTGACATGTTTGGGAGTAACTTAAATGCAGTCTAGCTTTAGGTCTGTAGGTGCAATTCAACTCGTAGAAGGAAATAAAGAAGTGGCCTCAGTTGCATAGAGGGTACAAAATAGTTATGGTTTACAGAGAGTGGAGGAGAGACCGATTAAGAACTTTCATGGCGCCTCCGGCCTTCCAATTTTGAAGAGGCTGTATCCAAGTCTTGACCAGTACCCAGTGATAATATACATCCCAGGTTAATGCAGGTCCTAGAAAGAGTGAATTCCAA
This sequence comes from Poa pratensis, assembly GCA_947311845.1. Lineage (NCBI taxonomy): Eukaryota > Viridiplantae > Streptophyta > Magnoliopsida > Poales > Poaceae > Poa > Poa pratensis. Next base: position 46,969,297 of record CAMZMU010000074.1, read on the forward strand.
AAAGACACCACAAATGGGCCAAAGGTGTCGAACACCCACCATTTCATGCGATTTGTGTTTTTTTTCTACATGGTTGTTAACTGTAGCCGAATTGTGGTGGTTTTTTGGAATTAACTCTAATAGAAACAAATAGTTGAAGATGGATCGAACTATTGTTCGAGCGAAGTTCCAGTACGTGGGTGCGTGCATGCCAGAAAAGGCCGGAGTTCCCATTGTAGAGGGCGAGTCTGTGGATGAGCTCCATCCTGTCAGGTAAAAACAGAGAGGACACGCAAGTGAGCACTGAGTCGAGGAAATCTGTCGATTTGTTCAGTGTGGATGCCAATAGGACAAGCCAATGGCAGGGTTGGCTCCGTCACGTTGTTATCCTCCGCCGTGTTGCCAGGATCGACGCGTGGTGGTGGCGTGGAGAGCTCATGCCAGGAATGCAGGCATGACTGCCGGACTTAGAGATGAAGGCGGCGGTGGTGGCGCTACGGTGAGCAGGCAGTCACGTCGTCATGGTAGGTTTAATCGGAATGATGGTGTGTACTCTATGGTACCGGCCACCGGGAATCAGTCTGGGTCTCTGGGATGACCATGTCGTGGAGATTGACGGCGGCAGCAGCGCGGTGTATGCGCAGAGAGGCTAGGGTAACCTAGGGCGGCGACAGTTTGGCCTATCCACGGCTCTGCTAGCTGGCCGGCGACGCACAAACTTGGACGGCGTGGGCATGCTCCCCTGGCGCTCGAGATATGGAAGTGCTCAGAGAGAGAGATGGAAAGGGACAAAGGAAACATAGGAAAAAGGTTTCGTAGGATTTTGGACTGCGGTGGCTTGTGTTGAGGTGTGCTTAACATTGGAGCGATCTGGGTCGTTGTTCTGCTATTGTGTGTGAGATTTTATGTATCTCAACATGTTTGCTCTTTATATAAGTAGTATAGATATGTAAAAATCCTAAAAATTTGATTGAAATTAGTTTGTTTTCGTATTTTTTTAAATACTATTGGGGTCGCGGTTGGGAAGAGATGACCACAATACCAGCATGCGCCGACGCCCCCAATATTGCTCGTTCGGCGCTGTTGCCAAACGTTATATTGGGGGCACGATTGGAGATGCTCTAGGAGACCCTGTGTACTGAAAAATTCTTTGATACCAGTTGTACCATTAGGCATGTGCAGCTCCCGGGCTATTCAATGATGGTAAAACTGTGCTCTAAGACACTGCAAAACGGCTATATCATATGCAGGTATACACATTTGAGCAGTACCAGGAGGAAATGTTATTACCAGAGAACTTTGTATCTGCAATGATGTTACTTTGACTATTAGATGTTGCTGTGATATGAGGACTGGAAGATACGTGTTATTTCCAACTTTTGCGATTTATTATATTTACTTACTATTTTCCTAAATGCAGGTAAGGTTGATGGTTGGTCTTCTGAAAGCTGTTGGGACTGGAGATCGAGCAATTGCAGATGGTTTGTTTCTTTCTCTAACATTCACAGAGTACCTTTTGCCTTTTGTTCAATGCACAATGAATTGAAGTGAATGTTTATTGTGATATTGTCTGCTAACCTATGATGCAGTTGAGAGAATTCTGGATGCAAAGACAGTGGCTGCTGCACCTCCTATGGCACCTGCTTGTGGGCTTTACCTTGCCAATGTGAAATATGACCCGATTGTTTAGAGCTTCTCTGGAGCTTGGAGTTTTGTTAGCTGTTGGCTATCTAGGTATGTCTAAATCCAGCCATGTAACTTGTATTGTTGTACACCTGCATGACTCCAACTTCCAACCTACCCTAGTGATGGCGAAATAATGACGTTACCCAGCTGTGAATTTATTGTTCTGCTTAGAGTTTCATCCCACTTATGTGGTTACATACCAAGCTATGACCTGTATCGTACCTTTTGAATCTCCAAACTGACCAAGAATCATATGTGTTGATTCCTAAAAAACGAATCATATGTAGTCACATACCAGGTCAAGCATTTACATGATTTATGTATTGAAGTTTGTCTAGGGTTTGGAAATTTAATATTCTCGCAAACAAAATGGTTTACGCTAATTTAGTTAGGCCAGATCTTCAATGTATCAAAGAGAGATTCACGTATTGGTAACATCTCCATGTGGTAATTTATCATGGTACATGCAAACTTTGATTTATTCTGGGTGGTATGCTGTTGTTGAAGTCTAATTAAACAAATATGGTGACTTATCAATTTGTAGCGGTAGTCTTATGTTCCTTAACTCACGGAACTCCTGTCTACAAGAAAGGAATTGTATTCTTTTCCAGCCTCTTTGTATAAAGCAGTTAAGACGCATATGCAAATTCCTAATTGGCTTCCTCTCTTCAGGACCCATTTTTGAAGCATTGGATAAATGAGGAGTCGAAGAGGACTTGAAGAGGACCTAAATCGGAAAGGAACCTGTTTTATCATCCCTAGTCAGTTTCGATCATGTATCAGGACAATCGTATTGTTGGCTGCATACCATTCTGGAAACCTGGATCAGAGGTTTAAATGTTCTTATTCATACTAGAAATATAGATATCTTAGCACAGCTGCATTATTGTGTTGCCAAATTATTTGGCATGTGCCTATTGTATTTGTAAATGCGATGAGGGTGAGAGGGGAATCTTACCCTTTATATGGATTATTATTCCCTTGCTTAGCTCATAATTTTCTTTTAGCTCGCCATTCGATCTGGAGTAGCTTTTTATACAAATCTCTACTATTCATTTGCTTTCTTAGTCACGTTGCTTTATCCCATATGCTCCACACATTTGCACATTTGCACTCGTCATTTCTGGGCATCTTGATTTTACAGGTAATGCGTTGAAGGGAGGAGGTTTATGCCCAAAGAAATTTGCCTTGTCTGAGAAAGAATCCCATGAATGTGAGTCAAGGTGCCCATGAGGAGCCGTGAAATCCAGGCCGCGCTTTGGGGAGACATCAGTACGGCGTATGTCGGCAGATTTTGTGCTGGTGAAGCTGGTAAGATTTGCTCTCATGGCCGGCTCTGCTATGATTCATAGCTTTGCCTGTGTAGCGTGTACCCTCCTCTCTACGCCATATGGTACTAGCTAAAACCAACAGCATAATCCGTGGGGCTTGATGAACAGGTCGTGGCTTATATTTTTTATCTCCGCTGAAGTGTGGTCCGTTGGGTTTAATTTATATTCTGTTCGGATGAAATATGCAATTTTTTTACTAGCTAAAGAAATGAATGCCATCAAACATGAACACCGTGCAGCGATGCTACCGGATTGTGATCGAATACAAGAGCAAGCAAAGCCAGACAGTCGGCAGTGCCTTGACGTCTGTGCACACCAGACACCACACACCAAGTGGCCGGTAAAACAAGTATAACGACATAACACAGTGCATTCTAATCAAGATAAAGGAGATTCGGAATAAAGAAGCATGAGATCGGAGTGGATCAGGGGTGGACCGGACAGTCTCCCATTGGCGCCTCCTCATGGCTCCCACACCCCGAAAGCGCCTTCGGGCGAAGTACGCCTCTTCCCTCTCAACGTCTCACACAGTACAAATAAATAAATAAATAAATAAAACCCAACGTAAAAAACATTTATTGGAAAGAAGATCTTGAGAAAGGAGGACACCGGGACTTGATCCTGAATTATAAAAAACGTGACCAGCAGGGGAGGAACCCTGCGGTATTTTAATTAAGCTTGAGGTGTGCGACGGGGGTCGATTCCAGGGATCGAACCCGCGCTGTCTGGGAGGCGCCACTGCGCACTCACCACTGGGCTACTAGCCCATCCACAAAAATTAAATGGAGGGCAGTGGGATTCGAACCCCACACCTACAGCGATGGAGAGAAGTTCCCAAGACCAGCTGACCTATGCTCGGGTCATCGCTATCGTCTCATAGAAAGAAGAATATGATATGGACCATATTTTTCTAGTGTCAAGTCCACGATGCTCTGTACTTAATTCCAAAAGTGTTACGAATGTGTGTATTAGCAATGAGAAAAGTGACGTTCGTTCTATGTGTTTCTGTGGTTAGAAATTTGTGGATCAGTAGTAATTGGGATTAGGGATTGGTTGAAGAACATATGGCAGTGGGTGGGCTCTCAGAAAGCGGTGTTTGCTCTCAGGAGAGCTGTCCAGCTCGGACTACACCGAATCAAGCATCTCGTTTCTCCCTGGCTTGCGTCCTTGTGGCCATCCTTGGGTCTGCCTTGAGGTGTTTAACATTCGAATTTTCTTCTTATTGAGAATAAGCTTTGTAGCGTATATAATGAGTTTTCAGTCAGGGAACACGGGGGCTTGTGTTAAAGCCTCGCATTTTTTTTACAAACACATGCATTATTGTATTATGCTCGGCTTCTGAAAAGGTGAATGTTTGAAGACTCTAGCTGAAGAGATACCTATAAATGTTGGGAGTTCCAGCTAACGGAAATAGCGCACGGCAACTAGTACGAAGCTTCACCCTAGATGGGGTATTCCATCTTAATTTGCCAAAACAGCTTATAATATGGAACATCGGAAGTACATACTAATAGTAAATTAGTTCAGGTGGTTAACATGTAGTGACACATTTATAACTGGCTCTAGTTAATACAATCATTCCCGTCCTAGCTAGCTAGTGTTCCTTATCATCCACTTCTGCAATGAGTTCTCGAAAAAAGGGCTTTTAGGACTTGTTTAGTTTTAGTGTATTTTAGGGGATTGGAGGAGATTATCTCGGATCTTGGAAAATCCACACTAGTTTGTTTACTTCTAGTTTATTTTAGGGGATTAGAGGGGATAATCCCTAGATACAGTGGCGGAGCCAGGATTGGAGCACGACCCGGGCCAAAAACTAGGCGTAATTTTTTCCCCTGAAAACCTCATGTAAATAGCACAAAATTCCTTTGAGGAGCTTCTTGGATTTGAGAATTTTTTGCATGGTTTGGTGTAGAGATTAATGGAAAATCTATTCATCTATTCCTAAAACATGAAATCGATACATAAAATTGTTAGATCAATGAATAAATTAGCGGAGCCTCAGCTGAATCCCAGGTGGCGCCTGGACTAGGAGAGAGCCAGAGGCAGTGCCGCACTAGGCACTACTCTAGCACAGAACTTGAGTTCTCGAGCGGGCGCCGGCCGACGGACGTGCAGAGAGTGTAGGAGACGGCCAGGCAGGGCGGGCCACCGGGCACAGCAGCCGAGCATCCTACCATGGGGCGGGCGGCGACGGAGTAAGGCGAGGTTGAGTTGTGGTCCTGTGGATGCCCGGATGAGCGATGGGATGTCCATTCGCTCGTTTCCGCCTGGTTTCGGTCAATATTGGGCTAGAAAACATGGGCCAGTACAGGGCGCGTCCCAGGCCAGATCAGAAATCCCTATGGGTTGGTGGCCGGAAAAACTGCTGCGCCCCGGGCCATGGCCCTGGTTGCCCGGGGCCCAGCTCCGCCCCTGCCTAGATACCCCCCACCAATCATCTCATTTTTGCTTAAAACAAACTCTAATCCATGCTAGTATATTGTAGGTGAAGAGTATATTTGTGATAGTTTATGGGGACTAGGTATTTACCAAATCCCCTCCCATACTCACTCCTCCCATCCTCTAGAAAACCTTTGGATTAAACAAGGCCTTACAATGACAAGAAAAGAAAACACATAGATTACTTTGGCATAATGTGGGGTGTTATTCAACAAAAATGGTGCAAAGTCTAGCTAGCTAGTGCTTTCCTTTTTCAGTGCGATCTCTAATTTAAGATTGAAGCCATGCAGCAAGTGGCCGAGTTAAGCAAATTATTTGAGCTTATCTTAGTAAAACTGATTCGCTTATGCATGTATGGTACAAGAACATAACTTTGCTAATTTATAAGATGATAATGATAAGGGTCTACTCCTACAAAGCAAGCCTACTCTGATTAACTTGTTGAGTGGTTTCCATGTCAGTTGTGCACTCCTTCGAGCATTGATTCTTTTTTAGGGTGGTTGCATAAAAACGATCTTGTGAAATGGAGAGGAATGATTCATTCATCAACCTACATGCATGATGCAGCTATAATTGTGGACATTTCTTCATCTATAGACGAAGTGTGCATAGCTTGTTAATTGGAGTTTATGTAAATGTCAGACAGGTAGTTCATGCTGAGCTCTCCCCGATGCACTCCACCGCGTGCGAAGGAAACCATGGTGTTTGCTAAGAGCGGAGCTCACATGATACTTGAATGGGCGCCAGCACGGCAAGGATTATCACATGTTGTGGTGAGTTAATTAGAAAGAAGAAAGTGGACGTATGATCAAACCAATCAGCTAACGCGACGTTGGACGGGAGGCACAGGGGACAGGGTTTGGTAGATACACACTGCACTAACTCTGAAATGGATGCCGCTCCACAAAAAAAACTCTGAAATGGATGGTAACGGCCAGAAGACTACACAGGTAAAAACACAAAAAACAAATCAATGGAGCATGCCATTTTCATAATAATAATAATAATAGTAATAATAATAAAATGAAGAGCAATGGCACAAACATAATTTTAGGAGAGACCTCTGGCACTTTCATTTCTTATAAAAGAGAGCACACATCGTTGCCGCGGTTTAGACGATAAATAGCGCATCTAAAAATTTATACACATTGTAATGACAACTTTATCCTTTAAAAAACATGTTATTCCTACTAGTGTACTAGTGTTCCTTTGTTTTAGATAGTGTCATGCTTAGCGGAGCACACCGAGGTCATGTCAGTGTTACAAAAAATAGCACGAAAACGACGAAGTGCGGAAAGATCAAACCAATGGGGACACGAGATTTAACGTGGAAAAACCTCTTCAAACAAAGGAGAATAAAAAACCACGGACGCCAGCCAGCAGTACTTCACTATATCGGGGTGAGGTTACAAACACCGTGGGTTTACAATGTGTGGCTTACCCCAACCGGCGGCTTACAAGATATATTTATAGTGGACAACCCTAGGTCGGCTACAGTCCAGGGCGCTCCGCTCTCCTACGTCACAAGCTGACCTTTATCAGTACATACGAATTTGGATCACCAGAAAACAACAGTCAGCTGGCTTCTTTTCCCTTGCAGGATCCTCAGAATATGAATCCTCTTGTTCTTATAAATTAACTATACCCCCTTAGGCAAGACAAGACCCCTAAATATCTTTCCAGTTGTGTCTTAAAGTATAATCAAATCAGATTCCCTTTCTGGGTCTCCAAAGAGTTAGTGATGCTAGAATCTCTCTGTTTATGTTAAATAAGGACTACTACCAGAAATTCTCAAGTACTTGACGGGCTGGGATTTTCTTGAGAAGTTAGCTGCGGGCCGTCAAGAAAATATAGTTCTACAACGAGCTCTGTGGGGAAGGCCTCGCCTCGCGAGCCTATCAGTCATCCAGCAGCACCTGTTTTTGCCATCAGCAACGGAAAGAATCTACTACTCGACGGCGCCCCTGACTTCCAGATCTAGAAGGGCTCAGTTGCAAGATGTTGTTCTGTAAATCTACACACCCTTTGGTCGCTTCTCTATCCAATCACGCTTCAATCAAAGACTAAGCAGGACTCCATAGCGTGGGGAACGCTGTGTGGTCTCCACTCCGCCACTTCGGCATACAACACGAAGATCAAAAAACATAATCGAATTTTCATTTGAAAAAATATATTTGATTGTCTCATTGTGATGACCATAACGATACTATTCACTACTATGTCAGTCACGCTTCATAAATTTATCATTGATTAAAATGAAAATATGTTTTCAATACCAAAGGAAAATACTAGTTTTTAGTGAGAACTTCGTTTACAATTTTTTTTACTGTTAATTGGTGCATCTACCGAGATTAATGTTTCGTACATTGATTTGACTGCAAAAAAAACATTGTTAGGCAAATTCCATCGGATCAATTCATGTCAAAGCATTTTGAACGTACTGAAAATTAAAGTTAAATTTACGAATTAAACTATGTGTTCTCATATACCCGTCTACTTCCTCTGTTCATAAAAGGATGTCTCAATCTAGTTCAAATTTACATGTATCTACACACTAAATCATTTTTCGATACATACAAACTTGTACCAGTTTGAGACATTCTTTTGTGAACGGAGGGAGTACAATACAAACACATATCTGTTGATCAAGTGCATCCTATATACAATATATATGATCATATATATTTATATGGGAAACCTTAATAAGTAAGCAATTAGGTGAAGCTGGTTTGCCCGAGTGGTTAAGGGGGAAGACTTAAGATCTTCTGCACATAAGTTTTATTCGCAAAAAAAGTAAGCAATTAAGACAGCTAATGTGTTCGTTGTGAAGTACACGTAAAGCTCATGTATACTAAAATTGTCTCTAATTTGGTTAGATTATGTTTAAAATAGCTAGGCATATCACACCAAACTAGTTGTTGTGAGTACTGCAAATTGCAATGCGCCAATGCATGTGCTAGTTATTTATACATGCATATAAACTTTATATTTTTTGGAGAGCATACTATGTATAGAACTCTTAACTTATTTTCTTCGTGGGTACCTTATCAACCTGCCAACAAACTAACATTTTTGACAATTGGTGTGAAACTACGCTTTGCATCTGGCTGCACCCCGCCACTTGTTGCATGCATGTGGCTCTTCCAAATTTCAAGAAATTATGTACACAAATTATTGGTATATGTTAGGCAACATCTTGCGCACTGCACCTTGTTTAGCTCCTTAGGATATGGTACGTAGCGTACATAAGTTTCTGAAGACATTTCCAGAAAAGAAAACGGCATTTGCAGTTACAACACAGTTGGCATTTCAAAACTTCGAAACTCGTACACTTTCCATTTAGATAGTACTAGTAAAAAATGTTTCATCACAATGTTTATCCACATCTACCGTGCACACGCCAAATTTGTATATTTCACAACCAAATGAAGGAGCGAGTACTGGATCAGTTGAGCAATGTTTAGCTATAGTTGTGCATGCGCTCCGGACGTCTCTCCCTCTGAATAATTAAAGTCTATCGACATTTATAAAGCCGATTTGATCGATGTAGACTGCGCCAGAAATCTCTTTTACCTTTGCTATAATTATTCGTTCCTTTGTTTGCCTTTCTATGTCAACTACAGTTTTTCAGAGGAAAAGAACTGATGAGCTAGGAGTAGTTCTTGCATCTCGCGGGCTATATATATGTGGTGGCTGGGGAAGCACGCACTCACACACACTCACCCGTAGAGGAGAGAGTGATAAGGACTCAATTAAGCTGGAAGGATAGAGAGAGACAAGAGGAACAGAGGACAGGGAGAGATGGGAACGGAGAGGAGATCATCAGTTGTGTATGATGCTGAAGGAGGCGATGATCATGAGAGGAAAGGTACATGATCACACACGGATTATCATATACCTAGGGCACCAGGATTCCACGAATGATCGCTCTTCTTTTTCTTCCGCATGCAGGGACAGTGTGGACGGCGACGTCGCACATCGTGGCGGCGGTGGTCGGCTCCGGCGTGCTAGCGCTGGCGTGGACGGTGGCGCAGCTGGGGTGGGCGGTCGGCCCGCTCGTCCTGCTGGGCTTCTCCTGCGTCACCTACTACACCTCCACACTCCTCGCCAACTGCTACCGCTACCCGGACCCCGTCACCGGCGCCGCCAACCGCGAGTACATCGACGCCGTCCGATGCTACCTCGGTAACCAATCAATCTTGTCGATCCCCACAATTTACTAGCTAAACCATGATTTCATGGGTGTGACCGATCGGTTGGTGTAACTAATGAAGGCCGGAAGAGCGTGCTGCTGTGCGGGTGCGCCCAGTACGTGAACCTGTGGGGCACGCTTGTCGGCTACACCATCACCGCAAGCACCAGCATGATGTAAGTTTATAATCACTAAAACGACCCGGTTTTCCTTATAAACTGGGTCAATTCTTTCTATCTATTCGAGCGGTGGTACGACCACTTTGTCCTAAAAAAAACTTTTTCAAAAATATATATATGTGCATAAATAACTCCATCGCACATTCTTTTTCAATAATATGCCTAATTTCATAAAAGACGTGTCAAGCGGTCGATCAGGATTATATCGCGGGCTGGCACAAACACCAAACGCGCACCCCACGCGATCGAACATTCATTCCTTATTTCCATTTTGTTTTCTTTAGTCGCTGGTGCGTTCGTACGTGTTCATTTCCTCCTAAACTTTGTCGGAGACAGCGAAAAGTTGGCAGGCTACCTTTAGCCATATGCACTATGATTAGTAAGACGTCCCCTGGAACCCAGGAGGGAATCCGTTGCATGCGTTCTCGCATTAGATTGCACGTTGCACCACACGCCACGCGCATGACACGGCCGGCGATCGCCAGCTTGTTGGTGGATCCGTCACGGTTGCATGCACCTGCACGTATCTCGTGTGACATGTACACACTTGTTCTGCATCCTCCTAGATTGTTTAATCTCAACAACTACAATTACTTTTTAACGGTTTTGTTAATTCTCGGCTAGCTACAAATTAAGTTAGTGTCATACACCCTTAGATCTGTATCGTGATTCGTACACCTTGAGTTGTAAATTGGGTTGAAACTGAGAAAAATACCCCAACCCGTTAAGTTAGCTTCATGATTCGTGCTCATCATGAGTTTCAATATGGATCGCAACGGAGATTTGAATTTTGATGACATCATCTGAAAGGCAACTAAGTTAACTCTCATTCGACTGAGAAGTAGTCGTAGCCTTTTGTAATTACCTATGTACTCCTGAGTATACTAACTAAAACCTTCGTTTTCGAAAGAGGGTTCACATATTTTCAAAAGTCAAACTATGTAAAGTATGTTCACACTAAAAAAGCATTAACATGTCTACAATTCGAAATCCATATGGTTACATACATCCTGAAATGTTTTTTCATATGACATCTTCATAATATTATAGTCATCGATAATACTTTTAGTTATAGTCAGTAGTACTTTTTTCTAAGAACGTAATCAAACTTTACATTGTTTAGCTTTTGAAAAAAGAAATTATCGGATTTTTTTTAGGAATGGAGAGCGAGTAGTAATGTTTTTTTGAAGGAAAGAGATTAGTATTAAGTTAAGGCCTCAACATGCAACAATAAGGCGGACCCGGATAGAGCACAGTGGGGGCCTAGGTCCCCACTCAAATTTGAATTCTTCAAAATATTTTGTTCATTTTTTCAAAGAAAAATACTTAAAGTTCAAATTTGATGTAGAAAATGTTCTCACTGTAAACTTTGCGGCTATTTTTTTTAATAATACATTTTTAAAATTAAATTTGACAAATATTATGCAAATTCAACATATTGCAAAAATAATACAACCTCGGCTTAGACTTAGCCGATTAGTACTTATCGGCCTAGCCGTGGCCGATAAGCTTGTCGGCTGCCGGAGAGCACCTTGTCGGCTTAGGACTGGCCGATAGGTACTAATCGGCTTAGGGCTGGCCAAGTGCTGCATGGCGAGGACGGCACAATCACTAGCACGCACGAGCACGGCCACGGACAGCACGCCACGGGCAGCACGGCCACGGCCAGCACGCCACGCACGGCCAACACGAGCACGCACGGCCACGATTAGCACGCCATGGGCAGCACGGCCACGGGCAGCACGCCACGCACGGCCAGCACGAGCACGCACGCCACGCATGGCCAGCACGAGCACGCACGCCACGCATGGCCAGCACGAGCACGCACGCGCGGCCAGCACGGCCACGGCCAGCACGCGACGGGGCGGCCAGCATGCCATGGGGCGGCCGGCACGGGCGCGGGCGGCCAAGGCCGCGGCGGGCGCGCACGGGCGTGAGGTCACGGGGGCGGCCCCGGTGAAAGGACAAGGATGTCGCCTAGAGGGGGGGGTGAATAGGCGAATAAAACTTTTCCGGTTAAAGGCTTGCTAATTGCGGAATAAAACTAGGTGTTTAAATTAACAAGCCAACAACCTAAGTAAACTAGGCTCACCTATGTGCACCAACAACTTATGCTAAGCAAGACAAGCAACAAGGTGATAGCAAAGAATACTTCAAGCACGAAGGCTATCACAATGTAAGGTGCATAAGTAAAGAGCTCGGGTATAGAAATAACCGAGGCACGCGGAGACGAGGATGTATTCCCGAGTTCCTCCTTTTTAGGGGAGTACGTCTCGTTGGAGAGGTGTGAGGCACCACAAAGGTCGATCTCAACGCCACAAAGGCTCACCCTATTCTCCGATGAACCGCACCACAAAGGTTTGGTTCACCTTCCACTATCGGTATTCCTTCGAGGCGGAATCCGGAGCCTTTCAACAACAATCCGAGGCACAACCCACAACGATTGGGGGCTCCCGAACGGCTACAAGTGACCACACAAGGGTCCAACCACCACAAAGGCGTCTAGGGTCCAAGGACCCAAGAGTAACAAGTTCTTCAAGCTTTCAACTTCCACGAATCCTCGTGGAGAGCACACCGATGCACCAAATGCAAAAGGCAAGAGCACAAGTGCTCAAATCCTTCACTCTCAAATCCCACCAAAAGCAACTAATGCTTATGGGGGGAGAAGAGAGGCAGAACTAAGAAGAGAACCACACAAGAACTCCAAGAACTAGATCCACTATGTTCCCCTCACTTAGAGGAGAGATTGATTGGTGGAAATGTAGATCTAGGTCTTCTCCTTCAATCCTCCAAAGATCAACAAGTTTGGGTGGAGGGATTGGGAGATATCAAGGAAATGAGCTTGCAACAATGGAGGAGAGAGAAATCAAATCTTAGAGGGCAGGCTTGCTGGCTGGAGGAAGATGGAGGAGTATTTATACCCCTCCCAGGAAAACTAGCCGTTGCAGCCAGTTATGCACCGGAGTTTCCGGCCCAAGTGACCGGAAACTCCGGCCTACACCGGAAACTCCGGCCCCCAAGGACCGGATACTCCGGCCCCCACCAGGGGCTGAACCGGGGCTCGAAACGAGGTAAAAATACTTTTTAGGGCCGGAGTATCCGGCCTAGACCCCGGATATTCCGGCCCCCACCAGGGGGTGAACATCGGGGCTCGAAACGAGGTAAAAACACATTTTAGGGCCGGAATATCCGGCCCCCAACCCCGGATATTCCGCCCCCCGGATACTCCGGTTGACAGAAACTGAGATACGAAAACAGCAATATCTTTTTCATCCGGACTCCGTTTTCGATGATCTTGGGCTCGTTGGAATCGTAACGAAGAGCACAATAAGATCATGCAGAGAAACATCATAGTCCAACAATGGAGGATAAAACCAAATGGGGAAAGGTTAGACCTCTCGATAAAAGAATAACCGATAGAACCTCCAAACCAAAACCGCAATACGTTTCTCATCCGGACTCCGTTTTCTATGAACTTGGGATTGTTAGAAGATACTCACAAGCTCTACAAGATTATGCATATACACATCATAGTCCATCATGTGAGGAGGAAACCACAAGAGGAGAGTTTGACCTCTCTACAAAAGACGAACCGGTAAAACCTCCAACATCAAAAACATCACAAGATATTCAAATGGAATCCGCTTTTGATGAACTAGAGCTTGGTATGGAGATGAACACAAGCTCTAAATTCTCACATGGATAAAAGCCAAATAAGAACCAAGAAAGATGATAATGCCAAGTATGCAAAGGTTTGAGCTCTCCACAAAGATGCGATCAAGTTACTCACTTGAGAGCCCCTCTTGATAGTACGCCGTCTATCCTAAACCCGGTCTCTCACTACACCACGAGACCGGTAAAACAGAAACCTATCAAGATCATACCTTTGCCTTGCGCATTCCACTTGAGCTAGATGATGACGATCTTGATCTCTTCAAGTGGACCACCTTTCTTGATTGCGCTTGCTAGCACATGCTTGATGACGACTTCTCCAAATACTCCCCCATACACCATTATGGGAGAGCCTCGCTTAGCTCCGACTTCATGAAGATGATGTCTTGAATCCTTCAAGACATACTTGCAATATGCTCAACTCTACACGTGACCATTCTTCATATAAACCCTTGAATAGAGCATTGATCAACATGTAATCTTCTAGAGTCCAACACATGAACTCCAATCTTTTCCAATGGACAAGATCTACAAGTATATCTCAATGCAAGCATTAGTCCATAAGGATTGTCATTAATTACCAAAACCACGCATGGGGCAACACATGCACTTTCACCCGGGCGGGCGAGGCCGGGGGCGGCCGGTGCAGGGCGCTGCCGATGCGGGACGGCCGGAGGCGGCCAGTACGGGGACAGAGGCGGGCGCAGGACGGAGGCGGCGCAGGATGGTGCGGACGACCGGATGAAGAAGAGCGAGATAGGACCTGACAGGCAGGCCTATCGGCCTAGGTTGGGCCGACTGGGCTGTCGGTGCCTGGCATGCAGGCCCACAGGGACATATCGGCCTCGCCTAGGCCGACATGCCCCTTTCGGCTTAGCCTGGGCCGATAGGCCCCTTTCGGCTTAGCCTGGGCCGATGCCGTATTATTTGTATAATTTACTCAATTTGCATAATATTAATCGAAATTGATTAAAAAAATGTACTATTAAAAAAATTAGCCGCGTCCCCCGCTAATAGATATATTCTAGGTCCATCCAACAAATGGACAAAACTGGGATGTGATTTTCATGGATGCCAGCTTGGGCTGATCCAGCGGGCGGGCAAAAAGCGGTCTTCTCTCTAGAGGATATATATAGGAATGAGGACGTGTTCCTTTATTTTTGAGATTGGATGGCTGGTTGTTGATTATAATTTAATAAAGTCTCGAACCGCATTATCCAACGCTGGATCTTGGGCAATGCGGCTCGATAGATCATGGCAATTTTGTAGATTTTTAATATTCCCTCTGGTCCGATGAAAATGTCGTTCGTTCGACATGTGTAAAACGGATCAGAGGTAGTATGTATTTATTTACTTTAGTGGGGATAGTGCTACAACACAAGAGGTACTAAGCGAACGTTCTGTCGTCAGTGTTATCGCGGAGACTATTCTTCGTTTCACAATAAAAAAATCTCAGAGTATCCTCTACACTTTTAAACTTCTAATATAAAATCCGTTTAATTCGACATGTCATTCCTCCGACCAACACGATGTAAATGATTTAATTCAAGTATATAGTATAATATTGACGCAATTCATTATTATTACTGAAATATAAATTTGATGGTAGCGCGGTGAAGCGGGTGAACTGCTTCCACCGGTCTGGATTCGGCGCGGCGGGGTGCGACTCGTCGGGGAGCACGTACATGGTGGTGTTCGGCCTGATGCAGCTGTTTCTCTCCCAGCTCCCCAGCCTCCACAACATCGCTTGGCTCTCCGTGCTGGCCGTGGCCACCTCCATCGGCTACTCCTTCATCAGCCTCGGCCTCTGCGTCGCCAAGTGGGCCTCCCACGGCGACGTCCGCGGCACCCTCGCCGGCGCCGGCATGGACGCGCCCCGCGACAAGGCCTTCAACGTCCTCCTGGCCCTCGGCAACATCGCCTTCTCGTACACCTTCGCCGACGTGCTCATCGAGATCCAGGACACGCTCAGGTCGCCCCCCGCGGAGAACAAGACAATGAAGCGCGCCTCGCTCTACGGCCTCAGCATCACCACCGTCTTCTACCTCCTCCTCGGCTGCACCGGCTACGCGGCCTTCGGCAACGACGCCCCCGGGAACATCCTCACGGGCTACGCCTTCTACGAGCCCTACTGGCTCGTCGACGTCGCCAACGTGTGCGTCATCGTGCACCTCGCCGGCGCCTACCAGGTGTTCGCGCAGCCCATCTTCGCGAGGCTGGAGAGCTACGTGGTGTGCCGCTGGCCGGACGCCAAGGTCATCAACGCCACCTACTACGTGCGCGTTCCGGGCCGGCCGTCCTCGTCGGTGCCGGTGGCGCCGCTCAAGCTGGTGCTGCGCACCGTCATCATCATGTTCACCACGCTCGTGGCCATGCTGCTGCCGTTCTTCAACGCCGTGCTGGGTCTCATCGGCGCGCTCGGCTTCTGGCCGCTCTCCGTCTACTTCCCCGTCAGCATGCACGTCGCCAGGCTCGGGATCAGGCGTGGAGAGGGCCGGTGGTGGTCGCTTCAGGCCATGAGCTTCGTCTGCCTCCTCATCTCCCTCGCTGCCAGCATCGGCTCCGTGCAGGACATCGTGCACAACCTCAAGACCGCCACGCCCTTCAAGACTGTCGACTGATCATCAATCGATCAATTAGTAACTCTAGTCGATGGATTGTTAACTGAATCAGGCGACCCGATCGAGGGAGCCATGAAGGTTGCGTGCCTCACTTCTTTTTTGGCGTTAATTTGATCGACCAAGTGGATCGGCCGATTTCTTGATGTTGTTTTGAACTTTGTAACAGTAAGTACAGTACTACAGGTACGAGGTATATTTATATGTAACTTATCCTATGCTGATTACCAAATAATTTAGTCGATGAGCTCCAGACCATAGCATCTCACGTGAGTACGTGACTCTTCTGGCCTCTCATCTCGTTCTTCTCGTAACGATCGAATTCGTGGTTATTGACTTATTGTGCCTAGCCACAAGACAACACAAAAAACAAACAACAATAAGCTTGAATCCAACGGAAGTCTAAATTGCGCAACAAGATAAATTATGATTGCTTCAATCACTTCATGACATGTTTACACTGGGCGGGAGATATATATATATTTTTTTTGCGAGGGTGAAACTGACAAAGTTACACCAAGTTCCTTACAGAAAAACCCAGAAACAAAGGAAAATTACAGGAAAGTCCTTCTGGATTCTAGCTTCCTCTCCACAGCGCAACACGCTCCGCCGCGCGCCGCCTCCACTCCTCCACCAAGCTTGGACTGGGAGGAACCCCTCAGAAGACGGGAAGTCGACGGTCCTCGGTTCCTAGGAACCTCCATCCTGCACCTCGAAGAGTCGCCGGCTTGGGCAACTTCAGCAGCACCACCAAGTCTTCATATCCCGCGCCGCCGTCACACGGCCACCGGCGAGGGGAAAGCGCACTCGGGGGCTCCTCCGAGCCGGGAGTGCGCTGAGGGCGGCAGATCCGCGACGGAGCTCCACCGGAGCACCCACCACGGAGGAGACGGAAGCCACCTGCAAAAGCCACTCCGGCGACGCCGCCATCTCCACAGCGCCTCCGGCTAGCGACCTACTGAAAGAGCATCGTCGCTCTTAATCATGTTTTGATGTTGATGATAATACAAAGTTTGTATCTAACAGTTTTATACAAGTTTGAACAGGTCTTATGAATGTTGTCATTGCATTCGCGCAGCGATTCTCTACATTTTGATGGAACATTGCCAGGGGCGGTACTACCGCTGGGATAGGCGGTAGTACCGCCAGCTCCCAGGAAACTGCACTGCAGAGGCAGTACCGCTGCGGGTGCCGCCGCGGGTACCGCTGATTCTGTGTTCTGGGCGCTTGAGCGGTACCACCAGCGGTACCTCCAGCGGTACCAGACGGTACCGCTGTGGTGGAAAAGCTGGAACCGGTACCGCTGCTGGTGCCGCTGTTTCCAGCGTTCGGAGGCCGCGTCCGGTACCTCGAGCGGTACCTGGAGCGGTACCAACTGGTACCGGGCGCGTGGGAATCGTGAAGAAGAGAGAAGACCGTTGACTGTCTGCGTTGCTGCGTTGAAGAACCCACCGCTTGTTCCAGCGGTAGTACCGCTGGCGCTGGTTTTCTGCCTCCAACGGCCAGATTGAAATAAAGGGGTATTTAAACCCCTTCTCCTACCTTGGGATATTTTGAGCTACTACTACAACTGAATCCCCATTGTTGCCAAAGCTTCAAACTACTAGATCTCCCACTCCAACCACTCAATCGACTTGATACTTTGAGGAGTGTCATAGGAGGTCTAGATCTACGTCTCCACCGAAGGAATTTCAAATCCCCCCACACGGATAGTGTGGAACTTGCATCTTGGGTTGCTTGTAACTCGAGGTGCCTTTGTGAGTCTCGGAGGAAGTCCGAGACATTGTTGGGAGGCTTCAACTCATTGTGGAGTTCCCCGACCTTTGTGTACCGGCTTGGTCAACGCCATCAAGGTGACCTCATAGTGAATGAGCCGAACCCCCACGGGTAAAGCTCACGGAGAATAGAGTGAGCACATCCGTGCTATTGGAGCGCCTAGGTGGCTCCACACTCCTCCAACGTAGACGTACTTCCCTTGGGAAGGAACTACGGGAAACATCTCCGTGTCTCCACTTTGCGGTTACTTCTATCCTTTACTTGTTGCTTCCGCTACGTTGCTTACCTTGCTTGTATCACATAGGTTGCTCACTTAGTGCACATCTAGTCAACCTTGTTATACTTTGCTCAAGCCTTAATTAATCGAAAAAGAATTAAAATTTGGTAGTCGCCTAATCACCCCCCCTCTAGTCGACATATCGATCTTTCAATTGGTATCAGAGCCTCGTCTCTTATCTAAGGCTTCACCGCCTAAGAGAATATGTCGGACGTCGTGGACCCTCTCGCATCGGTTACTAATGAACGCTTTGGTGAGGTTGTTAGTGAACTCAAGAGTGAGATATCGAATCTCAATACCGAGATCACTACCAACCTCAACATAAGCATGAAGGAATCGATGCGAGAAATGTTCAAGGAGTTCCTAGGGAAACCGGATCCTCCTAAGGTTGATTTACCCTCCTTGGAAAATGTCCCGGGAAGTAGATACTCTTCCTTCTACGGGTATTGTCAATGCGGACGGAAAGGCGCAAGCCAATCCCGAAACAAAGAACTCCGAGGATGGTAACTCAACCCCAAG
This sequence comes from Poa pratensis, assembly GCA_947311845.1. Taxonomy (NCBI): domain Eukaryota; kingdom Viridiplantae; phylum Streptophyta; class Magnoliopsida; order Poales; family Poaceae; genus Poa; species Poa pratensis. Next base: position 46,987,965 of record CAMZMU010000074.1, read on the forward strand.
GAAGCCGCCGGGGGTGTATGCTAATGTTCCACCGGAACAAGTGTATAACACAATCCACCAACACGTCTCTCCGCCACACATCGCCAATATGGGCGCACCTCCTAAGCTTGATCCAAAAGACTTTCCTAATTGGCAATTCTCTATGCGTTCACACATGTCTAGTTGTTGTGTTTTCTTGATTGACATTTTAGAGCAAGGCTTCCATCCTCAAGACCCACACAACATGACTCCAACGGAGAAGGCCAATCATCAACTCAACGCCACCGCCATGCACATGATACAAACGGCCGCAAGCCCAACTTATCGCACGCATATCCGTATGTGCACGACGGCAAAGCAATGTTGGGAGAATCTTCATAACTTGTTCTTGGGGAACAAAAGCATTCAACTTTCCAAGTATGAAGCGGTTCAAGATGAAGCCGATGAGTTTGTGATGAATGAAGATGAGACCCCCGAAGATCTCTATCGAAGACTCTCCGCTCTTGCCATCACCTTGAATGATTTCGGTTTTGAGAAGATTAGTGATAATTGGATCAAGCGCAAATTTCTCAAGGCCATCACTCCCTCAAATCAAGGCTTAGCTCAAACCATTCGATCAAGACCGGACTTCTCAACACTTGACTCCAACACCGTGCTCAACGAGTTTGTATCCATTGGGATGGTTGTCAAGAGCTCTATTCATGCTCAAGCTCGGCAAAGGGGACTTGCGGGACAATCTCCAAATGTCGCTTTGAAGTCCACCACCATCACTAGTGAAGAAGAGTTTGAACATGGAGGTGAAGAGGAGGATACGGAGGACATCAAGAAAGACTATTGTGAGCACATGGCTCTTGCTTCAAGAGCCTATTGGGGCAACCGTTCCAAGAGATCTTCAAGACCTTTTGCTAAGAAGAACTTCGTTGCAAGACCAAGAGGAGACCGTCCAAAGACTTGCTATAATTGTAGTAATCTCAATCACTACATTGCCGATTGTCCTTGGGAGAATCGAGAGGACCACAATGGCAAGCTTGTGAGAAAAGACAAGTCCAAGGGCAACGGCAACAAGAACTACGTGAAGAAGAGGGTTCCAATGCCTTGTGTGTTCAAGATAGAAAAGTTTTGGAAGAATACACGTCCGGTGATGAAGATGAAGATGAAGTTGTAGCTACCGCTCGCATTGCCATAGCTACACCTTCCTCTACACCGTCATCCCTATTTGAATCCCCCAATGAAAATGAGTCCATTCCCTACACATGTCTCATGGCAAAAGCCACCTCGGTAACTCCTTCTCCTAAACCTATTGCCTCTACACCTCCTTCCTTATTGGATTGTGTAGAGAATGTTGTGAAGGAGCCCCAAAGTCCAAATGAGGTGGACGTGTGGCTAGCAATCTTAAAGGAGAAGACAAAGTGAATGTTGATGCTCTTTTGGAGCAACTTGAGGAAACTAACTCTCTTGTAGATCAAAAGGAGGAGATCATTTCGGGCATGGCAAACCGTGAGGTTGACTATGCTAATGAGATAGCGGATTTCGCTATTGCTCTTGAAAAGGAGCAAACTCGTAGAAGGTCCCTTGAGGAGGCCCTATCTAATTCCGAGGAATCCTATGCTATTGACATGTCTAGAGTTAAAAAGGATCATGAACATGCTCTTGCTACTTCTAAAGTCTATAAGAATGAGAAGCTTGAGCTAGGCATTGAACATGCTAGACTTGAGAAGGAAAACAAGAGACTTGATGAGGAACTCAAAACCCTCAAAGAGTCTTTTGCCAAACTTGAGAAGTCTCATGATCAATTCCTAGGTCAACAAGTGAAAGAAGTTATTGCTTCCACATCAAATGAAATTATTGCTAAATCTATTATTTGTTGTGAGCATGCTAACCTTGTTGAAGAGAATGCTAAGTTGAAATCTCAACTTGAGAAGGGCATTATGGCTTGTGCCCAAGGAGAAAAGAACCTCAATGACCTTTTGAGCAATCAAAAGGATCAAATTGGAAAAGAAGGACTTGGTTTCTCTACCAAGTCAAAGAAGAAGAACAAGAAGAAGAAGAAGTCTTCTCCCTCTTCAAAAGCTATTATCTTTGTGAAGGAGGGGGAGTTGGCTAAAGAGAAGGAGACCAACACCATTGTGGGTGGTGAGGTCACAAGGGACCTTCCTACCCATAATGACTTTGCCGGCAAATATAACCCATCTTATGTTCTTATGAAATCTAGAGATGGTCATGTTTATGCTAAATATGTTGGCTCTTCTTATGGTGATGATTATCATTGGGCTATTTGGGTTCCTAAGACCCTTGTGACTAACAAGAAAGGACCCATCGAAAAATGGGTACCTAAATCAAAGACTTGATTCCTTGTAGGGTGTGGCGTCCGGTGCGGGTCGATGGACGGTGGATAGTGGCGCATCCCAACACATGACCGGACGCATTGACTTGGTGGATGATATTGAACCTCCTCTACCTCAATATTCACGAGTCAAAATTGGTGACAACCGCGAGCTTAAGGTATTGGGACGAGGCAAGGTCGTTGTTGCTAGAGAAGTCTCTATCAAGAATGTACTTGTCGTTGAGTCCCTTGGTTACAACTTACTCTCCGTCTATCAACTTACTAAAAGTGGTTATGGGTGTTATTTTGATGACGAGAGTGTGATCATCACCGTGAAGGGATCTCTTAAAGTAGTCTTTGTTGGACATGTCGAGTACGGCATGTATGTGCTTGATTTCTCGAAAGAGAGCATGTCGGCCGCGACTTGTCTAATGGCTAAAGTTGATGTGGGTTGGCTTTGGCACCGCCGACTAGCCCACACCAATATGAGAACACTCCATGATCTTCAAAGTGGTAATCACATTCTTGGACTAACCGATATTAAGTTTTCCAAAGATCGTGTGTGTAGATCATGCGTTCTAGGAAAGCAACATGGAGAAGCCCATCCACCAAAGACGAAGATTACCACCAACAAGATTCTTGAGCTCATTCATTTGGACCTTTTTGGTCCATTATCTTATGATAGTCTTGGTGGGAAGAAGTATTGCTTGGTGATTGTTGATGACTATTCAAGATACACATGGGTCTATTTCTTCAAGAAAAGAGTGAGACTCAACAAAGAGTCATTGACTTCATCAACATGTCTCAACGCCAATATCAAGAGAAGATCATGACAATTCGAAGTGACAATGGGTCCGAATTCAAGAACTATACCGTGGAGGGGTTTCTTAGTGAAGAGGGATTGCTCATCAATATTCCACTCCATACACCCCTCAACAAAATGGTGTTGCGGAGAGGAAGAACCGGACTCTTATGGATGCGGCTAGGACCATGATTGCGGAGTATGCTTCTCCGTTAACTTTTGGGCCGAAGCCATCTCCACCGCTTGTCATGCAACAAATCGGTTATTTCTCCGCAAGCTATTGAACAAGACCCCATATGAGATTCTTCTTGGGAAGAAACCGGATCTTTCTTATTTTCGTGTCTTTGGATGCAAGTGCTTCATTCGCAAGAAAGGTAACCGGTTATCTAAGTTTGAAACTAGATCTATAGAGGGTATCTTTGTTGGTTACTCCACAAACTCTCACGGCTATAGAGTCTACAACAAGACCACCGGTCAAGTTGAAGAATCTAGTGACGTGAAGTTTGATGAGGATAATGGCTCCCAAGTGGGGCAAGTTGATCCTAATGTTGTAGGTGATGTACCTATGGAGCTCGCTCTAAGAAGGATGGCAATTGGGGACATTCGTCCCATTGAAGAGGATCCTCCTCAAGTTCAAGATCCTCCTCGAGCTCCTCCTCAAGTCATACCATCACCAACTCAAGATCCTCCCCGTAACCAAGAACAAACTCCGAGCCCTCAAACAAGTGAGCAAGGTCAAGAACAAGATCAACCTAGTGGTTCCTCTCCACAACTTGATGTTCAAGACCAAGCTCTAGATGGTGCACACGACAATGATCAAGAACAAGATCAAGGTGGTCCTCATCAAGATCAAGCTCAAGATCAAAACAATGCACATGACTCCGATGATGAAGGAAATGATCAAGTCATCTCTCAAGAAACTTCGGAGGAGACCAAGAAGAGAAGAGAATTGCGAAGAGAGCAAAAATTAACTCGCTTAGAGCATACATTGGACAAAGTTCTTGGAGGTGTCCAAAGCAAGGTCGTCACAAGAAAACAATTGGCAAGCTTTAGCACCAACCATGCTTTTGTGTCCTTCATCGAGCCCAAGAAGGTGTATGAAGCTCTTGAAGATCATGATTGGATTGATGCCATGCATGAAGAACTCAATAACTTCAAGCGCAACAAGGTGTGGAAGTTGGTGCCAAGGCCAAATGGGTGCAAGAACGTCATCGGCACCAAATGGGTCTTCAAGAACAAGCAAGATTCGAACGGCATTGTCATTCGAAACAAGGCAAGATTGGTGGCACAAGGCTACTCTCAAGTCGAAGGTGTTGACTTCGGTGAAACCTATGCCCCCGTTGCTCGTCTTGAATCTATTCGCATCTTGCTTGCATATGCATCTCATCATAACTTTAAATTGCAACAAATGGATGTTAAAAGTGCTTTCCTTAATGGTCCTATTAATGAGTTGGTATATGTTAAGCAACCTCCCGGGTTTGAGGATCCCAACCATCCGGACCATGTTTACAAGCTCGACAAGGCACTCTATGGCCTTAAACAAGCCCCACGTGCGTGGTATGAGCACCTTCGAGAGTTTCTTGTAGACCGTGGATTCCAAGTTGGTGTTATTGACCCCACCCTCTTTACCAAGAAGGTGGGTGGCAATCTTTTCATATGCCAACTCTATGTAGATGACATCATTTTTGGTTCTACTAACAATGCTTTCAATGATGAGTTTGCAAAGCTAATGACAAGCAAATTTGAGATGTCCATGATGGGGGAGTTGAAGTACTTCCTAGGATTTGAAGTGAAGCAATATAGGGAAGGTACCTTCATCAATCAAGCCAAATATACCCAAGACATGCTCAAGAGGTTCACGATGACGGAGCTCAAACCTTACAAGACACCCATGTCCACCTCCGTCGACCTCCACACCGACACCGAGGGTAACGATGTCGATCAAAAACTCTATCGCTCTATGATTGGTTCTTTGCTTTATCTTTGTGCATCTAGACCGGATATTATGTTTAGTGTGGGTAAGTGTGCAAGGTATCAAGCGGCTCCCAAAGAGAGCCACTTAGTGGCGGTTAAGCGCATCTTTCGATATTTGCTTCATACCCCAAACTTTGGTCTTTGGTATCCCAAGGGTTCAAGCTTTCATCTTATGGGTATTCGGATGCGATTATGCCGGAGAGAAGAAGGATAGGAAGTCTACATCCGGGAGTTGTCAATTTCTTGGCCGCTCCTTGGTGTGTTGGTCTTCCAAGAAGCAAAATTGTGTTGCTCTCTCCACCACCGAAGCCGAGTACATCTCCGCCGCAAGTTGTTGTGCTCAACTCTTATGGATGGTTCAAACTATGAAGGATTATGGTATTAACTTCACCAAGGTGCCTCTCCTTTGCGACAATGAGAGTGCTATCAAGATCGCCCACAACCCCGTGCAACATGCCAAGACGAAGCATATTGAAGTTCGTCATCATTTCATCCGGGAGCACGTGGAAAGGGGCAACATTGACCTTTCTTTTGTAGGAACCAAGGATCAACTTGCGGATATATTCACCAAGGCCCTTGATGAACCAAGATTTCGAGAGTTGATGCTTGACGCCTTGCACAAATACCCTTAGTAGACATCGTAACTAGTTTAGATGCATGCATGGACATAGGGGGAGTGTAGCTCAACTCATGAGTCAACACTACTTCTATTATGCGCACATAGACAATTCGTGCTTTATTTGGTCACTCCGGTGACAAATTGTGCTTAAACGATGAGTATTGGCCTTAAACCCAAGATATATCTTCGCGGTTTTGGGTTGATAATTGCTCATACATGGTGGCCTCGGCCACCGCCTCCTCCTTATGAGGAGTTGATCTTCATTTGATCTTATTTGGGTTTTCTAGACCTTGGCTTTCTCTTGTGGAAAACATTCAACCTTTGGCCTTTCCTTTTGCATCTTGCAAAGTTGAATGTCTCCCACCCCTATCGGTTTGTGTTCTATCCTAAGCCAAAAATCCTATCTCAAAAGACTTTTCTTTCTAAAAAATGCTTTTGGTTTCATGCTCTTGGCGCTCAGAAAGTCGGACCCGGCGACATGGCATTGTGTTCGCCCTCTTGGACTTACACAGCGCGGTGCCCCCAGGCGCCGGTACTGGCATCCCACTGCATCATTATTCCCCTTACCATGATGCGAAAGCATTTTGATCGGGCGAATAATCGCATTTTGGGCTGCGCAGGAACCGGCCGGCGGTACTACCGCTGGGTTAAGCGGTAGTACCGCTGGAGCGGTTTTGGCGAGTTTAAGGCTCGGGAGGGCACGGGGAAGAAGTCAAACTGCTTCTTTTCCCCACACCCTCCCACTGCCACTCCTCAGATCCGCCGCCGCCCTTCTCCGCCGCCGGGACGGAGCCCTCCAGCCTAGGGATCTCCCTCCCTTGCTCCGAGGACGCTCCGGCAACTCTCCCTCACCCTTGACCCTCGCCATGAACACCGGTATGCCTTCTTCCTCTCTCTCTCCTCTAGTTGATGGAGGAAGATGATTGGATGGTGTAAACTAGTGTCCTTGATGAAATGGTTTGGTAGAGATGCACTTTAGGGAATCTAGAACCTTGTGTAGAAGTTTTGTGATGATTCATTGGCTAGTTTTGTAGTTCTCCATCTAGATTTGTTGGAATCACCTCGGGATAATGCCATTGTTCTTCCTCGAATTGTGTCATCATACTTGTTGATTCCACCCCTCCTAGTTGTTGAACTCACCACTAGACTTTGTTTTCTCCAATTTTTGTACACTTGTGCTCTTGGTTTTCAAATCATGAAATTAATATGCATTACTTATCCCCATGCTTTCCTACCCATTGCTATTCACAGGTGGTGTTGGTTCGGGAGGTACTCGTCGTCGGGCAAACAAGAAACCTAGAGCAGATGAACCGGTTGATGAGATTGAAGAAGAACTCCATCCGTCGGGGCCAAGTAAACCAAAGAAGAGAGTTGCCAAGAAACCGGCCTCCAAGGAGCTGACCGCAAGCACGATGCCTGAACCTCAATTTCTGGACCTAAGGAAGAGGGATGCCTATGCAACTGACCGGGCAAACCTGCTTCCCAAGTATCGTGGCAATGACCCTTTCTTCCACAATGTCTTTCAAGCCCAATGCTACTCAGAGATCCTTCATAGGAAGGCAGAAAAGAATGTGGTGCCACAAAAATGGATTGACATGGATCATATGACGAGGCACCCGGAGTATTTTGGAGAAGCAATGTCCATGTGTCAAGAGTTTGGGATCATTCCTCTCATGCAACTCAAGCAAGATTATGATGAAGCGCTCGTTTGCCAATTCCTTGCCACTGTTCACTTTGGGACCGAAGTGGAGGAACCTTATCTCACTTGGATGACAAAGGACCAAGTATTTTCTGAGAATTGGGCTGATATTACTGCTATGCTTGGTTTTGAAAATCATGGAACTCAAACTGTTCTTCCCTCTCACTTGTCAAGCACATGGTTCCGTGTTCATGAAGCTACAAGACCCGTGGAGAATGAGGCGCTTCGTCCTCTCTATTTTTGGAAGAGGTTCACCGTTGGGAAATCGGAGGGGCTCTATCCTCCCTATGATATAATGCATCGCATCTACCGCATGGTCCTCAACCCCAAGGTTGGCAACTTGGATGAAATTCATGGGTATCTTCGCACCTTGATGCTTATGTCTCACCAATTCAAGACTAAAGGGAAGAAGATTGACATTGCTGATTTTATTTGGAATGAGCTTTACAATGTTATCCTCAACAAGAAGAATGCGTGTCATGGCCCTCTCATTATGAAGATCCTCTTGTGGGCATGGCACCGCCGTTTCCCGAATCAAGATGTTAGTGACCCCAAGACTTGGATTGAGCACAAGTCCAAGCGCCTCCTCATCAAGGATCATACCGAGAGGCACAAGGAGGACAAAGCTAAGAACAAGACTGCTACAACTGCTGAGACTGCTGCTGGCCCCTCACGGGCTCCTAGGATGGAAGGTGGTTTTGCTTGGATGGCCAAGCAAATGAAGAAGATTTTCTGTATGTCCAAGGCTGTGGAAACTCGCACTTGGCAAAATCATTATGAAGACAAGATGGCACGTCAACGCGACATTCAACGTCGCCGTGATCAAGGCGAAGATGTGCTTTCGGGTTCGGAGAAGAACATCACCACCTTGAGCAATTGGCGAGCAAAGGATGAGGACGGCAACGTCATCACTTGGTCAGATTATGAAGTTGAAGAAGAAGTCTCCTCTCGCCGCCGTCCTCGCCCCGGGAGCAACGACAACCTCTCCGACTAACCGTTGGGACGTTAGCATCGATTTCTCCCTTTTTGGTGTCTTGATGCCAAAGGGGGAGAGATATCTATTAGGTCTTTCGGGAATTTGCATGGGTTAAGTTACAAGCTTTGGTGTTCTCTTTGTTTCTTATAAGCTTGTGAACTTTGTTGTTTATCGCTTCAAGTACCTCGTTATGCATGGTGTAAGACATGTTTAAACTTCGTTTGTTAGTATTGAACTATCTATGTTAATTGCAAGATGTGTACTTTTATGCTATATACTCTATCTTGCATGGCTTGAAAAATCTAGGGGGAGTGTTGATCCTAGTTGATGTGCATTTTTGCATGTTCAAAGACTACTCTTGAGTAGTGCACATATCTAGGGGGAGCTCCGTCTAGATTTTTCGAACCATTTGTAGCAAATCATTGTATTGTCATCAATCATCAAAAAGGGGGAGATTGAAAGAGCATCGTCGCTCTTAATCATGTTTTGATGTTGATGATAATACAAAGTTTGTATCTAACAGTTTTTTACAAGTTTGAACAGGTCTTATGAATGTTGTCATTGCATTCGCGCAGCGATTCTCTACATTTTGATGGAACATTGCCAGGGGGCGGTACTACCGCTGGGATAGGCGGTAGTACCGCCAGCTCCCAGGAAACTGCACTGCAGAGGCAGTACCGCTGCGGGTGCCGCCGCGGGTACCGCTGATTCTGTGTTCTGGGCACTTGAGCGGTACCACCAGCGGTACCTCCAGCGGTACCAGACGGTACCGCTGTGGTGGAAAAGCTGGAACCGGTACCGCTGCTGGTGCCGCTGTTTCCAGCGTTCGGAGGCCGCGTCCGGTACCTCGAGCGGTACCTGGAGCGGTACCACCTGGTACCGGGCGCGTGGGAATCGTGAAGAAGAGAGAAGACCGTTGACTGTCTGCGTTGCTGCGTTGAAGAACCCAGCGGTACCACCGCTTGTTCCAGCGGTAGTACCGCTGGCGCTGGTTTTCTGCCTCCAACGGCCAGATTGAAATAAAGGGGTATTTAAGCCCCTTCTCCTACCTTGGGATATTTTGAGCTACTACTATAACTGAATCCCCATTGTTGCCAAAGTTTCAAACTACTAGATCTCCCACTCCAACCACTCAATCGACTTGATACTTTGAGGAGTGTCATAGGAGGTCTAGATCTACGTCTCCACCGAAGGAATTTCAAATCCCCCCACACGGATAGTGTGGAACTTGCATCTTGGGTTGCTTGTAACTCGAGGTGCCTTTGTGAGTCTCGGAGGAAGTCCGAGACATTGTTGGGAGGCTTCAACTCATTGTGGAGTTCCCCGACCTTTGTGTACCGGCTTGGTCAACGCCATCAAGGTGACCTCATAGTGAATGAGCCGAACCCCCACGGGTAAAGCTCACGGAGAATAGAGTGAGCACATCCGTGCTATTGGAGCGCCTAGGTGGCTCCACACTCCTCCAACGTAGACGTACTTCCCTTGGGAAGGAACTACGGGAACATCTCCGTGTCTCCACCTTGCAGTTACTTCTATCCTTTACTTGTTGATTCCGTTACGTTGCTTACCTTGCTTGTATCACATAGGTTGCTCACTTAGTGCACATCTAGTCAACCTTGTTATACTTTGCTCAAGCCTTAATTAATCGAAAAAGAATTAAAATTTGGAAGTCGCCTAATCACCCCTCTAGTCGACATATCGATCTTTCACCTACGACGACCTACACTATGTACACACCGTGATCCGCCGATTCCCCAACCTCCCGCCGCCGGAGCGGCCGCCGGAGGCGAGGAATCGAGCGGATCTACGGTGGCGAGGTGGTCAACGCGGGGGGGGGGGGGGGGTTGCACAAATCGCCTTCCTCTGTACTGTAGACGGGGGGAAGGGAGAGGTCCGAGCTCTCTCAGTGGGCGGGAGATATTTAAATCACTTGATGATGTCGATACTATTCGACAGGTTCATGCCTTCAAATCTCGTAGAGGGGAAAGAACTATTAATGTTTTAATGGTATGTGTCATGCTTTCTAACGTGAATAAGTTTTTACAAGTCTATGAGTAGATAATTTTTACGTTATTTTTAATCTTGCAGGTTCTATTTCGGCTATTTGAATGGGATATTTGGCTGACTCGGTTTCTCTTTGTGATTTTTTTATCTAATGATCTACAATATATTGTTTCTTATTTATAATTCTGGATTATAGTCTACCAAAATCTCATGAAATTATGGTTATTCATTTTGGTACTAGCTTATACTCGCATTATATACATCAAATATCCGGTTGGGATTCTCAATTTTTAGTTCGCTTAAATCCCTTCCAGATCCTATTTTCCCCTAGCTCCACCACTCGAGATGGCGAAGTTGGTGGGCCGGCCTGATTCTGTGTTTTCTTTCCTTTTTCTTAGTTTCTTTTTCTGTTTTGTCTGTTTCTTTTATTTATCTTTGTTTATGGATTTTTTATGTTTCGATTAAGTTTCAGTTATAAACTTGTTCGGGTTTTTTTTAAATTGTTTGATTTTTTCAAATTTAAAAATTGCTTAGATGTAATGAAATGTTCAGATTTTAAAATTGTTTGGTTTTTTATAATTGTTCGGATTCGACATTTTGTTCAAATTTGAAATGGGTTCAAATTTAAAAAACACCCATATTTTCAAAAGTGTTCATATTTTAAAAAATGGTTCAAATCAAAAAATTGTGTAGATTTTTAAAAATGCTCAACTTTTAAAATTGTCCGTGTTTCAAAATGATTCAAATATGAAAATTGACCAGATTTTAATTTTTTTGGTTTTAAATTTTGTTTCGATTTGAAATTTGAAAAAGTGACTACGAGTGCTAAAGAAGAAAACACATCGAGCTTTCTCTTGAGCCGGCCCACGAAGCAGTTGCTTGAGGCAACGGGTGCAAGTCGCCTCGCCTTAAGGCGATATACAGGAGCTCGCCCATTAGCGGCGTTGCACACCTTTGTTGCCTAAAGAAAGTCTTGTTGGGCTGAGATGTGCCCCATTACTAACTTCATTTTTTATTTTTGTTACATCTAGAAACAACTAAATTTTTAATTAATTATAATTTTAGTGTAATAAAACGAAATATATTTTTTGAAACTTGAACAATTTTGAAATCAGAATTTTTTCAATTATGAACATCTCAGAAATTTGAACATTTTTATTTTTAGAATATTATCAAAACTTTGAACATTTTCAAATTTGAAGAATTTTTAATTGTCGACATTTAAAAAAAATTGTTATCTGAAAATTTTCAATTCTGGATATTTTTGAAACACCAATTTTTTCGAGTGGAGATTTGAAGATGACAGGGTCAATGTCTTTTATGTTCCGTGCCATTTAGCCAAGGTGTGTCCCAAAATGGTGCAGTCTCGCCATTACCAATGGTGATAGCCGTGGATGCATAGAAGAGGTCCATGTCACCAGAGTCGCTCGATTCCAACCAAGGCCACCGAAGGAAAAGAGGAGGTGCAAAATTACCGAGCTTCAGGACCCCGAGGCCTCCCAAAGGAGTGGGACGACAAACCGTGTCCCAATTAATCTTGTACTAGAAAGAAACGGCGCGCTTTGCTGCGCCCACCGAACCATTTTAGCTTTGTTTTTTCCATTCTTTTCATGTAGGACACCATGTGCTATTTGTCTCGGCTAGTTCAACCTATTATGCATAGTTTGACGTGGTAGACTTAAAGTATGCAAGAAAGTCACCTCCTCTATTATTCAGCCAAGAAATCCATTAAACATGTATATACAAGGGGGAAGGGAGGAAACATACAAACAAGGAAAATGATTCAAGCATAATTAAAAAATACCTCCAAATTTCCTATAATATATAATGTTCTATCAATTCCAGAATATAACTATTCCCGTTTTATTTCAACAATTAGGAAATTCAGGAGAACAAAATAGTACATAGATTTAAGTAAAAAATAAGAAATCTGAAATACACAGTAAGTAGCAAAACAACATTATATTCGACATACATCAAAACATGTATACAACCAGTCTTACGTCAAGTCACTTAATGTGACATCCTGCAAACAAAACTATGCTAATTATGTGTAGAAACTGGAAATGGTAATTATGGTTAAAATCTAACTTGAAAAGGTATTTTCTTCCATGAAGAAATAACACAGTTTGATCCATGATGAACTTAAACCGGAGCTAACTTGCACAATAAACTTCTTGTTCATTTCCATCGTATTAGCATTACCAAATATAACCATGAATTCTTTTCATTTCAAGCATGTTTTCACTTCTTGAACAACTACAGTAAGTCAATGATCACTATATGACGGCACATTATGAAATATGCACACGATTTTTTCGGTCCAAGTGGTTAAATACATTAGACCCTGTCTACTGGATAGAAAGAAATGCACATCACGCCAACTCAGAAGGTAATACAACTGGATTATCCTATCAACGTCCCACCTACAAGTTAGGCTCATCCATTTCAGTAGTACTGCAACTGCATATTAATTAACATGAATGTTATTGCAAATAATTGCAGTGTCCTCCCAAGTGGCAGAATACTGCTGGAGTTTCTAACAAGTTGCAAAACAAACTGAACCAATACTCAAAAGCAATGTCCTATTAAAGCTAGATCTGGAGATAAATAAGACTGGCACTACTGGAAAGATGGGGATGATCTGGTAAATTTAATATGATAGAAACAATTCACAAGTTTCTCCAGCCTTCAATTGAAGAATGCTCCTCAGCCATAGTGGCAATCGTCCTATGAACATGCATAACCAAGCCTAGCTGATTTGTTCTTTCAGTAGATCACGAATGCCCAGTGAACCAGCATAAAGAGAACGGGGCCAGGTTTAGCGAACTCGTGAGAAGCAACACCTGAAAAACGAACATCAAATGGCAAGTAATGTGCTAACGAATCTTAACGGGATGGTAAATTCCATGAACATTGTGCCCCCACCTTCAGATAAACATGAGAATCGACATGTGTTCTTCTAATAGGCCGCCATTCTGCAAGCAAAGTGCGACATGCATTCCTACCAACATCTTTACGGAGATCACCAAAAACTTATCCATAGTCCATAGTCGAGACTGTATCGGTCGCTAAGCTACAATAAGCAATTTATATCTGTATAAAAAGGAATGTCAACATTTTGTGTTACAAAAAGCTAAAAGAAAAATATCACAAGCATCATGCAAAAAATAAAGAAGACCTTTGGCTAGAAGTCTTGATAACAGAAGCACTTGCAAGCATCTCCACAGATAATTGATCTCCACATTCACCATCACTTGATAAACATCCCCATGTTTGATACTATTCAGTCAATGGCGATCTTTTATCTAAATAGCTTGTTCTGGGAACCATGCCTGTGTTACAACGGTCAAAGCAAAATGGTGATAAGCAAGAATAAAATGTAAAATTACCAAAACCACATGCGGAACAATCCTGCAGAAATCAACGACGGTGATAGAAATTGCTGATTCGCACAAACTGAACTAAGCTGCAAAAAGGCAGAGGGGCTCAGATTTGACTGATTAAACCAACATAGTTGATCACTGGCTGCGACTAAACTACCGGAGCAATACATGAATGAGCTAAAAACCAAAGTTAATTGATAGTTAGCCAACTGTTTATTCAACAGGAGTGAGAATCCAGAATATCATGTTAATCCAGATGAAGAACCAGCATCATATATCAACATGATCATATAGAACATATGTTATTAAAGGCACCACATATTGACTTAAATATACATAGAAAAATCGTAACAGCCCAAAACGGAAAAAGGAAGTACATGTACATCTTACTGCGCTGGACAAACGTGAAAAAGATATATCTGGCAGAGAACTAATATCTAAACAAAGCACTTAATATTATGGACCGAAGTTTTTCATACGCAACTGATAGAGGAAAAATCGAACAGCATGCCAAAGTCTACCATACCAAGCAATATCGCAAAAGGAAAACCAGAGAACATCTCAAAGTTTACAACAGAAGTATACAACAGATAGAAGAAAAAATGCAACAACTTAACCTACTAAGCAATCAGACAACGCAATAAACAATGGAATGACATGGAAAAGCAAGTAAACTATAGAGCAAAGCTTTGCACAACGCTCAGATTCTGGAGAAAAGCATTATGACCATAGATAGCACACAAATATGGAGAGACCGAAAATACTAAGCAATTGGGAGTGTGACAGAATCAAATAACACGGAAAATCGAGTATCTTCTACCTGCATAATCTCCACAACATAAACCGTAGCTAGCAGAAAAACATGCAGCAACCAAATATATTGGCCAGTTCACAGCGTGACTAACAATCATATAGAATTCAGCCTGACAATAGTTCCTAATCCAGGCTAAATCCAGCCTAACTGCAATCCAAACTATTTTCATTCTCCACCCACACCCATCCAATCCATTCACTTCTTCCGGTTTGAATCAACAATTCAAAATGTGGATAAACGCATATGCACACGCCATTCTGCATACCTACTACTCACGTTAAATTCAGCTAGCTGCTAGCCTGCTAATTTCCATCATGGATAGCTTCCTACTACAAGCAGAAACTACCGAGAGATAAGTGGAGGAAAAGGCGGCGGAGGGAGTCCGGCCGCCGGTCTGGGGCGGCGAGCCGGCGACCCCAACCCAACTCTGTGCCAACTGTATTCTGAATCTAATCTGATGGCATAGGGAGCTTTTGTTAGAGTTTCGGAGGAAGCCACGGTGAGCTGGCTACCGCTCGGCCGTCCGCGTTCAGCATTAGAGCGAGGAGTCGAGGACCATGGTCTCAGACCATCGGTCGATTTGGTATCAGACTACAGTTCATAGCAAAAGTCTTACACCAATTCAACCAGTCCAATCCAATTTTAGCTAAAGCTCAAACCAAACCAAGTTGTTTTCTTCACGCGAGTCCATCCTGACCAATCCAATAGAGACCAAGTAAAAAAAATCAATCCAAAAACTAATTCCAGACCAAACGATTCCCATGCCTATAATAGGATTCAACCTCAGCAAGACGAATCATACCAAACCACACACACAGCGCGAGCCAACCCTAAATCGATTCCAAATTTCCCCACGGGCCAGCAACCCCGCGCAATCAGGCAACGCCCAACGCCGCGCGAAAATGACGACCTGCTACGAGGATGAAGCGCTCCCAACCTCGGCCGCCACCCCAACCCGACATTCCCACCTCATCGACGGTGCAAGCAGCAGCCGTCGCCCACCACGTTACCCGTGAATCAAATAAAAAAATTGAAGGAAAACCTAGTCGAACAAGCGCATACCGAGAGAGGAACTGTGGTGGACCAGCTGACGACGACGCCGCCCCGACGGCCACCGGCCTGAAGCGAACAAGGTGGTCCACCAGCCAACCCTAGCGACGTACAGGCGCGTCAGATCTGCAACAACAAGCAAGGCAAAGGCAATATGAGGAAATGGTGACCAGATGGGCTGGAAACCGAGGCACTCGTCGGCTGCACATCCGCGGCCGCGTCCTCCCTGCCTGGCCCAGCCGTTGCCCTGCCCGGCCGCCGCCCTGCCGGGTTGCTGGGAGGTGGTCGTCGGGGCTGGGGCTCGCTGTTGCCCTGCCCGGCCGCCGCCCTGCCGGAGACGGAGGGGATCGAGAGGAGTGGGGATGGGATCGAGAGGAGTGGGGATTGGGGGAGACGGGGCAGAGACCGACAGCGGGACCCACATGTCATCTGCCCAATTGGACGCACCACAACCAGCAAAACCAGAAAGCGCCAATTCCATATGTCGCTGAATTGTGGGTCCATGTCGTGGATGCACCACAAACCAAAGATTCCAGGGAGCTTAGATGTTGTAGAGATTGTCAAGACCTTGTTAGTACCAGAAAAAAAGGAATGCATGGAGGCCGAGGTATTCCAAAGGAAAGGAAGAATGGGTTGCTGATGAGTCGCCAAGCACCTTCTTCATCTAATTAGGCACCACCAAGATTTTCTGAGAGTTCTTCTCTAGACCGGTGTCTACTATGAATAACGCGAGGATGTTTGCAATTTTTGATGTCCCTAGTTCACTGGGTTGCCTCGAGCCAAAAACTGGGTAAGTGAAATGTGACCGGTCCGTGAAAGTGATGTTCTGTGGGCCGGCTACATGTAACGCCATATTTGTTTGAAGTTCCAAAAAACGTATGAAAAAGGTATGTCGATGTAGCAAAAAAATATGTTCTACAAGTGGGCAAAATTTCAAGCCGAGATACTCTATATTATACGCTACAAAAAAAAGACAAATTTATCGATGTGTGAATACTGTTCATCAAATATTGTTAGAAATCATTTCTCGTACCTAAAGTAAAAAGAATTTAGAAGTGAATTTTTGCACGAGTATAGGACATAGTATTGCCTACATCCAGCTTTATTTTTAGAATTTTCTGAAATTTAAAAAATACTGTTTGAAAAATTCAAAATAAAGGGTTACATGTAGCCTAGCCACATGCCCTTTTTCATGTGAAAATCCATAAATTTGACCTTGTGACAAAAATTTAGCACTAATTCTTTTGTGTCGCGCCCAACCATGCCATGTTGGCAAGGTGTAATCGCCACCTTACCTTATTGGAGGCGACAACACCAACTTATGTTGGGCGCAACAGAAAAGGTTAGATCTAAAATTATTTTTGAATTAGGTTCATTTTGTGCTAATCAAGGATTTTCACTTTCTTGGCCGTATATCTTGATCCTCCCGTCACTCTCCTCTCTCTTCTCCTCGCACGCGTTATCATTCCCCCCCACGGTTGGTACCAGGAGAGGCATTCAGGCTTAGGTTCGCCCCGCCGCCGGCCGGGAATCGAACCCCCGAGCCCGACGCCACTCCCCTTACCACCCGCGCCTGCACCCAGCCTGCCCTCACCTCCACAGCCTTGTCCGCTGCTGCCTCAAGGAACCACGCCCTCCGCCGGCCGGCCGGAGATCTACTTCGCCGCTGCAAGTATGGTTCCCCCTCTCTCCCTCCTTCCTGTATCCTTCCTCCTCCCCCTGGCTACTCCAGTTCTGTTTTCTGTTTTTTCTTTTTTTTTTTGATTTTTGTCCCTGATTTCTTGCAATATGTAGTACCAATTAGGGACATTGTATATGATATATATGCCAAAATGGATATGTACCGATTAGGGACATTGTATATGATATATGTGCCAAAATAGTCATTTGAACGTCTAACAGTGTACAAATCGCTGTTCAGCGATTAATTAGCATATCTGTTGTGTCTCAGGCCCTCAGACATTTCCTATTGAATGCGCAGCTCACATTTGTTTCAACCAAACAAATTCCAGCTTTCCCACACTTGTCAGCCCAACCACAGCAGACTTTCCACAGCATATTTTCAGGAATCTACAGCTCAACCAAACACAATGCAGCAATTAATGTTGAATGTGGACTGCAATTCTTACAAAAGATGGCAGAGGTTACATAGGGTTCAACCGAATGAAAACATGAGGCAGGGATTACATAATATGCCATGGATTGGTCCTAACAGAGATTAGGTGGAGGGAGAGGGTTAAAACAATCCTTGCAGGGACTAGATCCACTAGGGGAACCTAAAAGGCCTGAAAAGAAAGCGATCTCGCATGCACTTAAAATCGCCCTTGGGGTATGTTCCCTTGGTTTCTTTTGGCCCCTTGCAACCAAACATAGCCAAAGTGCAGTGCTCTTGCAGTCTTCTTCAAATGCCTCAATTTGGTTGTAGTTAGTTCACACATCAGAGAGTAATTTTGTTTTGATTTGCTTCCTTAAAATTCTCATGAGCTGAACTCATCGTTTCGTTAGGTTGAGAGTTTCATGAGATGAGCAAAACATTTTCATATGTCTTCTGCACTATCTGTCCTCTGAATGTAGATATACTAATTAGCACACGAAAACATGTTATCGTTAAAGAGCACTGATGTCTTATTTTCCTGTACTGCCCACAGCCCCCCAGTAGTTGCAATATGCTCTTAGTATTACTGCCAGTGTGTTCAATTAATCTATTCATATTTGTGAATATCAATACATGCTGCTCATGATTCCATTTTTCAGTTTCATACCGGTGATTTGAGATTTATCGAGAATGTTGATACTGTAGCTGCTTTCACTGGACATCTTTTCGATCTCCATCCTCCAAGAGAGCAAAAGGTAACGTTCCTCTCGTTCATATAGTACATATTGAAATTCTTTTGAATTTGTTAATCACAAAAAGGTATATTAAAAAATGTATAGTTCTTCCCAGAAGAAAGAAAATTTAGTAGTAGCATTTGTTGTTACTGATCAAAACATAATCTAGAGATAAATCTGTTTTTAGTAGGGGCCTGCTAGTTTTCTTGGCTTGCTGATTTAACATAAGCAAGGATGTACAAGATCTATGCCTTGGGTAATTATTATATAAAAATAATAACGTGGCATTTTATCTTTTATAACGCAATGCATGTTCTTGTATTTTCCTATTGATTAGGTGATTACTTTCTTCATAGGAAGGCACAATGGCTCAAAATCTGTTTTTTTTACCAAAGTAGCCTTAATTAGAAAAACAGAGCCATGTAGAGGATAACTGTTTGCATTAATTAGGTTCAAGATGCAGGGAGAATGCTATCTTTTTGGCAGCTAACAAACTATTATTTTAATGTTTGGGACTTATGGAAAGGGGAAATGTAGAGCAAAGTATGATGGGAAGTTGCTTTCCTATGGGATGTATCCTTACCCAGAACAATCTCGCTCTAGTGTCTCAGCATGCCTTTCCTCGCATGCATAAACATAGGTCGTGGGAGTGTCTCAGCATGCCTTCCCTCTCACACGCGTCCTTACCCAGAACAATCTTGCTATAGTGTTTGTCGCTTGGAGTGAGCTGAGGTGCCAAACACAGTGCAGTTTTATTCACCCAGTATGTTCCGGTCAACGTGTTTTAGGAGGAAACAACCTTAATAAACATACTCTTTTTTATGTGTAGAGCAAGGAGCTCATATTAGTTCGATCAGCTCAGACCATAGCATCTCGTGAGTACGTGACTCTTCTGGCCTAGTCTCATTTCGTTCTTCACGTATCGATCTAATTTGGTGGTCATCATGCCATCATGGTCACACCCTAGCCACGAGACAACACAAAAAACAAGAAAACAACAAAGCTTGACTCCAGAGGAACAGTGTGTCACCTCGAGACTTGACCTTGTGCTGGGAAGCTCGTACTGGGCCATCTTCTCAACACAGGTTGGTTGGGCCATCACCAGTACAAGTTTAGCTTAGGGAATATTACTTTTGGATGTTGTACTATGTGAGCTTGGCGTTACGTGGTCAGTCCAGGCCACACAGTTCTGCTGAGTTCGAGGCATGTCAGGGTTGCACTATCATCCGTTGTTGTCACGGTTGAAGCCTTAGCCACCAAGGTTTTTCCCCTTCCTTCTGTTAACCCTCGTCCCTTGCGGAATACTCCTTCCTGCCCTCTGTCCTGTGCGGCCAATTGATTGCCTAGGCTGATTTGGAGGCTTCATGTTCTGTGGTGGAGCATGAAACAAAATGTGGAGGGGCCAGTCTTGGGGATGTTTTCTTGCTAAGATTGGAAGATGGCTATTCTGGCATATGTAGCAGTAAGCTGTAAAACCATGTACTTGGCCCTCATGAAGCTCCCTTCCTGATCTTGTTTCATTGAAAACCAAGTAGAGTTAATTTTCATTACTTGCTATTATCTGCTCCTGTTGTGCAACCTTATATTTCTTTCTTTTCACTTTATTTCTAGAGCAAAAGGCAGCTGCCACTATTGGCGGTTTGGCACTAACTTTGCTTCATATTTGATTTATAGTTGATATTAGTTTTTGCCTCTTGAAATAAAACTGAGTAGGATGGCGCTTGAATACGTCTTGAGGTAGGTCTGCCCATGATTGGCATTAACTTGAGTTCCCAACTGGTTTGTAATTGGAATTAGTTTTTTTCCTCGAAATATAACTGAGGATGGCGCTTGAATATGTGTTGAGGTAGGTCCGCCCATGATTGACACAACCTTTGCTTCATAAATGATTTGTAGTTGCATTGTTTTTCCTCTTTGGATTAGGACTAAGATTCTAAGAAGGGTGGTGTTTAAACTTTGAACGCCTCTTGAGATAGGTCCGCCTGTAAACTTCCTATCTTATTTCAAATTCATGTTGTTTTTGCCTCTTGAAATAACAATCGGAAGGATGTCTTTGGGGCACCCACAGCGTGTAGCCAAATGTAGTTCCATATTTGCTTTTTGACTTTTAGAACTACTTCCTCACACTGTGAGGGTAGTTCCAAAATGAGCAAAACAGGGAACTGGAGCAACCAGGTGCGCTGATGCCAAATGCGCCAAAACTATTCCTGGCATAAAAAATACGGTCTCTCCCACTCCTCCAACCTCTCTCGCATCTCGCGCTTTGTTTTGGAAGTGTCCATCCAAGCTGTACCTCAGGCGGCACCGCTGGCGGAATTGGCTGACTGCTGCAGCGAGCGTTGTGGCCGGCGCACCAGAAGCAGGTGGCTGAAGCGCATGTAGCTGTAGTTGTAGTCGATGCGCGCATGCAGGCGGCGCGAGGGAGCGGAAGAGTTCGAAACCAAGATGCGCGTGCTGTGGGGAGGAGCAAACAGTGGCAGCTGAGCACCTGGAGGCAGAGTATCGGGACTGGGACATGGTGGCCAGGCTCCGGCGCGACGCCGAGCTAAGGAACAGAAGATTCGGAGAAGTGGGCCTCTGGCTGGAGATCCCAAGTGATCCTGACTAGGAGCAGCTGCACCTCGTCCCACACCTTGGCCAAGAAAACACGAGAGAGGTGAGGAGAAGCGGACATACGGGATTTTCCAGGAGGAGAAGAGAGAGATAGGAGAGGTCGTGAGGTGAGAACGCTTGAGAATAAATAAATTTTTTATGTCGTTTGTGCCAGTACCAGGACCCACAGTACAGGTATTTGGAATCAGCTACATTGTAGAGTAGTTGCCATATTTCACACCGTAGCCATAGTACTTCATATCAGATTTGGTGTTTGCAACGATGTGGCTGCCCCTAGAGCCCTCTCCAGGTAGGTCTCCCCATGATTGGCATTAAGTTTGCTTCATAATATGTCACTCTACTCAAATATAAGGAGGTGGTGCAGCGCGGACACTCGCTTGGTCAACCCCTGCCCGTAGGGAAACCCACCACTATTTGCAACATGCACATATTTGACCTCAAGTACTATTTTCTCCTTGTTCTAGGCAATTTGCTGTTTAAAATTGCAGGCATATCTTCACACGCAAAAGGTCCTGGAACAGCTGGATCTGCCCGTTTTACCAAGAACCATGCCATTATTGACAGGTGCGGAGCCATTAGTGCGTGCCCATGCAATTCTCACTCTGCCTTCATCTTCTTTGACCCTTCCTCTGACCTCCCTCATTCAGCTCCCCTAATTGTATGGGCTCCTCCTCCTTCCTACTTTGGGGCATGGGCTTATCCCCCCCCCCCCCCCCCCCCCCCCCCCCCCCCCATCCCCTCCATGTTGCGTGGAGATTGGTGCCATTATTTCGCGAAAAAACCTCACCTGAACTATATTTGTACCACAAGACCCCTACCATGTTGCAACATATACCTTACACTTCTTGTTGACATTAACATGTACTTGGATCAAGAATTTTAAGATGAAAGAGATCTGTACTTTAAAAAATAGAAATGTTTCCACACCATGTTTCTGGAACTATATCATATAACCAGCACAATTAATTTTTTGCGAGATCATGTGCTCCCTCTGGTCCGAATTGACTGTCGTGGAAAGGAAGCAATGCTACTAGAAAATTGTGAAGCGGCAGCAATAATAATTCCGGATCAGAGGGAGTACCAGTTTTGAGCATGATTCCATCTTAGCATTCACACGGGATTATGTTTAGTAATTAAAAATGAATACTTAAATTAGTTGGATTTAGAAGTTAAGGATGAACACCTAAAGGGAAGGAAATTTTTGATCTGACTGATGGCCATGTATCATCTATGGCAAACATGCATCTTCATTCTTCAACAGAAAATATAACCCAATTTCCATTCTATATTGGTGTATATAAAAATCCACACCCATGAGTTCATCTGGATCATGAACGACTATGACCAGTTTGGCAAACACAGCAGCCATGCAGAACTTGTCGATGAACAGATTCCACACAAAAATCTTGGGAAAAAAATATGAAAGTTTGCACCTGCAAAAAAAGTGTATCAACAGAAAAAAAAAATCTGAGTTTGTATCTACAGATTCCACATCAGCCATTCTTTACAATTTATTTTTCCACCATAAACAAGGAAATCAATTCAGCAGAAAAATAAGTCACAGACAGGAATAAGAAGAATCTGTAACATGAAAAAACTTCCAACATTGAAGAAAATTCATTCTAGGAAACCATTTATTCAGTTCTGGAGCATCTATTCCAGCCAGATTTTATTCTAGGAAACGATTTACATCTGAAAGAATTGAAGAAAATTCCACAAACTGGCAGTTTGGATCAAGTACAAGCCTGCATAGAATTGATATGATTCGCCTGAGAATAAAAAAAGCATAAATATCTGTACCATACCCCAACGAGGGTGTAAAAAAACTGCGTTGCTCCTTGCCTCCCAGCATCTTCATAGTTAGATGCCTTCACTTCTCTGGGCCAGGGCAAGAAGGGAGACGGCCTCAGAGCGGTGGGACCGTCCCTGGATTTGCCCATGCTGGTAGGAGAAATCCTACCATCATAGGTCTTTAGGTGCTGTTTGGTTAGGCTTACTTTTGCTTTTGAACTTTGCCTTACAAGCCAAAAAAAGCACCTACCTAAATAGGTGCTTTTTTGGCTTGTGCCATCATGCAACAATATCCTGAATTCTACCACTATTAATGTGTTTGCCCTGGCAGAGTGCCGTCGTGATGCAAATTCCTCATGTTGCCAGAGATGTGTCACTGCAAGGTAAAGTCATGCCATTTAATCTCTTTTGGTCCTTCTATGATGGTGGTCAAGCTCTGCCAATGGCCTTCGCCGTAGCCTGGTCTTTGCTTTGGATCTGCCCATGGAGAATCCTACCATCATGTAGGATTAACAAGGTAAGTCCTTAAATTTGCAAAGGGCCCTCGTAGTTAATATCTACCATTGCAAGGTGCAGGTATCCTAATTCTGTTCAAGCTCCGCCACTGCTCACCACTCCTTGTTGGCTCAAGCTCCGCCACTGAGTAGCCTCCCATTTACTGGAGGACTACTGCAAGGTGCAGACATGGAGCACCCCAAGCTCCGCCACTGAGTAGCCTCCCATTTACTGGGAGGACTACTGCAAGGTGCAGGTATGAAGATCCTAATTCTGTTCAAGCTCCGCCACTGCTCACCACTCCTTATTGGCTCAAGCTCCGCCACTGAGTAGCCTCCCATTTACTGGGAGGACTACTGCAAGGTGCAGACATGGAGCACCCCAAGCTTCGCCACTGAGTAGCCTCCCATTTACTGGGAGGCCTACTGCAAGGTGCAGACATGGAGCACCCCAAGCTCCGCCGCTGAGTAGCCTCCTATTTACTGGGAGGCCTACTGCATGGCGCAGACATGGAGCACCCCTTCTACAATTTCTGTCAAGCTCCGCCACTGCTAGCAGGCCATGCATGGTGCATCAAGATGATTGGACCAAGGGTCCCACCCAGCAAGACCAAGAAATGTCCCACCCAGCCAAGACCAAGAAATGTAATTATCTTTGATATGGGGGCAACCAAGGTATTTCTCAATGTAATTTTTTTATGAGAGGAGCCATGACTGATGGCTCCTCTCGTCCCTTTTTCATTCATGGCCCCACCCACCAACCAGGGCTGATGTTTGTTCATTCTTGTGAAAAGAACAAGAGAGATGTAATGGCTGATGTTTGTTCATTCTTGTGAAAAGAACAAGAGAGATGTAATGATGCTCCACGTGGGAGAAGCCAACCATTGCACTTGCTTATTCTCATTTACTATCTTTGGTTGATGTCTAATCAGTATAAGTATTACGTGTCTCTGCCCCTCACCATAATGTTCTTATCATATTTGGTTCGATTCCGAATTTTTGTGCGCGTTTCTCCGCCCCATACTTCTCACCTCTGCATATTCTTGGCAAAAGAACAGTAACGTAAGCATGTAACACGTGCATGTGGACCAGGCTATGTCGCCTTCTATATTTTTTTCTTGGAGCCGTTTAGTCTTTTTCTTTCCGAATTATATTATTTGTCCGTTTAGTGGTTGGGCCTGCCAGGAAAAAAAAAACGATACATGAGGATACTGTGCTTCACATACCAGCGAATATTTGTGCTATTCGCCTTGGTAAGATGCACGGCCTAGCTAGCAGCAGAGTAGCGGGTGTTACAGTTCTACAATGGAAAATCGCTACTGTTCTTTGATCATAAACTAGCATCCCAATCATAGTTCTTTTATTAAATTTAAAAATTAGTATTCTCTATCAGATCATTAATCGTTGTATGTTTTTTTAATGAAAACAGTAGTCAAATTTGCAAAACTGCCGTGTTTAGACTAGTTGGGCCATTTTAGAAGACCCTGGGCCATTTTAGAAGACTCTGTTCCTTTATGGGAGTTGCTAATTAGTGCTTGCGTGTATTTTAATGTTTTGAAAGTGTAGTTTCACTTAGTGAGTACTCAAATTTTCATACATATGATTTTGCAATTGCAAGGTAAGAGTAGGAGGGGTATGGATCCAGCAATCAGATCGAGATATAACTGCTTCAAATTTGAGTACTGTAGCAAATTAAAGACACTCTGCTAACTTCCTACAAACACGTTTATATAGTTGATTCTGAAATATGCAATTATCTAACATTGTTCTTCAGATCTACATAGTCTTAGTGTTTGCTGGTATATTAGCAAGTTTTTGTTTTTGACGGGAACCATTAGCAAGTTAATCTGTGCAGTTTACTTAATGAACGATCACATTGCAAGAAATGATGGAAGTTTAACTATAGATGTTAACCATAATTTCATACGAAGATCGGAAGAATTTCTGTTATTGATACATATGTTAGCTCAGGTGGAACAGTATAAGAACGATATTACTGGTTAATTTGTCCAAAAGCATACTCAACCTCCATTTCGACTGATGTGGAGTCGTAACTTAAACATTCATGACCTAAATCATTGGCAATACGGAACCCTTAAAGCTGTCTTTTTTCGTAGATCATATTGTAGTAGTTCCCCTTGTGGAAACAGGGGCCTTTGCAATCTTGTTTCAAAGTATGTGTCATGCATGTAAGCAAACTTTATAGAAAAGAAGTCCCGACTAGAACTTTCAATTCGTTGAGCAAACGCAAGAAACTGTTAGCTTGAAATTTGAAAGCCTTAATTGGATATTTGACTTTGGAAAGCCTTCAACTACAATTTTGGTGGTTTCTGAATTGAATATTTGCCTCATTTTGACTTTTACATGTTGTACAGTGAGGTACTGGATATGATTTACAAGTAGTGAGCTGGGCAGGGGACACTTAAAACAAGTGTAAGGACAGGTGAGAGTGTGCTCGCTCTATTATGTAACTTTGGATGTTCATTTTGAGAATCCCTCAACTAAATTTTTGTTGGTTTCTGGATTGGTTTGACTTGATTATCTTTTCCACATGTTGTAATGTGAGGTACTAGATCTGATTTACAAGTTGTGAGCTGGGCAGGTGACACTTCAAACAAGTGTAAGGGAATGTGAGATTGTGCTCTATTTATTATGTAACTGGATGTTTACTTTTGGAATGCCTTCAACTATTTATTTGGTGATTTCTGATTTGGATATTTTACTTAGTGTATTTTGCATGTTGTACAGTGAACTACTATATCTGTTGTGGACGTTGTGAGCTGGGCAGGGGACACTTCAAACAAGTGTAAGTACAGGTGGGATTGTGCTCCTTCTTCATGTAACTTCCAGTACAGTAGGCAATCATCAAAATACAAAGCATGAGTAGCCACATGGTATGTAGCTTGCCATTTGTTCTTGCAACAACAAAAAAATCCTACCATTGGAAAATACGTAGACACAACATTCAGTAGTTTTACAACAGAAAGCAACAGTGAACAGCAAGAATAGCAAACCATTTTACAACATATTTATTTTTAAAATTTATCAAATTAGCATATGAAATTTGACAGTGCTTACTTATTTTATATAGCTCAATATGTGATATATATAAAATTTGTTTTCTTGCGAGTACATAATCTATGAATAATCATTTTTATTATTTTCTCGTAAACCCATATGTAGTATCATGATACTACAGTGGGGTCCTATCAATCCTGAAAAAAAAAGATAAAACCTAGTATTTCGCTATTGATAATCTTGGTTAGCATTTCCATCCTATTGTAGTTAGGCTAGCATGTGAATGAAGTGTTGCCCACATTCTTTCTCTCATGGCTTCCTCAAAATTCTACATAGAGATATAACACGTGCATGTGGGCCGAGCTAATCGATGTTTATAGTTTTTTTTGTTAGAGCCGTTTAATCCTTTTCCTTTTAAATTATTATTTGTACGTTTAGTGATTGGGCCTGCCCACAAAAAATGTCCGGATACATGAGGATACTGTGCTTCACATTCAAGCAAATATTTGTGCTATGCGCCTTGAGTAATAAAACCAGCGTGGATGCACGGCCTAGCTAGCAGCAGAGGAGAGGGTGTTACAGTTTTACAAGGGAATTAAAATCGCCACTGTTCTTTGATCACAAACTAGCATCCCACATCATACTTTTATTTATTAAATATGAAAATTAGTATTCTCTATCAGATCATAATTTCTGTATGTTTTTAAAAGAACGGTGGTATAATTTGCAAACTGCAGTTTTCATATAAAAGATAATCACAAACTTTTGAGTGTAAGATAACCTAGAGACTGAAAGTTCCTGCACACAATGTGTAGGGTGCAACCAACTTCCCATGTATATAAGCACAGGTGTTCAGACCAGATGGGCGATCTTGGGAGTCCTTTTTTTCTACAACTATCTCCTTTATGGAAATTGCTAATTAGTGGTTGCGTGTATTTTAATTTTTTTACTTTCATTAGGGAGTACCCAAATTTTCATATGTATGATTTTACTATTGTAAGGTAAGAATAGGAGGGTCGTGGATCCATCAATCAGATTGAGATATAACCGATTCAAATTTAAGTACTGTCTAGAAAAATAAAAGACACTCTGCAAACTTCCTAGAAACTCGTTTGTATCGTTGATTCTTAAATTTGAAGTTATCTAACATTGATCTTCAGATCTATATAGTCTCAGTGTTTTTGTTGGTACATTAGCATGTTTTGTTTTTATGGGATACATTAGAAAGTTAATCTGCACAATTTACTAAATGAACAAACACATTGTAGGAATGACGGAAGTTTAACCTATAGATTTTAACCATAGTTTCATACGATGATTTAGCTCAGGTGGAACATAATAAGAACAATAAATGGTTAATTTGTGCAAAAGTATACCCAACCACCATTTCGACTGATGTGGAGCAGTAACTTCCATCATTCATTTTGCTGCCGGATTGTAGTATACATAGCCTAAATTATTGGCACCAGAAGCCTTATAGCTATATTTTTTGCAGAACAACTTGTTCTAGTTCCTCTGTGTTGAAATAAAGGCCTTTTTTTGCAATCTTGTTTCAAAGTATGTGTCATGCAAAACAAGAATCTGTAAACTTGAAATTTGAAAGTCTTGAATTGGATATTTATTTTTGGAAAGCCTTCGACTACAGTTTTGGTGGTTTCTTAATGGATATTCGCCTGATTTTGTATTTCACATGTTGTACAGTGTGGTACTGGATCTGATGTACACCTTGTGAATTTGGCAGGGGACACTTCAAAGTTCAGACAAGTGTAAAGACATGTGAGATTTTGCTCTCTCCATTATGTAAATTTGGATGTTTAATTTTGAAAAGCTTTGACCAAAAATGTTGGTTCTTTCTGAATTGGGTATTTGACCTGTTTTGAATTTGACATGTTGTACAGTGAGGTACTATGATCTGATGTACAAGTTATGAGCTGGGCAGGGGAGTGTAAGGACAGGTGAGCTGGATCTCTTTCTGTTATGCAACTTCCATTACAGTAAGCAATCATCAAAATAAAAGCATTAGCAGCCAAAATCTAATCAAACTATGTAGCTTGCCATTTGGAGGTTCTTGAAAAAAAAACTTAACAATGGAAATGCTACAAGCGCAATATAAAAGGAAGGCCAAGATGCAGTTACATCTTCATTTTAAGCCAAATGTTTTTACAACCAACTATTTAAATAGATAAATAAGCATTTTGTCAAATGAAATTTCATAGTATGCCTATGTTGTGATTTATGTGAATTTATTGTAGTAATAATTTGCACAATTAAATAAAATGCAATACTTGTATTTCAAACTTACATATTTTAATGAATAGTCATTTTATTATTTTCTCGTAAAACTCATCATGTAGTATCGATGTATCATGATGCTACAGTGGATCCTATGATACAATTATCATGTGCATGTGAATGTGGTGTTGCCCACATACATTCTCGGAGGGAGGCTGCAAAATCGCTTAGAATATGCGATTTTGATGCACGCAAGGCTGCAAAATCGTACTCCCGCTGATCCATAAAAATGCCGCTAGTTGTGCTTTGAGTTTGTACATGCAAAGTTGTTTTCCCACAACAGTTAAAGTGGATCGGAGGGAGTACTTAGAATATGCGATTTTGATGTAGGCAAGCATGGCTTGGCTACTTGTTGTTTACTTAGAATTCTCGGTAATTCCAAATTATATGAGTACCTAGAGAAATTATAAACTCCATCCATTTCTATTAAATATTTTGAAACCATTTTTTAACTTGAAGTAAAATTTGATATTTCTCTCTCTTTGATTCACATTTTCCGTAAGAAAATTTAAAAGATTATTCCCTTTGTTTTAGATAGAAAAGATTATCCCTTTACTCACCGGGCTGGGCTTCACAACTGAGTCAGCGGCCTACGGCCCTAACACGCGTCTTGCGACTTTCTTTTTCTGAGACTTCCTGTGCAGGCCAGAAAATGATGGCCTAAATTTTTTTTGGGTCCAAGATTAGAAACCACGGCCGATATTCTGTTTGCTCAGCAGTACACAGAATGTGTGGCCCACGAGTAGCAAGCCGGCGTCGGCGCGTCGCTAAGCTGGCCACTAGCTGCTAGGTATTCCAGGAGCTCCTATATAGCGCCCACAGCGGCGCGTCTCGCCCCGGTCCACTGCATGGGCCGCTTTTTGTAGCGGCCCAACAAAGAGGCACAGTTTAGTTTAAGCGGCCCAACAAAGAGGCACAGTTTAGTTTTACGCACTTCTAAAATCTGTTTTTTTTCAATCTGAACATTTTGAAATCTGACAAATATAAAAACTGAACATTTTCGAAACTGAACATTTTGAGTTTCAAGTTTAACAATTTTAGAATCTGAACACTTTCTACAAAATCTGGAAGTTTTAAATCTGAATATTTTAAATTTGAATATTTCTTCAAAACTGAATCATTTTAATCTGATCATTTTTGAAACCCCGAGACTGTTTTTCAAAATGTGAAAAAAAATTAGAATAAAAAATAAATGACAAGAAAACATAAAAAGAAAAAAGCGAAAACAAAACAAGGCCGGGCCAAGCCACCATCGTCGCGCTTCAGGCGGCGCGGCCGTTTCACGCCACTTATGAGCGATATATAAGATTCACCTTGTTTTACACACCACGCTAAGAAACCGGTACGTTTCCTTAAAAAACAACCTTTTCTCCGAAGACAAAGGGTTTCACGCGGTAGTGCAATGCGGACATGGTGTCCCATGTTATCGGTGATGTCACTTATTGCAGCACATGGCGCCTTAAACCCCGAGTCTTCATAAAATTTTCGTGGTGGCGCGACAAATCATATGATTTTTGTTTTTGTTTATCACACATAAATATATAACATAACTTAAGTACATAGTAGCGTTCTTTTGGAGCACATGACAAAATGACATCTACATTCCGAGAACAAAATGGTTCATCAATGCCAGCC
This sequence comes from Poa pratensis, assembly GCA_947311845.1. Classification (NCBI taxonomy): domain Eukaryota; kingdom Viridiplantae; phylum Streptophyta; class Magnoliopsida; order Poales; family Poaceae; genus Poa; species Poa pratensis. Next base: position 47,018,263 of record CAMZMU010000074.1, read on the forward strand.
ATGTAAATTAAAGAGCTAGCAGACTAATGTAGCAACCACCCCCTCTGATCCCTATTAAGTGTCGTTGAATCGGATGTGTACATATTGATCACTCGGAAAAAATAAGATGATATTACAATAATTGTAGGAGCATATTGATTGAAATACTCTCTCCAAAGTGTTGCTAGGACAACTAGGATATAGTGGTTAGTATGTTAAATTCCCTCGACACTTAAAACAGACCGGAGGGAGTAACATTTTATATTATGGGACAAAAGGAGTACGCTATATACATAAATTTGTATGGTATGTGCAGCCTGTGAATGATCGTTTTTTTTTTTTTGTATTGGCTATCCACGCATCTTACCATGTGTTGTTCGGTTCATTTATTTACCTTGTTTTACTGCAGGCAGGTGGTGAGCAAGGCCCACCTCGTGCACACCGCCGGTGGATAGGTGAGCTCGCATGTCCTCCTAACCCATCGTCCATGTGCACTCATATAATATTTTGCCGTTGTTTTGTGCATGACTAAATTACTCCCTCCGTTCGGATTTATTCTACATCCTGGAAAATTTCAGATAAATTAGGCTAGCATTTATTAGTACTACTTTTGCACATCTCACAATGCATCATAATTATGATCCCACAAGAAACAAAACACTCATTGGTTAAACCAAGCTTAATTAATGCAATCCATGCATGAGAAATAGTAAACCAGTGCATGCATCGGTGTAGACTCTCTCCCTCTTAATTAACAAGGTTGGACCCACTCAGGATGTAGAATAATTGTGAACAAATTTTGAACCTAGGATGTAGATTAAATCCGAACGGAGGGAGTATATCTTAACGGTATATAAAAATATGGCTGTAACCAAAACGTGCGGGTGCAACTAGTTGCAAATAATTCACTCTCAAACGTGAGTGACCAAGGCAAATTTTGAAGGAAAGATGCAATACTGATACATTATGCAACCATGGCAAATCAAAATCTGGTCCACACATTTTTTTTTTTTGAAATAGCAACAAAGTCCCAGCCTTTGCATCGTGAAAGTCCACACGTGAAAAGTAAGATAGATTGCCATTACCTAATTAAAAATATCCGACGAGATATGATGTGCTCCCGTCCCGTACACATATACAAAAGGGTTGCTAAAATAGGAATATGTTTACAAATGCATCTATCACACAAAAAACTCAAATACAAACTCGCTTCCATTTTTTTGCCAAACTTTGATTTGATAGTTTTATTTTTATCGTGTGAATCAGACTTGTTTGGAATTATGGCATGTACATACATCTAGTGACATTGCTTTCTGGTTTGAGTAAAAATGAAATGTACATGACGATTTAGTAGCATCAAACTGGGCATTATTGACAAAAAGGTAGATCAATAACGTGGCTACCGAAATTGCAACGGAAATGTGGGCAAGAGTTTTTCTTAACTGGATGAGGGTAAGAGTGGAGCTAGTGTGGCAACTGGCAAGTCTAGTAGTCAACCAACGAGCTCTCCGCTTCCCTCTGGAAAAAAAAACGAGCTCTCCCCTCCGATTCAAACCCCCAACGTCCTGCCTCCTCTCCTCAGCCCGTATGCCCAGATCCAGAGCCAATTCGACGAAATGCGCCGCTCAAACACCAGTCTTCCTCTTCCACCGCTCCCAGAGCCTGTTCGACGAAATGCGCCGCTCCAGCACCAGTCTTCCACCACGCCCACAGCCTGTTCGACGAAATGCGCCGCCCAACACTATCCATGTACGCCCAACACTAACCATTAACATTTCACTTTTTATTATTCTTTTAGATAAGGGGAACATTTCACTTGTTTGTTTTCAAAATCTACTCAAGAGAAAGCTGAACTTAAACCGTAGCTTATACGTAATCAGAAGGCAGACTGAGCTACAGTATCATATTTTTCAGCATGCCCTTTCGCTAGTACCACTGATCCCCTACCTTGCATAGCCTCAGCTGTAGGCACCCTTTTTTGCTTTTGGGCCTACAAGGCCACAAAGTTTCGGCGCATCACCTGTTGCCGGACAAGCAACGGTAGTTATCAACACCTTCAGTATGCAATGAAGTTTCTGCTAGGATGGGACAACAAGGATCTTCTGGTTCAGTTTTAGGCCACCAGATATCCTTCCATCACAATGTACTTTGAAAACTAAAATGGTTGGTCCGACTGTTGTTTCTACAAAAAAAAAACCAAGGGAGTCTCATTTAGATCTGAAGTCCACTGCAATCGAGGATCTGTCTTGGGTTAAACTGAACCATACATTTCATGTCTTCCCATGCTACCAGAGTTTCTGGTCTCTTCAGTATCTTCAATCTTCATTGTAAACTGGAGATGCTGACAGCGTCACTGAAACTTTCGGGCAAAAGAGCAAAAGGGGCCTGGATGCCTGGCTCCATGGATGTAGGGGGTACGATATCAGCATATACGGTTTCAGTTTGAGAATCATTTAACTAGTTTTGATCAAATTGCACGACTAAGTCAACAGCTTGCCATCCTCTACCTACCACTTTCGGTTATTTTGATTCAGCAATATTATGCCATCACGCCAAGGTTCTTGTAGTAGATGACTTGTAATTTTTAGCCTCTGTCATTATTATCCCTTTCTTTTCGAGAAATGTATAGCTAACATTATCTACTGGTACTAACTTTTCTTCATTCTGATTTACAGCTGACATCACTATCCTGGAAGAATGGCCTGTGTTCGATTTGCTCTGGTTGTCCTTCTCCTCATGGCAACATCCTTGACAAGCCAGAGCACAGGCCAGACCACCAAGCAGTGGTGGTCCCGTTGCTCGCAGGCAAAGTACACTCCAGGCAGCAGTTATCGACATAGCCTAGAGGAGCTTGCGGCCACCATGCCAAAGAGGGTGTCCTCCTCCCCGCACTGTTTGCCACGGGAGCTTTTGGATCCTACAAGAAGAAGGAGAATGTGTTCGCACTGGCAGAGTGTCGCCGTGATACAAATTCATCATCTTGTGAGAGATGTGTCGCTGCAGCTTTGGAGGATGCACATCAAATATGCCCATTCAGCAAGGAGGTTCTTGTATACTATGACTTGTGTTCGATTGGGTTTTCTCAGAGAAAGTTCGAATTTTATCCAGTTTTCAGAAACATGGTAGGCATGCATGTGGATGGTCCTAACATCCCTGCTCACTGCACGAACTACAACATGGCAGTGAGTCAACTAATCACTGATGTGACAGACGGGGCAGCTCACTCCTCTGAAAAATTTGCTGAAAGAACGAAGGAGTTGAAAGAAGATGGCTGCAGGTACACTTTGTATGCTGTTGCACAGTGTTCTCCCACCTTGACAGATCAAGAATGTCAGATGTGTTTGGAGGACTTGACTGCTATTCCTGTGTCAGCTATTAGTGGGCTCGTAGGTGTTAGGAAATCTGCACTGTGGTGCAGCTACCGCATTGAGCCCTACAGTTTCTTTGACATTACACCTGGTGAGTTAGATTAGAGATAAAATAACTACTCTTACATCATACCTCTTTTTTGTATTAACATGCATATACTACCAACTGTATGTAGAAAAGGGAGAGGACACAGTTTCGATTGTGGTGTGTGCTACATTGGGCGGAGTAGTACTGACCTTATCAGTACTCGCAATCGTATATTGCCGGAGGAAGAGACCGTTGACACGAAAGAAAACTTCAGGTAATTTCTTGCATATCAAAGTTTTATATATATTAATGTATGCTGGGTATATTCTTAAATCTACAAAAAATTATCTCGCTGATATTTATTTGGACGTGCAGGTGAAATTCCAGGAAGTGAGAGTAAGGAAAGTGATGAAGGGGGTTTGGTGTTTCGAGAGGGGAACCCACTGCACAGAAGGTATGCAACCATTTACTGGTAAAAGATGCATCTAAATATAAATTTATGGTAGTTTTATATTAAGTTTCATGCACCAACCAGTAGAACAAAAAGTCTGACCTGATGGAGAAGGTTGGGTTGTGCACATACATCTCAACACCAGGTATCATATTTGGCTCAATAATGCCTGAGCATGGACAAAAAGAGGGATGCAATTTGGTTTACCTAAGCTGTACAAGCCGAGACTTGAACCCAAGACCTTTGCTCGGATACATATTAAGTTTCACGCACCAACAAGTAGAACCGAAATTCCGAACATATGGAGAAGGCCGGGCAATATGTTGAAGTATATGTGGATTGCCTAAGCTTCTCCATTAGTTCGGAATTTTTGTACTACTTCTTGGTCCGTTAAACTTAATATGGTATCAGAGATCTTGGGTTCAAGTCTCGGCTCGTGCATTTTTTTTTTTTGCCTGCGCTCTTTATGTCCATGTTTAGACCTGATCAAGCCATACGTGAGAGGGGGTGTTGATGCCCAACCTTTTCCGTCAGTTTGTACTTACTGGTTGGTGCACGGAAGTAATATTTTGTATATTGATGTATTTATTAAGTTGGAAGTATGCACGTTCTATTTCCAAAAAAAGATGATATACCTCACTCTAAGGCTTTGTGGAAAGCATATTATTTTACTCCAAAAGCTTGCTGAAACTACTCGAATAGATTGTTAAAAAGATTTGACCACTTCCAAAATTTAGGTCTCCAAAAATGTTTTCTGCATTTTTACCAAAATGGATCTTTTACAAATGCTATATTTTTCAATGTTGGTATGTCTGCAAATCTATTTTAATACTTTGACAATCTGTACAAATGAAATTGTAGTCATGCAATGGGTTTTAATACTATTTCAAGCTAAGAGACACAAAGTAATCCAACTCAAATAACAAGCCTATGATATGCAAATTTAGGTCATTAGAGTCAACTAAAGAATTGGCCACTTCATATGGCTATAATATTTAGTTATTATTTTTACAACTTAGAACTGTAGAACTGTTTAAATGAGAAACTCTAGCTTTGCATTCTGAGATATTTGTTTTACTTTTTTTAGATGAGATATTTTAATAGTTAGCACTGTGATTCATGGAAATATGTCAGTTCAATAATTTGCTACGTAAGCCTTTTTCTTACAAAGCAAACTTGATTTTAAAACCATTTACCTAAAAGTGCTAAATGATGCAAAGAGGTTCTAATAGCCTTTAGAGATCAGATATGCTAAAAAGGAGATTGTGAATCTTAGTTTTCAAATATGTAGTGAGTTGACCTTCGTGAAATATTGTTTCACTTATTTTCTTCTTTGCAGGATAAATGCCCATCTGCTTTTGATTGCTTGAATGAAATCAAAACAATTACACTGGGCAAGAAGATTGTACCGTTTCTGGATTATGATGGGACGCTTTCACCCATTGTGAGAAATTATGATGAGGCGTTTATGTCTGGCGATGTAAGTATCATGAGCATGCTTGCTGCTGACATGTTATTCAATGTATCTGAACTTTCTTATTCTCCATTTCACAATCAGATGAGAGATGCGGTAAGAAGAGTTGCCCAGTTGTTCCCCACCTCGGTCGTGAGTGGGAGGTCCTTGAAGAAGGTATGAATGGGTATTTGGCCTTTTTGTTTGGAAGTGTTACTGTCGTAGCTTGGGGAATTTTGTGTAAGATTTACAAAGTTTTCGTTTGATTCCATTGCGTAGAAATTCTACTCCTCTCCAAAATGTCTCTCGCGTCCGCGCCGGTCGCCGCCGCCGCCGGCCGGATCTCCTTGCTCCGGCCACCCCAGCACCCGCAGCGTTCAGATCCGGAAGGACCTCTGCTCCCTCCTCCCCTCCTGCAGGTTAGCTGGCTAGGAGATGTGACCCCGTGCCGTCGACCTGGTCCGCCTTTCCGGCACCCTGTGCTCTGGTCGGCATGGCGCCACTGCCTGCGGAAGCTCCGTCCGCCATTCCGACGCCCTGTGCTCTGGTCGGCATGGTGCCACCGCCTACGGAAGCTCTGTCCGCCGCCGTGCTGCCTGCTGTCGGCATTCTCGAGGCCGCGACCTCGAGCTCTCCGGCTCCGGTCCTCGTCTCCGTGCCTCCCGCGCCGGCGGCCTCCGCGGCGAGCCCCATGGACTGGGGTTTCGGGATGCCCAGGGATTGGGGCTTCGGGATGCCCCACGCTCCCGCGGCGCGCCAAGCCACGCCGCCCAACGCCGCCGCGCTAGCTGCGGCCGTCCTCGCCTCCCGCAGGTCGGGCCCGGCCATTCGGGGCCGGATGATGGTGCCCAAGGCTGCGACGGCTCCCCTCGGCTGCGTCCCCGCTGCTGGCTCTGGACAAGACCCCACAACCAAGCTCTTCCGTCGTGGCTCCGGACGTGCTCGTCCCCGCTCCCAGCTCCGGCTCCTTGTCGCTCACCCTGCCACCGTCGTCGGTCCCTGCAGACCAGCTGCAGTTCCCAAGGGAGCGGTGGTACACCCTCGCTGGCGAGGTCGATAGCAGCGATGAGGAGGAGCTAGCCCCAATGACGCCTTCGGCTATGAAAAGCTCACCTCCGGCTGCTCAGCTAGCTCAGTCTGGTGTGACTTGCGAGGCAGACACAAGCGGGCATGGCAAAAGGTGTTGCATCGGCGTGGTCCGAGTAGTTTGGTGTCGCCATCCAAGACTTGGCCCCGTCGTCCCATCCCGGCGTGGCTCCATGGTAGATGTTGCAGATGCCTCGCACATGGGGCACCGCGCAGCTGTTTGTAGGGACCCCTTTCGGTGCTCGCACTGCTTGGGGAACGACCACCGTGCACGTGACTGTCGCAATCAGTGGCGTCCTCTCAGCTCCATGGCATGCCTCGCCGCACCGCCAAGGCCTCACCATGGCGTCGAGCGTCCTCATGCTCCAACAGCTAAGTGTCAATTGCGTTCTGCTCCCGATGGCTCGACACCGTCGTCCGATGTGGTGTCGCAGTCCTCTCCGGTAGGCCTGGCCGAGCAGCTGCGGGTGTGCCTGTCATGGGTTGAGAGTTTTCTGGAGCGGGCGGAGATTGCTTTGTGCAAGCTCACTCTTGTGCCGGTTATGTTGAAGGCCATTCCTTCATCGTGTCCTCTTGGTGACTTTGGTGCTGGCTCCGCGGAGGATATGGGAGGGGAGCTCTATGGTTGTTACTCTCCTCGTGTTGGGGGTTCATCAGTGTTGTCCGCCTTGCCCTCTATTCCATCTGCCGTTGAGGGTGAGAGTGTGGCCATTGCCGTGACCGTGGCTCCGATACTGCAGAGTACGCCCGAGCTTCAGGTGCATTGTGTGAGCCCTGTTGTGCCTCTGTCGGTGGAGCAGATGAATGTGGACTCGTTGGCGACCTTGGGCTCGCCTGGATGATCGGAGGTAGTTTTCACACCCACTCCACCTCCATTGACACATGATGCCGATGTTCTCTTTGCAAAAGAGCTTTGCAGCCTGCTTAGCAGTTTGGAGGCTGCCATGCCTGGATCTGGAAGAGCCATTGCTTGCCTTCTAACAGGATCAACAATCAAGGGAAAAAATAAGAAGGCAAGCAAATGCAAGAAGGGTGGCGCCATTAGAAACAAGCTCGCGGTTGCTTGATGGATGATCTTCTGAGAAACTCGTTCTATGTCTTTGGAGGTGTGCAGCGGTGTTCCAGCAGTGGCTCTATTTTGTTGTTTTAAGGGTCAGGGGTTGTGTTTATTGTGTTTCGTGGAGTGTCTCGTATCTGCTCCTCACATAGCAGTTACGGCTTCTTCTCTCCGACATGGGTGGAGGGCTGGCCGGTCGTCTACGGAGTGTTGGGTTAAAAGGTCTCTGAATCCAATGACCCCGTTGTCAGGACACCGATGGATCTGACGTGAGGAGGATCAAAGATAACAGAGATTTGGGAGGAATCGATGATAGAAGCAAGTAAATTCTTGGAATAAAAGTAAGATAAATTGCAGGAAATAAACTGATAGAATTAGGGTTTCATTTCTTGGTTTAGAATCTCAGGATACAAGATGGCCTTAGAAAGACATAGCCAACTACAAGATGCTACATAGGTGGAATACCTAATATGCCCTCATAGTTATCAACATACTATTCCACACCACTAATCTCCCTATTACACACCACTACTAATCCCTAACATTACCCCCCCTTTGAGACCATTGGTCACCAATGGAACAAGGTCTTCAGAAACTTTTCATCTTTAAACTCATCAACCAAAGAGTAATTACATAGAACCTGATGTCTTGGTGCCGATAAAATAATCGTACAGAATCATTTCATCCTTATCAAGGAGGTTCAAAATGAATCAGCCAAAGAGCAATTTCACGGAAGGTTATGTCTCGATGTGAATACTGCTGAAAACTCAATGAATTGCAAAACATTATGTTCTCGGGGTAATAGATGAACTTGCGATTTGAGTGTCTTCCAGCCAAGTAATAAGCATATAAAGTTTCTCTTACTGTGGCCAGTACCAGCCATATGAATGTGTACCACAATATTGTACCAGGATCTCAAATGTAACAAGCACCACTACCAACTGAATCTGGAATATGTGTACAAGACAATGGTTTATCAGTGGCACTCCATACTGTCAAAATATTCAACCAGTTGAGGTTTAACTCCAGGATCCCAAACATAAGAGGTTTTCTGTGCAGTACAAGGAGCTGAGGTAATTATCCTGAGTTAAATGAGCAGCCCTTCGTAGTATGAAGCAAGTAGCATGCCGTACAGAATTAGTGCCCTTGGGAGCAACATATTGTATGCAAGTTCTCAGGCTAAGAAATGGGAGTTCTGATGTCTGCTGGGCAAACTAAACTTGATGGGGCACTGTATATTTATCTAGCATCATATTTATGATATTCCGAACACCAGGATCCCAAATATGAGAGTTTGAGCTCATTGGTAACTGAAGTATAAGGACTTTGTACACAGCAGCCTCGTCTGTACTTTCTTGAGTTACTGTCCCATAACTCAAAACCAGTATAATGCGTACAGTTCTAGCAGTAGACATAGACGAAGCAGAGTGGATAGCTTCTGTCAAACTGAACGCGCTACAGTAGCAAACGAGTTGTTGAGTTGGTTCCGAATATGGGCAGCACAGAACAAATGGCAAGCAACAGGACTGTACCTTGGGGAAAGCATTCCGAGTATGGCACCAGGTTTGACACTGTAACAAAAGCCCAGAGAGGAAGTGTTGCAGGTCAACAGGCTGCTCAATAAAAATCAATAGCTTGAGAGATGCCTGGCTTCTATGAACAAGATGTGGCACTGCAGTTTTGCCGAGCACCATGTCCATTAGGCTCAAAATGCCTGGATCCCATAAAAACTGAATTTCATGATTTATCAGCCTTGATGGCATTCTGCAATAGCACTGTCGTGGGACACAACATTTGGATACGCCATATTGGATTTTCATTAGTAGCACATCAGTGAGTATAGAAATACCACTTCTTGGCAGTATTGTGGTCTGAAGAAAACCTAAAATATCTCTGTTTGCTGTGAAACCCGGGATTGTATGTGCTCCTGGATTCCATTGCAGCCTCAGTTGTCTCCTACTATGCTCCTCTCGGCTATTCAATAAAAGTAATAAACTGGAATACCGAGCTCGATGGACCTTGTGACAAATAAATCAGAGGCCTTTAGGACTGAAGAATCGCAGGCCCTCTCATCATCTTGTTGCTGCAGCTCGGGAGTGAAATCCAGCATATCTGAACTAATGTTGAGGCAAGCACTGTCTTCTTCTATATATATATCATATATAAGCGTTTCCTTGAGCATATGGGAAGCATCTTGCACATTCATTGGCAGCTGCAGGTTGGGAATAAGCAGCGACTCAGAACCAGCAGTGATGTTGGCTTTGGAACGGAGAATTGGAACCAGACATGCTGCTTGGGCAGCTAAAAACGGCGGAGCCATGGCATCAACTTTTTCCGCTGCTGAAGGCAATACTGGTGAAGTAGCATGCTCCAAGGAATAATCTTCTGGTAGCACATAGTAGCTATGCTCGGTACCATCTGATAGGAATACAGTTTTGCGGCTGAGATTGTGAAGATCATATTGTTGTGCCATTTCACCGAACACCTTCTGGGCAGCATAAGCACTAGTTGATGCATCAGGAGGAGGGTGAAGAGAGCTCACTAACGAGCCTGTTGCTGCACAGAACATCGAGGGGGCAGATGCACCCGTACTCGCGCTTCCGGATGGTGCTGTGAAGGGTACCATTGGAGTGGTCAGAGAAGATAACCTGTCCCTCAGTTTGGAGAGCTCGCCTTGCAGTGAATCAAACGAACGCTGTGATTGGGCTTGATGCTCCTCCAATCGTAGCTTGATGTCCATGACCGCACGGGGCATATGCTTGCTGATTGTAGGTTCAGCATGAACCTGTGCTTCTGCTGATTCCAACAACGTCGGGCAAGAGGAGACGTTGTGGCCGGGGAGCTTGAGCAGCGAAGAGAGGTCGGTGTTTGCCGCGGAGCGTGGTCCGGCTGCCTCATGGAGGCGGAGGTGTGGAAGGCATCGACCTGGGCCGGGGGTGCTCTCGAGTTGGAGCGGGTGGGACGGCGGTAGAGTGGGTGGTGACGGCGGGAGGGAAACTGGACGGACCGTACACTGGAGCCGTGCAAGATCCCAACACGGGTGGTGGAGGCGCTGAATGGGTCTGAGACGGATGATGTAGTGGACTTGGTGACCGAGGAAACCATGGCCGGTGCTCCGAAGCCAAAGGGAATGGGGGTAAATCGGGGGCAAAGAAAAAACCAGACGCGGGCGCTGGGTAGGAGAAGGTGTATGGGAAAGGGGATGGGTAGCATTAGTCGCTGGGAATAGGAGAAGGTGGGTAGATCGCCATGGATGCGGATCCGTAGCAGAAGGAGAAGAAGCCCCAAGGAAAAATTTCGGCCCGAAAATCTACCGCTCTGGTACCACTTTGTTAGACCCGAAGATAAGAGAGATTTGGGAGGAATCGATAATAAAAGCAAGTAAATTGCTGGAATAAAAGTAAGATAAATTGCAGGAAATAAACTGATAGAATTAGGTTTCATTTCTTGGTTTAGAATCACAGGATACAAGATGGCCTTATAAAGACATAGCCAACTACTAGATGCTAAATAGGTGGAATACCTAATATGCCCTCATAGTTATCAACATACTATTCCATACCACTGATCTCTCTATTACACACCACTACTAGTCCCTGACTCCCGTCCTCTTTGGACTTTGTCATATTTTCTCAGCTGATCCAGTGGCATCTGTTTTTATCATCTTACTCCACCAATAACGACAGATCATCAAGCTGATCTCTACACATAGGGACTTTGTCAGGTCAAAACATGACAGGGCGTAGGTGGGGGTAGCTTGAGTTACGGCTTTTATCATGATCTTCTTACCAACTTTTGAGAGAAGGCTTTCCTTCCATCTATTTTCTGAGTTCACTAGAGTCTATTATTTATAAAAATCGATAATGGCACTTTCAAGTTCCATTTTTCTTTGGGCCTCATGGGCCAGGCTCTAACACACACACACCCCAACGGAATAAACCTGATGGATTTTGTCGTTTGTGTTCAGTTGAAGGAATTTGTATGTCTGGAGGAGCTTCACTATTCTGGCGGTCATGGGTTTGAGATCAAAATGGTAATTGGCTTTGACCTTTTTACTCTTTGCAGATACTGAGCATGCTTCTTAATGTATTCTGAATTTTGGTGAATTATGCTAATTGTAGAGCTATGAAACCAAGATCTACAAACCTGCTGAGGGGTATGAAGTATCGATAACTGAGGTATCCAGTATTGCCTTATTTTTTGGTAAATTAATGTATCTCGCCATATTTGGCAAAGTAGAGCATGCTAATGATTGTTTGTGCAATAGGCCACCCATGCTCTAGAAGAAGCCGTTAAAACAATCAGCGGTGCCTCCGTAGAGAACAACGTGTACTGCGTTTCGGTACATTACCGAAATGTCAACGAGAAGGTACAGTGAAAGCTCACATTTATTGATTGCTACTTTTCCTGACATTTGCCTCTTTCTACAGGAATGGAGCTTGGTTGAGGACCGTGTCAAGGAAATAAGTAAAGGTTTCCCACAGCTCAGACAGACCCGTGGTCAGATGGTAAGTTATGAATGATTTAACCTTTTTTAAGTGGAAACAGCTACAGTTTTTATTCAACACGCCTGGACATATCTGAGGCTAATAGGTTCACAATATAGTCTGGAGCAACTATAAACCAAGTTTTACACACTTCACTGCCCCAGCCTTCTTTTAGCTAAATTGTGATCCACACCGTTTGCTGAACGCCTTGCCCACCTGACCGAATGATCATCCAAGTCATGTGAAATATATATTTGTCCATTGGGTTATCAATACAGACAAGTTGCATCAGTAACATGGTATCAAGCGGGTTCGTTTCTCGACCTTAGTTCTGATCAGTTCTTAGATTAGATCAAAGATCAGATCAGTTCTTAGATTAGATCCTATTTTGTGTGCACGCGCAACTCATGGAAATCTCAAATCAATTTTTTTCGTTCTAAATGCTCTCCAACAGTTTTTTGGGTCTCTGCCTCAAGCGGACACATCCGGCTGTCTCCAGATCAAGCCGGACGCCTCTAGGTTGTCTACTCCGCCTCCACGACAGTCGGTCGTGCTGGCCTGCCCACTGTGTTGACCGGCCGCCGGCCCCACACTCTGCCTTGCTGCGTCTCCTGCTCCGGGAGGGCCGCCCACGTGGTGACGAAGCTCGCGTTCCATGAACGCAATCCAGATCGGTTTTCCAAGCTTAGCATGTTCATATCGGTCGCTTCAACTCGTATGGGCCGTCATCTTTTCTCTATTCGGCTGGGCTGATTCTCCCTTTTGGCTGCTTAGTCTGTTTCGGTACATGATGTCTATTTGGCTGATCTGTCCAAGTAAAAAAAATCTTATGTTGTCGTCTGGCACCGTCTCTCATCCTCATTCTCCGGTGATTTTCGACGGTATCTGTTCCGACTCTATCTTGCACGTGCGCCTCATGCTTCTTTCGCTGCAACCACCATCAGTCTCTTCACTTTTCTAGTTTTCTATATTTCCCGCTGTGTCCACCAAATCTGTTGTTGTTTTTCATGTTTTTCGTGTCATTAGAGTCCAAGTTATCTTTATTGTCAGCCTGTTTCTGGTCCTGGTCCTTTCTATAAGATTTTTGTGTCCTCCTTTTCTTGGTCCTGGTCCTTTGTATATTATTTTTGTGACCTCCTTTTCTCGGTCCTGGTCTTTCTATAGGATTTTTGTGGCCTCATTGCGCATTGCCATTGATCTACGTACATTCTTATGCCGTGAGTTTCTTTTGCTGTTGGTTTTCCTGTGCTATGATCGTTTGTGAAATGCTCCTCTTTCTCGAACATCGGTCTCTGTCGTTCTCATTATTCGATCGACTCTATTCGCTCTGGCTTGACTCCACAGATTTGCGCAAGCCCTCCACTCCTCCCATTGCAGTCCACTGTCACACCATGTCTGAATCATAAACTCCATTTCAGCCTTTCTATCGCCCCCGATTTCTTCTTGGTTTCACATAAACACACCACCGCTTTCTTTTTCCTGCCTGGAGACGCTCACACAGATATACCTCCCAATCCAGTTTCCAATCAATTTAGCATAAACCTCAGTCATCATGTCCATGGGTAGATCAATGACACACATCCACACACCCGATCAGTTCTTAGAGTAGATCAAAGATCAGATCAGTTCTTAGATTAGATCCTATTTTGTGTGCACGCGCAACTCATGGAAATCTCAATCAAACTTTTTTTGGTCTAAATGCTCTCCAACAATTTTTGGGTCTCTGCCTCAAGCGGCACATCCGGCTGTCTCCAGATCGAGCCGGACGCCTCTAGCTTGTCTGCTCCGCCTCCACGACAGTCGGTCGTGCTGGCCTGCCCACCGTGTTGACCGGCCGCCGGCCCCACGCCTTGCTGCGTCTCCGCCCGCTCCGGGAGGGCCGCCCACGTGGTGATGAAGCTCGTATTCAATGAACGAAATCCAGATTGGTTTTCCAAGCTTAGCACCTTCGTATCAGTCGCTTCAACTCGTCTGGGCCAGTCTGTCGCTTGGTCATCTTTTCTCTATTTTCGGCTGGGCTGATTCTCCCTTTTGGCTGCTTAGTCTGTTTCGGTACGTGATGTCTATTTGGCTGATCCTTCCAAGTAAAAAACATCTTCTGTTGTCGTCTGGCACCGTCTCTCATCCTCATTCTCCGGTGATTTTCGACGGTATCTGTTCCGACTCTTATCTTGCACGTGGGCCTCATGCTTCTTTCGCTGCCACCACCGTCAGTCTCTTCACTTTTCTAGTTTTCTATATTTCCCACTGCATCCACCAAATCTGTTGTTCTTTTTCATGTTTCTCATGTCATGAGATTCCACGATACCTTTATTGTCAGCCTGTTTTCTGGTCCTGGTCCTTTCTATAAGATTTTTGTGTCCTCCTTTTTGTTGGTCCTGGTCCTTTCTATATTATTTTTGTGACCTCCTTTTCTCGGTCTTGGTCTTTCTATAAGATTTTTATGGCCTCATTGCGCATTGCCATTGATCTATGCACATTCTTATGCCGTGAGTTTCTTTTGCCATTAGTTTTCCTGTGCTATGATCGTTTGTGAAATGCTCCTCTTGATCGAATATCAGTCTCTATCGTTCTCATTATTCGATCGACTCTATTCGCTCTGGCTTGACTCCACAGATTTGCGCAAGCCCTCCACTCCTCTCATTGCAGTCCACTGTCACATCATGTCTGAATCATAAACTCCATTTCAGCCTTTCCATCGCCCCCGATTTCTTCTTGGTTTCACATAAACACACCACCGCTTTCTTCTTCCTGCCCAGAGACGCTCTGAGCCATTCTCCCCATTGTTGCACGGTTGCACCTCTTCCTTCGCAGCCAAACAGCCTCCTGCCTGATGTACCAGCAGACCATAGTCAAAACAACAATGAGGGATTCTCTCATACTTCAGGTCAAACCAACTCCCCTCAATCTCTTCTTCACTCTCTCAGCCTGACCCCCTGTGGCAGGGGTTTATCAACCCTAACCTCAACCGTGATTATCAGTTCCCCCCCCCCCCCCCCCCCCCCCCCCCCCCAAGCAGTCCCATCTTTATCAACATCCACACAGATATACCTCCCAATCCAGTTTCCAATCAATTCAGCATAAACCTCATTCATCATGTCCATGGTAGATCAATGACACACATCTACACAGCAAGCGTATCAAAATTCATATCAGAGGGGTGCGCCTTAATTATACTCCTGTAGCAACAAAGCATCAAAATCAAATTGCCAGGACTGTTCTTAGTTGCATGTTTCCAATCCCCTCTGGCTCGAAGCGGACGACGAATTTGTTATCCCCGATGTCCCTGAATTATGCTGATCGATGCAGTCCCCAGACATGTTCCATCGCCCTCTCAAGGACGCCGATGACCAGCTTCCTCGGTGTGCAAGCTTTGCTCACTGCAACCCACTTGGGCTTCGGTATGGTGACAGATTCGACGTCCTTGATCACGATCCAAGATGCCTCCTTATCAGTGAGCACCACATCACCTAGCGTCGCTGACGCTGACAATTCCTCTGAACCCTTCGCCGGTGAACGAGAGCTAGAGCTAGAGCTGGAGGCACCCGCCAATGAGCTGGATCGAGGAAGCCATTAGAACCCGCCTCCCCTGCGCTGGCCACCAGCACAGGGAGACGATTCCAAAGATCAGCCGTCGGAGAGAGGATCACGCTGCCACGATCTGGCTCCACCGCCCGATGAAAAACCACCCTCTGAGAGAGAAACACTAGTACGTCGCACGATCGCCTCTCGATCGTCCTAAACACAACTCTCGCTCGTGGTGGACCCTCATGATTTTACTTGTTTACTATACCTGTGTTTTTACTTTTTACCGATATTTAATTCTGTAGGTTATAGAATTTCGTCCTAATATGAAGTGGGACAAGGGTGATGCGGTGCGCTATCTACTCGAGAAACTGCTTGAGAAACTTCAGCTGGATAGATCACAGGTTCTCCCTATCTACATTGGGATGATTTGACAGATGAAGATGCCTTCAAGGTAATTTTGTCTCACAAGATTATCTGAAAAGTTAGTCTCATATTTTTTTCAAGCATCATCAACACAGAATTTTCCATGTGGTGTTACAATAAGGTGCTTCGTGAGGAGTCCGATGGGTTCGGGATTCTGGTGTCACAGGAACCGAGGATAACTGAAGCCTACTACTCGGTTAGGGATACAACCGAGGTAAGACACCCAGCCTGACGCTTATATGTGCTGTCGTGTTAGATGTGGCCACTAAAATAATTCTCATTCAGGTGAGAGAGTTCCTGACTTGGCTGGTGGGATCGTGGAACATGAACCCCGAAGGCTCGACTGTCGCCGCAGCAGCTAGCGAGGACAGTAGTGATGAGATTGTTGTTGTCTAAGCTTGAGTTTCCTGCTTGTCGGCGGATCTGCAGTGTGCAAATAAAGTAGAGATGTCTATATCCCATGTGGTATATGTGGATATGGTAACTGAGATAAAATAATATACCTCTCTGACGTGCTTTTAGTACATGGGGATGCAATGTCTTCGTTGGTTTGTACCGTTATAATTCTTACTTTTGTAAAATGCATTTGACACGCCCTCTTGGTGTGTTGACCCATATTATGTGAGTTAGATTCCCTTACAAGGTTGTTTCTAATAGATTTGTCAAATTGAAAGAAAAATCCCAGGCACTTAGATGTTTTTCATTTATCACTGGCGGATAGTGGAGTAGGACACTTATTGCAATTTTGCCTGTTCACCCTACTAAGTAAATTATCTGCATAATTTGCTTGGAATAGAAGTAGACTATCATCTTTCATCCTTGCTTCTATCACCTCGGAACCAAATCCTTGGGAGCAAAGACAGACCATATATTTTGTTAGCTGAAACTCAAGACAAGCTTGCCGTTCTTATTGATCTTCTGCTGGTTGTCATGGCCATTCCAGGGCCTCTTGCAATTATTGGAGACTTCAACTTGGTGATGGAAGCAGCTGACAAAAACAATGGTCTTGTTAACAGAGGTTTAGTCAATGCTTTCAGAAAATTTCGAAGTCCCTGGAACTGAAAGACATGCACCACAATGGTCAGGTTGGATAGATGTTTGATCAATCAGCATTGTATGATCGCTTCTCTACTGCTCTGCTGCAGGGCATCTCCATCTCCTCCTCGGCGTCAGACCACTGACCACTTACGTAATGCAAGCTTCAAACCGCAAATGCATGGAGAAAGCTGCAAGGCATCGAGCGAGCTGGTTCAGAGTGCTTGGAATGCCGCTCTACCCTCCCGTGATCCTTTCGTCCACCTTCACAACAAATTCAGTCATACGGTCATGCCGCAAAGAAGTTGAAGTCCTGGGCTGCATCCAAATTCAGTGACGTAAGGCTCTGGTCCATGATTGTAAATGAATTGATTTACCAGCTAGATCGAGCGATGGACTACATGACTCTCCATCCGTTTGCGATTTTTGTTCTTCCTCTTCCTGGCTCAAACTTCCGGTCGAGGAGTGGCATTGATAGGTATGATCGCCAAGTATTCATCAAACTAGACAGTAAGCAATACGTCGGCCATCTCCAGTTCGTCGTTGCTACCCATCTATTCAAATAGCTAGGTTAAAATCACTATTAAAAAATTAAAATAAAGAAAAAATTATGGAAAAACCGACCTTGTCAATGCGACAAACAATTTACGGACGAGTATTTTGGGTAGAAAGAGAAGAGATGACAACGAAAGAGACGCGGAGGGCGGGAATGACCGCGCGAGTGTGGCACGGGATGGAGCAGCGTCAAAAGGGGCAGTAGAGGTGGTAATTTGGTCGCCACGTGTGGTAAACGGACATGACAGTGGGTCATTGTCGTGTGGTGTATCTGACGTGGCATGATTTGTCGCAGTTGCCGGCGATCCCGGTTGTGTCTATACAAACGGTGCGCGAAACGGGGCTGTCGGATGTTGTATTGGGACCGTCCGGCAACTTCGCCGCTATTGGGAGGGTCCGCTGGGGCGTTTTCATGTCGTCGCACCCAATAGGGCTATTGAAAGCGC
The DNA here is from genome assembly GCA_947311845.1 of Poa pratensis. NCBI lineage: Eukaryota > Viridiplantae > Streptophyta > Magnoliopsida > Poales > Poaceae > Poa > Poa pratensis. Next base: position 47,036,159 of record CAMZMU010000074.1, read on the forward strand.
CGGTGAAAATGCTCTTTTAACACAGTATGGTGGGAGGATGAAACGAGAAATTAAACACCTTTATTTCCACTTTCTTGCATACAGAGATGATGTGGTATAGAAAGTCGATAATTCTATTAATTTATCACTTTGTGGGCATTTATTTATTTTTCATGACAAGACGGGGCGTTCTCTTCATAATTTGCAAGTTTTTTCATCACAGTCGCAGTAGAGCCTCTCCTCTGTACAAGTACCAGGTGGCTGGGCTGGATCGTTGCATGTGAGCCTAAAGCAGCACGTCGTAGCGTGACAACTCTTGTCATTGTTTCCTGGACAGCAGTGGCACAGGTCGCAAAACTTTGATGTAGTTGTCTGCAGGGGTGAATAACGCGTCTGTAATATCGTCGTCCTGGATGGTACGGGGATGTCGGCTTCCGTTGATCCTGTACTCATACGAGGAAAACATGTATCATTGTGTGCGATAGAATTAATAGTCAAGGACAAGTAATGTATTCCATCGTGTGAGAAATAAAATTTGGTAGCATGGATACATGAAAATTCAAGATGGCGAATTCTATTTACGCTTTTCGCAGGAGCATATATTTAAATAAGATAAGAAGAACTCTTCTTAACTAAAACATCATGTGAACATGTGATACTTTTGATCGGAAGAGATAGGTGATCGACATTGGAGGCAAAATAAAAACTGTAGATAGTAAAACTGGCAGGATATTCAATTATTCATGCATATACCTTGAACGTGGAGGCAAATGAAGAGAAAGGGAATGATCAGAAGGGCGACGGAGATGTGTGCCGGTTTAGCCATGAGCTCTAATCACAGAGATGACTTTTAGGTTTCGAGATGGTTGTCCTGTTGGCCCGGTAGAAAGATGAAACGAAGGAGGAATATATACACGAATACCGTGCATGCCCTTCGAAAGAAATTTATTGCGTAAATCAATGTGACTTATCACATACCATAGAACCCATGCCCGTTCTTATTTATTGCAAAAATATAAGCATATCCTTCACAGATTTTTATATTGTGCAAATCAATCTGATGTATCACATACCATAAAACCCATGCCCGTGATTACTCATTCCAAAAATATAAGCACGCGAATCCGGGCCGGCCATTGGCTCTAGCGACTACCGCTTCCGTTCGGGCGTGATGTATAATAAATTAATAATGTCCAGATTGTGTCTCAAATTTGGTGGATGCTTTCCCATAATATATGCATGAGAGGTAAGAGAATATGTACACATAAAACATGATCTTTAGTTGCCAAAATAAGAGGCGTTATCTTTCGTACTTACCGGACACTCCGTCCAGAATAAGTGTTGCTGAAATGAGTATATTTAGACGTATTGCTGAAATGAGTACATCTGTTTGAACGAACACTTATTTCAGATGGATGGAGATACTCTGACCTCATCAATCCTGACTCGCGCGAATCAGCTAGCGCCGTCTTCTACTTCATCACCTGGTGGGCAGCTGATTTGTATTCTATCAACTTTTGATAATGTTATTTTTATTTTCCCTTTAGTGGTGATCTCTACGAACAACGTACCATTGACCTAATTTTCATCGTACAAAAAAACTCTTATCGCTAACAATGCTGCCAGCCTACAAGGAATTGCAGCTACATTAGAAATTTTGAAAAGATAAGACCATGACTTGGACAATACTATTTCAAATTCTGAAGCAGATCCAGATGATCAGACATGTTCTAGAACAGGTATTTGATGCTTGCTATTTGCTAAACACGAGGTGGTGGTAGCACATGCAACTGATACTTAATAATACTCCTAAACGTTCAGGTTTCTTAATCATGGCAACGGACACTTAATAATACTCCTAAAGGTTCAGGTTTCTTAAACATGCTCATATAACATTCATGCAGGTTCCGTCAAGTTCAGGGTCCTAATCATGCACCTAATATGATGTTCTTGCATCTTTAGATGTCGTTCCAACATGGCAAATCTCAGATACTACTATGAGCTGCAGATGTTGGGCAATCTTCACGAGCTGGAGGCCTGGAAGGTGTCTGGCTTGTGTTTCTCCATCAGACCGGTCAGAGCGGCATCAAACTCTTTCTCGAGCTCCAGCTCCTTTGCCATGTACTCTTTCTTGAGCTGCGCCTTCTTCTCCTCGTGGGCGTTTATCAGTACGTCTCTCTCAGACTCGAACTCCTGCACGTCCTTAACCTGGCAATCTATGAAACGTTGTACCTGTTCTTTCCTGCTCAACAAAACAGAGGTCAATTAGGCGGTGTTTTCACCGTACCGAGTTAGGTAGGAGACAATAAGACATGGTCACAATACTGATGAGTAAAATGTTGATCTGGAGCTCTTCCATACCCAATACACACATTGCAACATTAGCTCCATAGAGAAAATAATCCAGTACACCTTATCCTGCGATTTTCGTTGGTCCCAGAATCCACATCCCACTGTCTAGCCTTAGCACGCTCCTCCTGCAGCAACCTCTCAAACTCGCTTTCCTTGTCCTCTGTGGCCTTGTGAATGTTTTCTATCTGGTCATGGAAGAATTCTCCTGGGATTTCATCTGCAGAGTATAGGAACACAAGGTGAACAAAGGAGATGAACTCAAAACAAAGGTACCACGGGACACGGACAAAATGTAGAAGGTTCTGTATTTGCAGAAATTAACACTTCAGCAAAATTCTATAGACTGTTGAACATACATATCGCATTAGATCACTGGCATGCATAGATTTGGAAATAAAATATCCTTTTCAATGCTCATATGTGTGTTCACAGACACTAGTATAACTTTAAGCAATCATTACCTCTTCCTCATACTCAGAGTGCTTCTCTTTAGCTTTACGCCTTACAAAAATATTTTCTTCCATGGTCTCTCGAAGTTTCTGGGTAACAACACCAAGGGTTTCTTCTACAACTTTAGAGCGTTGTTCTGTCTTAACAACCTTGTTCTTCAGATAGTTCAGTTGTTGGTTATCCTCACTCATCTGCTTCATCTGGGCCACTACCATCTCATTATGAGATCTCATCTCATATTTCAGGCGGCTTTTCCCTGAATATTGTAATAAACCATTCATGTTAAAACATATTACATTGCTATATGCTTAGGAATCATGGAGTACTGAAAGTCCTGTTCAATAGACCATTTTTCTACCTTTGCACTAAATTAATGCATTATTTAAAACCAAAAAATCTGCCACCGCAATTATCAGCCTTCTGAAATTAGCAGGGTAGAAGACAACAAAGCACAAAGAGAAGACCGACAAAAAACATCCATTTTGGTATAAACAAGCAAAAAAAGGACCCTCTATTATGTTACAATTCATACAAGACTTCCGCAATCTACAAGCTTAGTGAAAAACATTACAAGTAAAATATGGATTGCAAAAAAAGGACCCTCTATTATGTTACAATTCATACTGTAATGTCAGAATAAACAGTCAAATACTGTCATTCATACTGTAATGTCAGTATAAATAGAACTGCCTCTCTTACAAACAGAATTGCTTCTTATTTTATTCTAATGAAGAAAAAATCATACTCGCAAAACAACCACATGATATAGTACCATAATTATAATGCTATCCCACGGACAATTAAAAGCACATGGAGGCATGAAATAAAAACCACACCACTGACGAGGGCCACTATAACCTATTCTGAGTCAAATAAGCAAATATCCTAATAAAAAATGTTCCTGCACGAACAGGCGGTGGCAACAAAAGGACATTGCAATTAAAGGAACATCAGAAAACAAAACAGATTGTGGTGCTGTGCTCCAAATACACTTCGTTCTCACGAGGTCCATATACTGAGATGAACATGGGAAGTATCAATCATATTAACATGTCAATGCAGGGGAAAATAGAGATATGCAGCTTCACAAGTATATCATGTTGCATTCATACAAATCATCATTGCTGGCAAAGAATTTAGGCAAGAATAATTTACTACACAAGGTATTACCACACCAGTATTACATATGAACAAGCAACTGAACAGAGGCCAAAGCATTAAATATTTGAACAGAAGTTAAACATTATACCTTGGCAGTGTCTATTGAACATCTCCATGTCATCCTTTCTGGCTAAGAAACCATATAACTGTCGTTTCCCACCAGGTAAGAAAGGAACCCTGCGATTTTGCCATGTGTCCCTGTCTGTTCTTTGATCAACAAAGTGCTTATGCAGACGTTCAGCCTCCATATAGCCCACGGCACAGCTTTCAAATATTAGCACACTCATGCCACGGTGCCCGCCTGGACCGTAAGCGTGGCGTGCTTTGGTCGCAGCATAATCACTGAAATATTCGAGAAGCTCTTGGTTGCCCATGCCTAACCACTAGAGAGCAAATATGAAAGGAAAGTCAGAATGCAATAAAACATCATTGTAGAACTTGAACAGTTATCTTACATATACGTTTTTTAATCAGTGGAATACATATTTACGAACTTCAACTAATTCACCAACTATAACCTAGTCAAAACAGACAAAACATATTTTCTTTTGATTTATATTACATTAACGCATGAGTGCCAGAGAATAATAATAAAGAATAGTTATAACAGGTTATTCTCATGTTATCTGTATACTGAGAGTATATTAAACCTTCCCAGACAGGTATGAATCAAATGCCTAGAAAGATAGAGACATAAGCTTATACGTTACAAAAGAAATAGGACCCAGGGATAAAGCTGTGATTACAATTCACTAATTCAGGGTAAACAGAAATCCAGGTGTGCCGATCACACTAACATTAATATCATCTAGAAGGGGGGAAACATTACGACCTACCAACCAGGCAATATGTAAGACACATCAACTGCCAGTACTCAATGTACTTGAGGACACGCTAAATAGAACGCATACTATGTGTCAAGGTTTTGGCAAAGCTAAAGATCGAGGAAAATCACCTTATCATCTTCATCTTTTTCCAGTAAGGTGTTCATCACAATCACCATTGGCGGCCATACTATCTCGCGGTCAGTGCTTTCTCGCAATCCTTTCCATTTTCCAAATTGCTCGCCAGATGGTACCACTGAAGATCCCCTGCGAGACATCTCCTCTTCCAGCAATGCAGCTAATTCCCTGTGTACCTTAACCCTCTTAGAACCCTTTGTTCTAGCATGTGTCACCAAAGACGGTATCCCTTTGAACCAGTCAATTGCCCCAGGTCCATTTTTGCATGCCGGACAATGCCATTGCCTAGTGTGCTCATGTATCTGGTCCAAAGTTAAGGCATCAATGGTGTCAAAAAAACTTTTGAACCACTTGCTCGTTTTACGAGTCTCGAAACTTTTCTCACTGGCATCAGAGTCATAGTCATCGTCACTCATATCCTCATCATCATCGTCATCATCATCTGGTGAATCCTCAACTTCAGGATTGTTCGTCTCAGGGTCAAAACCAGATGAAGAACCATCATCCTTGTTGCTTTCGGGACCAGGTGGGCGAGACCTGGATGCCCACTGCCAACCTTTAGCCAGAGGTGGAGTTACAACTGGGTTTGGTGCTTGCAAAGGTCTACGATCAGAAGGTTGAGCCACATTATTTCCTGAAGACGTGAAGGTCCATTTCCATTCCAAGGTTGTCGTGCTGTAGTAGGTGGAGCATTTGAGGGTGAACTCCATGGTGCCCATTGTCCCCTCCCAGCTGCTTGCCCTGATTTCTTCTTCCCAACTGTCTCCCAACCTCCCCCTGGATGTAGGACAGGATTATGTATGATTAGATAGAGCGATATAAACATATTAACACAACAGTTTAAAAAAATCTGCAGAACAGAATAAGGGTAATGAACTGTTAATCAAAGACTTCTGATGGGAAGGGTACTGAAATTAAGTTGAAGACTTACAGATAAAAAATGTTGGAAACATTCAGTAGAGTAGTTATTGTATAGCTTCAAGACTTTTAGCAGTAGCAAATGTGTCCCAAAAGCTAATGATTGGTTATAATTGTTGAGTTACACATGCAGCAGTATAGCACATTACAGGCAAATACGTACTAAAATTATATTTGGCTGGAAGCCAAAGTTAAGCTTAGCGAGTTTAAAAAAATTAAGCTGGTGTTCAGTCTCCAACAAAGGGTTCGGCCCACAAACCTTTTCTTGCTGGATCCACGATTAAAGACACAAGTAGTTGCAAGATTCACTTAGAAACAATTATCACAACTTGGCAAGTTACACAAATTGTTAGATAAATTTTGATATACTTAGGTTAGGAAGCAAATATGCACCCAGAAGTCACTGGTAAAGCATGAGCTTGATACAGGATTCAAGTGCAACTGTGGCCTAGCCCTGTTATTGACAATTGCAGAGATCATGATCAATGGTCTCCCATCGGCTACCATCAAAAAGAAAATGTCCAGTCTTTGCCTAAATGCTGGTGATTCAACAACGTGTGTTGGTTCTATGCACCTCCCCTCACTCATGTGAACATTTGCTAGATATTAGGGGGTTAGTTATTGAGTTGTGGCTAAGCACGATGTATTTGTCTACGTTTATTTACACAAGTGAGTCCATTGAGAAGCACTATGTTGTATTATAGATCCTTCCCTTCTGCACTAAGCAGACCAGTTGTTCGACCAAACTGGGCAAATCCAAGAACCAGACTATTGGTTACAAATTTAAAACAGTCTGGCTACACAAATCTTGTACGTAAGTGCTCCAGAATAGAGCACATTATCTATATGACATGCATTTTAAAGGCAATCAAGCAATAGAAACAAAATGGTCGCAAGGGGTTTCAAGTATAATGATGTTCAACAAAAAGAGATGATAAAAGATGATCCTTAGAGCAGATGCTATAATTTTCCGTCCTACCAATTAATACAATATCAACATTAAACCAAACAGCTCAAAAGAGTTAAAACTATTTGAACCAAAACTAGAGTAAAGAAAGACAAGATGAAGAAGCAACTAAAAGCAGGGGATGGCCTTATGACTTTACTGGTCAGAACAATCGAGCTGAAGTTTAAACTGTACGAAACTACTTAAACAGAACTCTTATATGCATTCCAGTAATACGAGCAGGTGAACCATATCAGTGTGAAGCACGCCCAGGACCGGGTGGTGGCCGCATACTATGCTCGGGCTTGAGCTGTTTCCTTTGTCTATTTTTTGGTCTGAACATCTCGGCTGTGAGATTGTCCTAAAAATTGGTCTGTAATTTGTTTGGATTTTTTATGCTTGTGAACTTATGCGTGTTGGCTTCATATATAAAGATAGGCCTAGGCAGATGGAAGCAACCAATGCATTGTTGATACATACTGAGCAAATGAGCTGTATAGCTAACATAAGACAAATCACAACCAAATCAGATAAAGCCCCATAAATATCGTCACCAAGAAACCCCAGTAAAATATCCGTCCATAATTTGGTTTTGTGTACCCGAAAGATCCGCTTCACATGAAGCTCACGGAACTAACTGAAACACCATCAAAACAAACTCGGCCCTAAAACTCCAGGCTGATGGAATGAACGAACGAAGCAACCTAGATCCCCAAACCACGCGGCGCGGCGTTAACCCCTCCTCTCCTCTTCAGCCCTCAACCTGGTCGAGCACAATACAAATCACCAGATGGAACAATCGATTCGCCCCACCCGCCGAATCGCTCAGATCCCATGATAGGACCCCAGACCCACAACTGACGACACGGGTAAAGTAAACCCTCGACCCCTTCAACGAGCAGCCATTGCAGGAATGCGCCAAATCTATGAGCCGCGGAAAGGGAGGGGGAGGGAGAGAGGGGAGGCGGCGGCTCACCGGGGTTGTCGCCGTTGCCGGTAGGCCCGCCGCCGCGGCGATCGCCGGACATCGCGAGGGTTTCAGTCGTCCCCTCCTCCGTCCGTCCGCGGTGTGGGTTTAGGGGGAGTCGAGTGGGAGGTGACACTAGCGGAGGCTCTGGGGGAGGGGCCATTTTATAACAAGGCAGCGGTAAACTAGCCGGGTGAGTGGGCGGTATCATCACCGGAGAGGTCAACGCACCGCGCCCGCACAGAATGCTCGTTTTCCTCGCCAGCTTCACCATGAATCAAACGTACCCCGTGGCTTACCGGTGGGGACATGTTAGGGGGTCCCAAAGTTCAGTCAGCTGGGTGGGCCCATGCAGGACATGCCGTTTGGATAACGAGTCAACCTGAGACCAGATGAGGAGAGGCCCACAGGCCAGTTTGTGCCTAAGCTAACTCGCACGATATGACGATACTTGGTGCGTTGAGCGACGAGCATGCCTTTCGTCACAACATTTGAACTCTACACTCTTGTAGGTGAGTAATTGAAAGTGAGTTCTGAACTTACCATTATTTATCCATGTGAGAGGAGTGATCATGTTCTCTCTGTCGCACTATTGAATTTCAGAAAACATAAAGAAGAGAAGATTCATGATGCAGGTGACTATGTGACATGTGAAATGCCTTCTTCAGTACAAAACTACATTGTGGAGTGTTTACTCGACAGGGTTCTCACGAGCGATCGGGCAGTTGAGATGGGGAGTGGGCTCACTTTTCCCTCTCACTTCTTGTTAAAAAAAGAGGTAAGTTCTGATTATTCATTTCCTTGCAAAAGATCTCTCCGAAAAAACGATCACATGAGAGCGACAACACTTTGTGCGGCTCATGCGCTTTGTATTGTGAAGAAATTGATCATGTCGATTCAAAGGCTAGTTCATACATCCTCTTATGTGGCATCTTTCATTCACATGTGCAGGAACACAAAAGTATGAAATCGGAGTTAAGTCGGAGTCAGGATTTGGAGTTGGGAAAGGGCCAAAGACATGAGGATCATAAATATAGGAATGTTCCAAGTCTAACAACACATCTCGTATATGAACATATGTTTTCTCGTAACACTATGTATCTATAATTGGTCTAAGTCAATTGCACAAACACAATGACACATGTCTGATGGTTTAAATTTATTTGTAATGTTACTAAAAGATCATACACGTTAATAATTCATTAGTGCTGACCTAAGGGCACATGGGTTTCAAGCTCGAACCAGAGGTGGCTTGAAAACGTAATTTTTTTATTCATTCTCTCTAGTTTAAATTACATAAATATTTGTTAAATAAAAATAATATAATTACCAAGAACAATAGAGCATCCATCTTATTTTTATCACCTTGGATTCGCAACAATACCAGAATGAAGGAACATATAAACACATGATAGAGTGTCTGTTGGGAGGATATTTAATTGCACGCATGAAAACAAAGCATTATTTCAACACGTTGGAGTAGATGAAAAAGTATGAAATGTAATGCAAATGAATCAGCGAGAAGTTCCATTTTTTTTAATCCGATAACCTTTTTATGCCCATCGGAGTTATTTCCCAAGGACTTGCCATGGTAAGAGGGAGAAGGGGGAAGAAACACATTTGAAGAGCGCAGTACAACGGGGAGTTGTATGCTGCGTTCGGGAAGGATGAATCGCTCCCGAAAAGGAGTCTATTGATTCTCTTCCAATTGGTTGGATCGTACGGGAGAGTATTTACTTCACGGGCGAGGTCTCTGGTTCAAGTCCAGGATGGCCCAGTTGCGCCAGGGAAAAGAATAGAAGAAGCATCTGGCTCTTTCATGCATACTCCACTTGGCTCGGGGAGGGGGGGGGGGGGGGGGGGGGGGTATAGCTCAGTTGGTAGAGCTCCGCTCTTGCAATTGGGTCGATGCGATTACGGGTTGGCTGTCTAATTTTTCAGGCGGTAATGATAGTATTAGTAACCGGTGGCTCACTTTTTCTAAGTAATGGGGAAGAGGACTGAAACATGCCACTGAAAGACTCTACTGAGACAAAAAGATGGGATGTCAAAAAGGTAAACAAGCCACATAAAAAACATTATTGAGAATTGTCGGCTAAAAGTCCTTTGAAAATCTTTTGAATCAAGTAGGCCCTTATGATATGATTTGAATGTTCCAGTTGTATAAATATGAGTGTATTCATGAAGCTATTGTAGGAGAGAAGTCGCTTCCATGCCATCGCCTCGTTGTGGAAGAGCGTCCAGCGATACCTTCCCCAAATACAATTCAGTTAGTCAAATGGGTTTGGAAAAGCAAGGAGGTCATCCCAAGAGTTCAGACTTTTGCTTAGCGCTTTCTTCAAAAGGTGCTTCCAACAGGAGACAGAGTAGCCGGTGACTCAAAGCATATTATTGCAGATGTGGGTTGCAAGACGAAAAGTGCATCTCTTTTTATATTTAGATAAAAGGTATTTTATCGCCCAAATTTTTTTTTTTGCGAGTACAAGGGGCTGAATGCAAATTCAGCAATTACAGAAAGGTCCACAGAAAGATCAAAATTACAGTCCAAACCTTACTGCAACTCGACTTCGCCTTCGTCCTTGGCGCCGTCGGTGGCGCGCCGCCGCTCCTGCTCTCCTTGACCTTGGAACGAGAGCATCCCCGAGCGGACGGGAAGTCGCCGATCACCGACCGCAGAGGACCTACACCAGCGGACGTCGCCGTCGTCGAACTGAATCCATCAGCCTCCTGCACAGAAGTCGTCGATGCCGGATCCGCCGTCCCGCGGCATCCGGCGAAGGGGAGACCGCGCACGGCAACTCAAGGTTCTGTAGAGTGAGCTGAATTTTATCGCCCAATTTTAACTTAACAAAGCTCATATCCTCAACGATTCATACAATGATGCGGCATATAGCTTAGCAAATAGAAAACCATCTGAAGGCCCCTGCCTTGTGGCTAACTATGTTCCTGATGGAAGGCACCCTAAATCGATTTATTTTCAGCGGAACCTTGGCCTTCCAAATTTCTTGAAAATGTGCCATTGTCGCCCTTAAGACAATTTCTTATACATGGAATTCACCGAGTATTTACCCGAAGCTTCGAGCGTCCAGCATATCACATCTGGTTCATTTGTGAGCTCGGTTTCATTGATGATCCTTTGGAGCTCCGTCCAATGGTTGAGCCTAGCCAAGTCAAGCGACTGTCTAAAACGGCACCCCTCGGAAATCGCATGTTCAACCGAAATCGTCTCATTCTCACAAATGTTGAACATGAGTGGAAATTTGGTTGCCAAAACTGGTGCTCTGCCCACTCTTCACCGTGTGTTTCGCGCCCACGGTTGTTTAATCTTATGGAGACTTTTCCCAAATTGCGAACCCAACGATCTGAGATTGAACAAATGTCACCATTGTGATAGTATTTTGCCTAATGATTTTTATCCAAATCAAATTCTCCATCTGATAAATTTCTAAATCCACTTCAGCATATTAGGGCCACGTCATTTTCTAAATCCACTTCAACATCAGGGCCACGTTCATTTGACGGGTGTCACCATAGTGCACCTATTCTTTATGTGCACATTTGCCAAATGTGCTTGGTTTATTGTCCCTGATACAAAGAACCGAGCTCGTTGTTCAAAATTGCACCACTTTAGCTCAGATAATATCAACTTTGGTTAATATGAATCATCCTTATGCTTCACTATCGAATAATCTTACTTTCCCGTGGTGTATTTGGAGGTGTAGATATGACCAGCTCTTTCAAAGGAAAAAATGGTGAGCCTTATCAAATAAACATAAATGCTCAAGTCCATGATCTTGAGTTTTGTAATGTCATCTCTCCTTTGAAACATGGAAGCAACATTAAACATACACGGAGGTGCCCACGGCCATGGTGACAGCTCCAATGCAATGATCCACTATCCACTCTGACAGATCGCTTGAAGGAACTATCTTTTTGCAGATGCATCTTGAAATTGCAACAAGATCTCAGAACCAGAAGAACGGGAAGCATATCCATCTCCGAGATAACTCAGTTGACAGGAAGTGGTGCAACATGATACAGGCTTCGACCCGCGAAAAGTCTTTTTGTAGCCCTGGCTACATGTATAGGAGACTCGATCACCCTCTACTTCACTGGAATGCAAGAGCGCACTGCGTACCTAGCTGATTACTACTCGTATGAAGCAACTATAGACTCTTCTCCACTGCTGTTCCATGTCTCAAGAAGCCTAACGTAGTGGCTCATAATTGTGCAGCACAGGTTCTTTTGCGTAGCCTAAATCAACCTATTTACAGATGCTCAAATTCAGCTCACTCTACAGAACCTTGTCCTGTGATGTCTATCATACAAAATGTATGACTTCAAATTCAGCTCACTCTACAGAACCTTGTCCTGTGATGTCTATCATACAAAATGTATGACTTCAGGACGTCTGGTGCAGTTGAGCTGAATAAAATTTGCACCCCTGGCGCCCTTATTTGTTAAAAAAAACGAAGGCAAATCTCAGAAACTGCTACGTGCTGCAAATTTTTCGCAACCTTCACGAGCTGGAGGCCTGGAAGATATCTGGCTTGTGTTTCTCCATCAGACCGGTGAGAGCGGCATCAAACTCTTTCTCGAGCTCCAGCTCCTTTGCGAGGTACTCTTTCTTGAGCTGCGCCTTCTTCTCCTCGTGGGCGTTTATCATTACGTCTCTTTCAGACTCGAACTCCTGCACGTCCTTAACCTGGCAATCTATGAAACGTTGTACCTGTTCTTTCCTGCTCAACAAAACACAGGTCAAATTAGGAGGTGTTTTCACTGTACCGAGTTAGGTAGGAGACAATAAGACATGGTCACAATACTGATGAGTAAAATGTTGATCTGGAGCTCTTCCATACCCAATACACACATTGCAACATTAGCTCCATTGAGAAAATAATACAGTACGCACCTTATCCTGCGATTTTCGTTGGTCCCAGAATCCACATCCCACTGTCTAGCCTTAGCACGCTCCTCCTGCAGCAACCTCTCAAACTCGCTTTCCTTGTCCTCTGTGGCCTTGTGAATGTTTTCTATCTGATCATGGAAGAATTTCTCCTGGGATTTCATCTGCAGAATATAGAAAGACAAGGTGAACAAAGGAGAACTCAAAACAAATATATCACGGGACACGTGCAAAATGTAAGTGGTTTTGTATTCACAGAAAAGCGACAGTTCAGCAAAATTCTATCGAATGTTGAGCATACATATCGCATTAGATCACTGGCATGCATAGTGTTTGGAAATAAAATATCCCTTTCAATGCTCATATGTGTTCACAGACACTAGTGTAACTTTAAGCAATCATTACCTCTTCCTCATACTCAGAGTGCTTCTCTTTAGCTTTCCGCCTTACAAAGATATTTTCTTCCATCGTCTCTCGAAGTTTCTGGGTAACAACACCAAGGGTTTGCTCTACAACTTTAGAGCGTTGCTCTGTCTTAACCACCTTGTTCTTCAGATAGTTCAGTTGCGGATTATCCTCGCTCATTTGTTTCATCTGGGCAACTACCATCTCATTATGAGATCTCATCTCATATTTCAGGCGGCTTTTCCCTGAATATTGTAATTAAGCATTTGTGTTAAAACCTACTATAGCAGGCAATGTAGTTGCTAAGGAACATGAAATACTGAAGGTCCTGTTTAATAGAGCATTTTTCTACCTTTGCACTAAATTAACACACTTTTTTAAACCAAATAATCGGCCATCGTAATCATCGACCTTCTGACTTTAGCAGAATAGAAGAAAATAAAGCACAAAGAGAACACGACAAAAACATTCATTTTGGAATAAATAAGCAAACCATACCCTTGTCATTAATTATAGGTGCACACATCATACTCACTAATATATTAAAAAGGAATCTCTATTATGCTACAATGCATACAAGATTTTCTCAATCAAAGAGCTTTGTGAAAAATATTACAGGTAAAATATGGATAGCCACAAGTATGCACAATCTATGCATATTGTAAAATTAGAATAAGTAATTGAAGGATGCCACAATGAAAGAAAAAACTGAATTGCAAAGGCATAGGCTCTGAAATTCTGAATGATAAACAACGAGGGTCGGAGACCTATCCCTCGTTTGCTCCATATTGCCCAAGACACTCACTGCGCAGATGCAGTGGCACTAAATCAATTACAAATAGAACTGCCTCTCTTAAAAAAAATAGGCTGTTTTTTTATTATGAACGAATAAAAATAAGCTTGCTCGCAAAACAATCACATGATACAGTAACATAATTATAGTGCTATGCACTGAAAATGAAAAGCACATGGAGGCATGAACTAAAAGACACCACTGACGAGTAGGGCCACTATAACCTATTCTGAGTCAAATAGGCAAGGATCCTAATCACGAAATGTTCCTGCACAAACAGGCAGTGCCAACGAAAGGAATTACAATCAAAAGAACATCAGAAACAAAAACAGATTGTGGTGCTGTGCTCCAAATACGTCAGTATACTAAGATGAACACGGGAAGTACACCCTCCGTTCCTTAATGTAAGCATTTCTAGCTTTTTTCTGCACACATGTATCTAGACATGTTTTAGTGCAAGGTTGAAACCTAGAAAGGCTTACGTTTAGAACGGAGGGAGTATCAATCATGTTAACATGCCAATGCAGGGGAAGAAACGAGATATGCAGCTTCACAAGTACATCATGTTGCATTCATACAAATCATCATTGGCGGCAAAAATTTAGGCAAGAGTAGTTTACTACACCAGGTATTACCATATGAACAAGCAATTGAATAGATGCCAAAGCATTAAATATTTGAAGAGAAGTTAAACATTATACCTTGGCAGTGTCTATTGAACATCTCCGTGTCATCCTTCCTGGCTAAGAAACCATATAACTGTCGATTCCCACCAGGTAAGAAATGAATCCCGTGATTTTGCCATGTGCCCCTGTCTGTTCTTTGATCAACAAAGTGCTTATGCAGACGTTCGGCCTCCATGTAGCCCACGGCACAACTTTCAAATATTAGCACACTCATACCACGGTGCCCGTGTGGACCGTAAGCGTGGCGTGCTTTGGTCGCAGCATAATCACTGAAATATTCGAGAAGCTCTTGGTTGCCCATGCCTAACCACTAGAGAACACCAATGAAAGCAAAGTCAGAATGCAATAGAACATCATTGCAGAATCTTTAACAGTTTATCTTTTACATATATTCTTTCGATTTATATCACATTAACGAATGAGTGCCAGCAAATAATAATAAAGAACACTGATAACAGGTTATTCTCATGTTATCTGAATATTGAAAGTATTTTAAAGCTTCCCAGACAGCTATGAATCAAATGCCCTAGAAAGACAGATTAGAAATAAGGACACCAATATAAAAGTTCTATTCTGTAGTTTTGCTAATAATATGACATAAGTTTATACATTACAAAAGAAATACTCTCTCTGTTCCTAAATATAAGATGTTTTAGGTGTTACACATGTTGTCCACATACAAACTAAAGTGAGTGAACATACACATGAAATGTGTCTAGATACACTTGTGTACATGTGAATGTGGAGTTGTGGACAAAACCTAAAACATCTTATATTTGGGAACGGATGGAGTAGCATACAGGCATAAAGTTGTGATTTCAATTCAGGGTAAACAGATATCCAGGTGTGCCGATTACACTAACATTAAACATCATATAGAAGGGGGGAAACATTACGACCTACCACCCAGGCAGTATGTAAGCAACATCAACAGCCAGTAGGCAGTAGACAACATACTTGAGGATAAATGCTAAATAGAACGCGTACTATGTGCCAAGGTATTGGCAGAGCTATAGATCGTGAAAAAAAATCACCTTATCATCTTCATCTTTTTCCAGTATAAGGTGTTCATCACAATCACCATTGGAGGCCATACTATCTCGCGGTCAGTGCTTTCGCGCAATCCTTTCCATTTCCCAAATTGCTCGCCTGATGGTACCACTGAAGATCCCCTGCGAGACATCTCCTCTTCCAGCAATGCAGCCAGTTCCCTGTGGAGCTTAACCCTCTTAGAACCTTTTGTTCTAGCATGTGTCACCAAAGAAGGTAGCCCTTTAAACCAGTCAATTGCCCCAGGCCCATTTTTGCATGCCGGACAATGCCATTGCCTAGTGTGCTCATGAATCTGGTCCAAAGTTAAGGGATCAAAGTCAACAAAAAAACCTTTGAACCACTTGTTTGCTTTTCGAGTCTCAAAACTCTTCTCACTGGCATCAGAATCATAATCATCACTCATATCATCATCATCAACATCATCATCATCATCATCTGAATCCTCAACTTCAGGATTGTTTGACTCAGGGTCAAAACCAGATGAAGCAACATCATCCTTGTTGCTTTCAGGACCAGATGGGTGAGGCCTGGATGCCCACTGCCAAACATTAGTCAGAGGTGGAGTTACAACTGGGTTTGGTGCTTGCAAAGGTCTACGATCAGAAGGTTGAGCCCAATTATTTCCTGAAGGACGTGAAGGTCCATTCCCATTCCAAGGTTGTCGTGCTGTAGTAGGTGGAGCATTTGAGGGTGAACTCCATGGTGCCCATTGTCCCCTCCCAGCTGATTGCCCTGATTTCTTCTTCCCAACAGTCTCTCAACCTCCCCCTGGATGCAGGACAGGATTATGTATGATTAGATAGAGCGATATAAACATATTTACACGTACGATGAAAATTATGCAGAACAGAATAAGGGTAATGAACTGTTAATCAAAGGCTTATGGTGGGAAAGAGGTACTGGAATTAAGTTGAAAACGTGCAGATATAAAATGTTGGAAACATTCAGTAGAGTAGTAATTGTATAGCTTTCAAGACTTTTTGCAGTAGCAAATGTGTCAGCCAAAAGCTAGTGCATGGTTATAATTGTTAAGTTACACATGCAGCAGTGTAGCACATTACAGGCAAGTACATACTAAAATTGCATTTGGCTTGAAGCCAAAGTAAAGCTTGACGAGTTATACAAAATTAACCTAATGTCCAGTCTCCAACAATGGATTAGGCCCGCAAGGCTTTTCTTGGCTGGATCCCGCAATTAAAGACAAAGGTTGTTGCAAGATTCACTTAGACACAATTATCACACCTTGGCAAGTTAGACAAATTGTTTTATCAATTTTGATATACTTAGGTTAGGAAGCAAATATACACCGAGCAGTAATTGGTAAAGCATGAGCATGATACAGGATTTAAGTGCGGTTGACATATTCGCACGTGTAACAGGGCAGTGGCCTAGGCAGCACATGTTGACATATTGAAAATTGCAGAGATCATGATCAATGGCCTCCCATCGGCTACAATATGAAAAACATTGTCCAGACTTAGCTGCACTGTCTACCTCATTAGAGAAGCAAGTATCTGCCGGTGATATATTCATTCGAGTATCAACCGGCTGGTGATGCAACAACGTGTGTTGGAATCCATATAACTCGGTGCATATCACCTTGGTCCTATGCACTTCCCCTCACTTCATGTGAACATTTGCTAGATATATTTAGGTGGGTGGTTATTGAGTTGTGTCTAAGCATGATGTACTCGTCTAAGTGTATTTACACAAGTGAGTACATTGAGAAGCACCACGGTAAGCAGACCAGTTGTTTGCCCAAGGTGGGCAAAACAAGAACCGGCCTAAAGGTTACAAATTTAGAGCCAGTTCCGGCTTCACGAATCTTGTGCGTAAGTGCAACACTCCAGAATACAGAATAGAGCACATTCTATCTATGACATGCATTTGAAAGGCAATCAAGCTATAGAAACAAACTGGTCTCGAGGCGGTTTCACTAGCATCAGTTGGGAGCCTTACACACCGGAGGAGTCGACAACCATCACACGGCATTCATAAACACAATTTTAGAAACAAAAATGTATAATGATATTCAACCAAAAGAGATGAAAAGCAGATGTCCCTTAAAGCATGTCGTGGTGGTGTCACGGCAGATGCCATAGGTATGGCTAAGTGTGGGGCCGATAGGATGCTGGAGGTATCCGGGGAGGGCTTGCACGCTGAGAAGCGGGCACGGACGAACATCGAACCAAGAACACACAAGCAAACACACACGATTTACCCAGGTTCGGGGCCCTCGTGAGGAGGTAACACCCCTACTCCTGCCTATCTCTCGATGTATATGGGTGAAGCACAAGCACAAGTACAAGGTCTGCTCCTTGAGCTGTATTGCTAGACTATGGAACAGTGGTACGAGGTAGAAGATGAAGCTAAGCACAAAGGGGGCAAGTGAGCTATCTCCCCTTCCGTCCCTCACGCAGGAGGAGGTACAGGGGTATTTATAGCGATCTTGGTGATAACGGCTCTCTCCTCCACGGTGGCTTCACATGCTCCTGCAGAGATCTCCGGGATTCCTGCAGGAGACTCGCGCCTCCAGGATCTTCGGGTCGTCTCTGCCATGACATGACTATTTCTGTCTTGTCCCAGCTTATCCGGGCTGTCCCATCCCGGGATGTCGGTCTGCCAGGCTCCGGGTTCTCCGGCCAGGCGTGCTCCTCTGCCAGGCTAAAAGACAAAGGCCCTTGACTTCCTATCCGAGGTAAAGTTTCTTCTCTTCCTTAACCCGGCATGGATATGCCGGATTCCCTTCTTTGACCCGGCAAGGCTATGCCGGATCCTCTCCGTCTCTTTCCTGCACATGAGCATAAACAAGAGTAGACTGACGTTGATATGTCGGTTAAGATGACTCAGCTAACATGACCCGGCCTAAATGACCCGGCTGTCATAAGCTGGTTTGTAACTACACCATGTCTCGGTCCCTCCGGGACTTGGTTGACCCGGTTAGACCTTGACCCGGTCCACTCTTTAGGACTCTTTATACCACATCTTACCCTACCCAGGGGTAGCCCCCCGACATTAGTCCCCGGAGCTGGTGCGGTGCTACAGCCTCGGATGGAGGGCCACACCAGGTTTAACAACACAAATCACACCAACAGCCTTTCCGACTCTTGTATGTCTTGGTCTGGCCGAGTTTCTCCGAGTCAAATTAGTAACCTTATCCGACTTTCATCCTCAAATAGGTCTAACCGAGTCAGCGAGATTCCTCTCAACCCCACCGAGTTCCAGTCATAACTTTCATCTCTCGGTTTGCCTCGATTCGCATGTACGGCCGACAGCGCCTCTGCACGCGCCGCGCACCGCATGCCGCGTACGTCACACGTGTCGTGTCCGGTCACTTCAACCCCAGCCTTTGACTACATTTGACCACCCCGTGCGGCGCCTGGGTAACCGCGCCAATGATGACGGGCCCACCACTACGTCCACTAAGGGACGGTTTCCAGATCCGATCGCGGTTTTGGGGAACTGCTTCCGCCGCTTCGCGAACCGCACGCCTCCGCGCCTATAAAATAGGAGGCAGAGGAACGGTGAGGCCTTCTTCCTCCTTTGCTCTCCTCTCCATTGCAAAAGCTTTTCCGCCGTCGCTGTTGCTGCGAAGAACGCTCCGCATCCGCACGACGTAGGGAACGCTTCGCGGCCGTCGACGACCGGAATCGACCGCGCCGCCGCCGCCAAGCTCCTTCCCGCGAGATCTGCATTCTGGTATGGATTCCCCATCTCCGTTTCTTCATGCATCATCTCGAGTGTTCTTCCTAGCGTGTTCATCCTTAGGGTATTCTAGATCTCCAATCGCTAGACTTGCTAGGATTAACTTTGTTTGCTCATAGACGAGCCTAATTAGATCTATTTCTAGATCTTTCTCGCACAGATATCCTGAGATGGCTCCTGATAGTTTCATCCTTCCCTGCCTTAGGCTCATATTTTACTTTCTTTTTTACCTGCTCGGTAGATCTTGCTTGCTCACAGATTCATGCAAATTCAAGTTTGTAACTTTTTACCCGAATCACTTAACTCGATTTCCGAATCACTTAACACTTATCTTTCCGAGTCATCTTTCCGGGTGATTTTATCTCGGTTTCCGAATCACATAACTCGGTTTCCGTGCTCTACCCCTAGGGCAGTTGCTCGGCTCTTCCGGGTCATATGTCTCGGTTTCCGAGCCATTTGCATTGTTTCTTCGGGTCACTTGTTGCGATTCTAGATCCATAACTCGGAGTTACTTATCTCGGTTGTATTCTACTTTTTGCAGGTTTTGGCCTGAGATGTCAGGCCGTAGCACTCCCGACCCGGCCGAGTCATCGGCGGCACCCAGCAACCGAGGTGGATGGGAGGGGTCCGACGTAGAACAAGATGACCTCGACTGGTTGCTCAAGACCCGGCGTATCACGATCGAGATATATGCCGGCGTCCTGGATCGGAACTCGAACCGGTTCTAGAATCGGGTGAACGGGTGGTCTTTCTTGCGCATTTTCAGCGCGGGTTGGACTCCCAGCTAGCCCCTTCTACCGGGAATTTCTGGACTTCTTCGGTTTACAACCTCATCATCTCCCTGCCAACGCCATTACATCACTCTCATCCTTTACCTCCTTTATGGAGGGGTACCTCGGCCTCTGGCCCACTGTTACCGCCTTGGCCAAGTACTTCCGCCTCCGGAAGCAAACCATCCCGAATAAGGAAGAGGTCGTGAAGGAGATGACCACATGCGGAGCGGCTAGCATCACTCCGAGGAAACACTCCCCTTTCCCGGATTACCGGCTTAGAATCTTGCCGGAAGTGGCAAAGGTCCTTTTTCTATGTGAAGAGCCCAGCAGGGCGGGATGTTCTCAACCTGCCGGAGTTCAACATTGCTCCCCCACAGTCGAGTTAAACTGGAACTATGACCCGCAGGACACCATTCATGAGGTCCAATTGATCCACCAAACCCTTGAGGGTCTGCTGGAAAAGAAGTTCTGTGCAGACGACCTCTTGAGGACTTTCACCATTCGCCGAGTTAACCCTCTTCAGTATCGTGTGCACAAGATTTGCCACATGAGTGGCTTGCTGGACCCTACCCGGGTCAGCACCCATGATCTTACCCACCCCCAAGTTAGGAGATGGGTCAAGGCCATCGCCCAGACCGAGATGGAGGATGACTGGCAATGGGGCGTAGAGCCGTATGACCGATCCCGACTTCCGCCTCGGGTTAGTTTATCACCTTTAAACCGACATGACTCTGTCTTCCGAGGCTACTTTTATCTCGGTGATTCACCATCTGATTAATCCGAATCTACTTCGCTTTTCCTGCAGCTGTTTACTCGACAAGCCACCGAAGATGGGGACCTGAAGACCAGGAAATGGACAAAAGATCGCCATGCGCGACCCGAGGAGACTGAAGATCCGGACAACGAGGATTATATGCTGGTTCCTCGTGCCAAGGCTTCTACCTCGGGTAAGCCATCCGCCCGTGTCTTCGTTCATGACTTGTCCGACGACGAAGATGATGATTGTCAAATCCTAGATCCCATTGATGCTATTCCTATTTCATGGTCTGCACCTCCTGCTACAGCCAATCCGGGTGCGCAAGGCACATCCCGAAAATGCATCGGTGCGTCCGGGTCAGCGGCTCCTCCGGCTAAGAAAGCCAAGAAGGTCGTTACCAAGCGTAAGGCTAAGGTCCTACCAACCAGCAAGGGGTAAGATAAACTTCGTATAATTTCTCTTGCTTTCCTTCTTTCCTTTAGCCGAAGTTAACTTCACCCGAATTAACACTTTACCCGGTTTATGCAGCGATCCCATCACCACAGAGCAAACCCATACTTCTATTCTTTCTCCTATTCCTTCATCGCCACCCCGGGCGGACAACACCGGGATTAGCAGTCCCGGAGGGGCAATTCCTTCTCCGGTGCACGCCACCTCGGCCGACCTTCCACTGCCGAATCTTGATTCGGGTCTGGGAGAAGACCAAGGCCTTGAGCAAACCTCGGCTCCGGGCCGAGACAACTCCCCCTGTCTCCTCTTAAGAACTTGGAAGCGGAGCGGGCCAAGACTCCGACTAAGACTTCGTCTAAATCGGATCCCCGACTCTCACCTCGGGCACAACATCAGCATAACAAGCAGCAGCAGCAGCAACATTGAAGCAACAGCAGAAAGAGAAGGAGAAGAAACAGAAACAGCAACAAGATAAACAGCAAAAGCTGCAGCAAGAGAAACAGCAGAAGCTGCAGCAAGACAAGCACCAGAAGCAGCAGCAGCAGCCCCCCGTACCGGTCCATACTCCGGCACCACCGCGTCCAACTGTGCCAGTTCAGCAAGCCTCTGGCCAATCAACCACCGATCAGAGCAGGCAAATCACTGTGACTCCAACAGCAAACAAGGCGTACCAAAATCTCTCCGAGATGATTTCCCGCCCCGGGTCAACAGCCATGTTCTTCCGAGTCTTCGCACCCGAGTGATAATAGCCTCGGCTCGGTTGGACAGTATGTGATGGATTGGAACGCCGCGGATCCCAGCGAAGTTTCCTCTACTCCGGTGAATCCACACCCGGTTGGCCCTGGCCTTGTTGCGCAATCCCTGCATTCTTTGCAGGTCTCGGCCCTTCAGGCTAGCAGGGTTGTCGAGGTAAACTTCTCAGAACTTAGCACTTATTTTTTCAATGATCAATAGTCACACTATCCACAGTCCCCGAGATTCGGGTTGAGTAACTGATACTCGTCCGAGTAATAGGTAACTCGGCGCGAATCTTCAAAAACTTGATCATTAAACTTAACTCATAAAAAACATTGGGACGCCCAGTCCCCAAGTCTCATGTCAAGGTTACCCGGCATGAGCTTTCGTTAAACTTGGACGACCAGTCCCCGAGTTTCATGTTGAGTTTACTCGGTCTGAATCTCACTAATCTCGGGCTCATAGTCCCCGAGATTCTTTTTAGCTTAACTTTGTCAGTAATCTTTACCAATCTCGGACTCCAGTCCCCGAGATTCTTTTTACCCTCACTAACATCTTTCCTTCTGGCAGGATTGTACCAACACTCGGAGCCGGATCTTCAAGAATCTAGCCTTGGAGCACCGAGCGCTCAAGCTCTCCTTCCAGAACCAGCAGGGGGAAATGAAGAAGAAGGAAACTGAGCACAAGCGTGCTCTTAAAGAAGAACAGTCCGAGGTGACTCGGCTCAAGCGGGATCTTGACCGGGTCGAGAAAGAGAAGACTGAGCTAAAAAAGGAGAGGAACACGCTGAAGGCAGCTCTGGAGAAGCGTGCGCTGGTGACCAGAAGATTCAAGCGCATATCACTGCATGCGAGACTAAATCTACCAAAGCTGAAGAAGAGTCGGATGCCCTCAAGGCAAATGCTGCCAAGTGGCTGGCTGAGCTTAGCAAACTCAATGCCGAAATGGACAGTAAGTTTCCCGAATCATATCCTTTTTTATATCTTCTTGACATGAAACTTTGTGTCGGTATCTCATTTGATTCGGTGTCAGCCTATTTGCTCTCAGAACACTTTGAGCACTGCCAAGCTGCAGCGGCGAACATTGTGAAGAAGGCCCGAGCTAGGAGGGCCGAGGCATCTGGGGCTCCGCTACCCGAGGCTTGGGATATCGACGATCACTTGATCGCACTCCAAGCTCACATTTCTCCCTTGAAGAGCATCGGTGTCGAGCTTCTTAATGCCAGTATCCGAGCCTACCATGTCTTGTGGCCCGAATCTCCCAGTGTCAAGACTATTGCCGAGTTATCCGCATGTTTGCAGCAAACTGAGACTCGGTTAAGGGAGTGGAGGTCTTCTTCTGCTCGTGTCGGGGCCGACGCAGCCTTGCTCTTTGTGATTTCTTGGTATGAGAAAATCAACCTCGACGGCTTGCGTACTCTGCGCGATGACTCCCCATGGGGAAGCTGCTACCTTCATGGCCAGGTTTGCCAACACCCGGTCTGTTGAATCTGGTGTGGTTTACTCTGATGATGAAGACGAAGAAGAAGAAGAAGAAGAAGAAGAGGGCAATGTTGATGATGGCTCCGAGCAAGAATATGGTGATTCTGATTCCGAGTCTGATGACTCCGAGACAATTCCTGATGCCTCGGCTAAGCCTGCGGCACAGTCTGCTACCAAGATCTCGAAGAAGCCAGCGCCTGACTCGGCCAACCAAAGTGCTGCCAACATTCCCTTGAAGACCACGTCTGACCTTATCGATGCCTCAGCAAGCAGCAAGATCACCCCGACTGCCCCCCAAGTCTACTACTCCGCCAACTGGAGCTACTCCTGCAACCGAGGTTCCTCCTTCAACCGAGGTTCCTCCGTCATCCGGGTCTGTCCCTGCAACCGAAGCTGCTCCTTCCTCCGAAGCTGCTGTTTAACTTAGATGAATTAAACTGTTAAATCCCCGGAATGCCGGGTGCAGATGTAATATACATTTTAAGTTCCTCCGAGACTACTTTAGTTTGCTTAATTCGAACAAGACGAGGTTTATGTCGGATCAATTTAAACCGAGTCCCCGAGTCCCCGAGTTCACTATACTTGTCAATCTTTGCTCTTGTCTACCATTTAGGTGTTCGACTCACAAGATAGGAATTATAGCATACAATACTTCATAACATTCGAGTTGGGGTTTAGAGTCATCCGACATAAACAAATATGAAAAAACAGGGTTAGTAAACAAACTATGCTGAATCATTTTTGGGCCGAGTCCCCGAGTTCATTTTCATGTTTACTACGAACCACCACCTCAGCTCTTGACTGCCTTTTTCGGCGTTTGTCAGTCGAGTCACAAGATCATAACAAGATAGCATACAGTACTTTGAACTTCGAGACAAGGCTTTAAATCATTCGGCATAGGAAAAACATAAATGAAAAAACAATAGATAACACATGCATATAGACGAGGCAGTCCCGAGTTTTGATTCAGGGTGCTGACATTACATTCATATAGAAACCGAGGTACATACACTGCGCCCTTTATGAGTAAAAGGGTCGGAGTAGAGCTATATTCCATGGACGCTTGGTTTCCTCTTCGGATTTGTCCATCCTGTGCTTCATCGGTTCCTGTGCATCTATAAGATAGTATGAATCATTGTGCAGAGCCTTGCTCACAATGAACGGTCCCTCCCATGGAGGTGTCAACTTATGTCGGCCTGCAGTACGTTGCACCAGCCTCAGTACCAAATCTCCTTCTTGGAACACCCGAGGGCTGATCTTCCGGCTATGATAGCGTCGGAGATTTTGCTGATATATTGCTGACCGAGATAAGGCCAGCTCTCGGGCCTCTTCAAGTAGGTCTGCACCATCTTCCCGGGCTTCTTTTGCCTCGGTTTCAGTGTACATTGTCACTCTCGGTGCATCATATTGTATGTCGGTTGGCAGAATAGCTTCTGCTCCATAAACCAGGAAGAATGGTGTGTAGCCAGTCGACCGATTCGGTGTGGTCCTGAGACCCCATAATACTGCTGGGAGTTCATCTATCCAACAGCCCGGAGTGCGTAACAATGGTGCAATTAACCGAGCTTTGATGCCATCTAGTACTAAGGCATTTGATCTTTCTACCATCCCATTGGCCTGTGGGTGTGCAACTGCAGCTATATCCAGCTTAATTCTTTTCTCGGCACAAAATCGAGCAAATTCCCCACAGCAAAGTTGGTTCCATTATCTGTGATGATACTGTGTGGATAACCATATCTCAGGATTATGTCCTTCAAGAAAGTCACTGCTGTATGTCCATCACATTTTCGGATTGGCTTTACCTCTATCCACTTGGTGAATTTGTCCACCATTACCAATATATGAGTCATGTTACCTCGGGCTGGCTTGAATTCTCCCACCATATCCAGGCACCAAACAACAAAAGGCCAAGTGATTGGAATTGTCTTAAGTCCCGAGGCTGGCTGTAGCGGACCTGCCCTTAGAAAATTGGCAAGATCCCTGTGTATAGTGCAAACCCCTGGATCGTTTCATTTGCACACACAGTTTAAGACGAATATCACAACATTGTATCATTATTACACGAATGATCCAGACTTGGTAAAATAAAGTCCATTACAATTTGCATAGCATAAAGCTAGCTTGATAGAGTAAAGCAGCGGAAAATTTATTCTTCATGGAGTTCTCATCCTTTGCATGTGCCACAGGCGAAAACATGTTGGTTGCAGACTCGAAACCCAAACGTAACCTTACTCATCGTCAGAAATTTCTGCAACAAATAAAATTTTGCAACAGAGTGGGTCAGAACCATTAAAAATGGATCTGGCAAGTGACACTATGTGGACACTTAATGGAATAACTCTATAGCCTATATGCATATTTGGCTGTTGGAGTTCAAGGCTATTTTGCATAAACGCCAATTTTGCCTAACACTTTGTAAAACATTTTCTTCCAAAGTTGGAGACGATATGGTATAAGACCATAGTCTCATCTAACCTTGCTCACCATCAAGTTTTACTTTCGAAATTGGAATGATGAAGCCTCCATTGAATCCTTGATCAGCTGCTCAAATTGTCCGTAACCGGGGACACGGCTAAGTACTTAGTTTTTAACTCTGCAGAGGTTGTGCACTTTCACCATTAGACCCAACAAACCCAAACTATCCTCAAGCACTCAATTTGTGCTAAGGAAAAGGAGAGAGTTGAGACGAGACTTTTCAGAAGCATTTTCCCATCCCATACCATCTTGACGCGCTCCCATTCTAACCATTCTACCACCACCTGTCAAGTCGGGACGAGTCCACGCAACTTAATCCATCTAGCCAGAGCCCATGTGACTAATGGCTGCACGGTAAGCAACTTCACTTAGAGATAACCTTGGCCCCCTTAATACCCTGGGTGGCAACCACAAGTGACCATCCCTTAGAGGTCACCCCTAAGAGATGACACTCAACCTTTCCATCATCTTTTCATAACCAAGTCCACCCAGGTGATAAATTACTTAGTAGAATTTAGCTTTAAGGAAAACACATTTGCATAGCATCCAATAATCTACTAAGTTATCAAAAGGGATTCTAGACACAACTAGAGTAAAGGTATGGTGGGTTTAGCATATAGCTATAATACTATCCAACACATGCATAAGAAATACACTAAGTAATGCATATAAAATACTTAGGAAATTTATGGGGTGTGCCACTTGCCTTGGCAATAGGGAGTGTAGTAGTAGCAGTTGCAACCACCTTCGTCTCTCTCCGAAATTTCTAATAAGTCAACAAACCACAAATAAACATACAATCATAAATGCAACACTTAGAAAATATGACATGCATGAGATGCAAAATGATACAAAGAAATATGGTATGAAAGACATGCAAAACAATTTAAGGGAAAAACATAGCATAACTATCCCATTTGGCTAAGGCAAGGTCAAGGTTGATCTCAAAGTAAACTTGACAAAATAACAACTTGAAAAGTTGTAAGGCTAGTTCAAGTCTTTACATGTTAGATCTTCAAAATATCTTCAACTCCTTTGTAGTTTCATTGATCTTTTATGGTTTTCAATTAGCACTCAAGGAGCTTAGTCATAAACACAAAGGACTTGGTCTATGTCCAAAGTGAGACAAAATAGAAAGAAAGAAGAAAGAAAGAAAATAAGTAGTTGGTCTTCTAAAATTCTTCTCCTTGCTTCATTTTAGTTTTACTTGATGTGATGACTTCATTGCGCTTTGTGGACTTGTTGATTCTGAAGACTTGATGATGTTGGCAGAAGGTTGATCTTGAATGTAACTTAGCCACCATGGAGTTTAAGAGAAGCAGGAAGAAAAGAGAGAAAGGAAGAAGGACTTAGAAAAAGTAGGATGGTTGGTCTTCATGAACTTCCTCTTGATTTCTTCTAAGCACTTTTCTTCTTGGAGATGCTTCTGGAGTCTTGTCTTTATGCTAAGTTCTTCTTTGGTCCTTCATTGTTTCCACTAACTTCTAACTTAGTGGTTTTGACTAGAGGTATCAAAGAGCTAACATGCAACCTCAAAATTTCTAAGGAGGAAGTCATGTAAGAAGTACAAATTAATCCTAAGGACTAGAGATGCATGCCATGCCCTGAAATTATTCTAAGTTAATGCAAGGCAAGCAAGATGGACAAAATGACTAAGGACCAAAGGTAAAACAATGAGTCCAAATAATTTCTAAGGAAAAGTAAACAAAACATAGTTGCTAAATTTTCTAAGGAAAATACTTTAAAACAATAGTTGATAAATTTCTAAGGACAAACACTTAAACAATATCACTTAGAAAGATATTATAAAACAACTAAGTTTTCAAGATGCTAAATTTTTCTAAGGAATAATGTTGTCAAAATAATTATCAAATATTTTCTAAGGAAGAAAAAAATACTTTGTTTGGAGAGGCAAAATATTTCTAAGTACTTTTTGTAACTAAAGTGATCAAAATATGACTAAGTCATTTTATTGGCCGAATATAGGAAAATTTACTTTTAAACAATTTTAATGATTAAAATTACCACCTAAAGCATTTAATCATAATTAATTACCAAAACATAGAAAATTACTTTTACAAAAATTACTGAATATTACTACGGCCATAAATTAGACATATATAAAATTATAACAAAAGAAAATACTTTAAAATCTATTTTTAAACTTAAAATATAGCCAAAATATCAATTAAACCATTTTTAAAAATTTATCTAAATTAATTTCGTCCAAACCTTAAATTAAGCATATGGAAAGTTTCTACACATTATTAGCTTTCCAAAAATATAAATTTCATAAATTTTGGATAAACGAGTAAAAATTAATAAGTGATTGAAAACGTAGGGACTAATCTGTGATGCGCAGGGGCTAAAACGTAAAGAAAAATAGTAAAGATCCTCGCGCTGGAGTCCCTGGGCCACATGGCGTCTTCTGATTGGTGCGCGTCGTCTTCGCGGGCAGATGCGGGTGCGGACGGACGTGGACGTGGCGCGGACGGGTGCGGCGCGGGCCTTCGTGGGCATCTTGGCGACGTGGCGACCTCGGATTGGCTGGTACCCCTTCGTGCGGACGATCTGATCTGGAGCGTTGATACTAGATCTAACGGTTATGGTGCATCGC
The DNA here is from genome assembly GCA_947311845.1 of Poa pratensis. Classification (NCBI taxonomy): domain Eukaryota; kingdom Viridiplantae; phylum Streptophyta; class Magnoliopsida; order Poales; family Poaceae; genus Poa; species Poa pratensis. The sequence goes on from CAMZMU010000074.1 coordinate 47,064,730, forward strand.
GACCATATGTCCTCCAACGCGGCTGCCGGAGTTACTCCGACGACCTAATCTACGGCGGCGCCATGGCTAGCGACGAGCTATTCGCGAATACAACTAAGGAGATAGGGGGCTTGATACCAGAAGATGCAGGAGATCGTGGCGAAGATGATGGTGATGACGACGTGGATGCGGACGAGCTACTCCTCCGGTGATCGCTCGTCGAAGTTGGGGCGGCGGCTGGAGCTTCGGGTCGAGCACGGATCGCTCGATCTGCTGCGTAATAAAATACCACGAAAGGTCAGGAAGATGCGCAAGGATTAAAGAAGAAGAAAGAGAGGGGTAGGAGGGCTCGGGGTGTCCTGTACTCGCCGGACTCGAAGAAATTTGCCGGCGACCGTGGCGGCACGTTGAGCTTAAAATCGAGCAGCCTGGGGGCTCTCGATTTGCGGTTTTTGGGGCAAAAGATAACGGAGGGTGCGGGGTTTATATAGGGCTCGAGAGATTGGATAGAAACCGTTTAAACGCGATGAATTTGCTCCAGATTTGGCTAGGGTTTCGGAGAGGATTTCGTGCGGGAGAGGTTAGGGACGATGGCGTCATCGACGACGTCATCCTGGGGTGGCCCACCTGGCGGTGAGAGAGAGAAAGAGGGCCGAAGCTGGGCTGTCGTCTTCCGCGCGCGCGAGAGATAGAGGGAGGAGGAGAGATGGGCTTGGCCCAGTAGCTAGGGTTTCGCATTTTTTTCTGATTCTTTTCTTTTCTGAAAATCTTTCAATTATTCATAACTTTTAAATTATGAATCCTTTTGGAATCAAACCAATTTCTATAGTTTTGTAAAAGCCAACTCTTTAATTTGAAAACCTCAAATAATATTTTCAACACATTTTGTAAACTAAATTTTTGAAATGTGTTTAAATGAATTTTGGACACATGAATGTCATTTGAAAACTATAGAGTTTTATAAAGTCCTTTTTAAACTTATATTTTAAACCAAAGCAAAATATGGTTAATAAGATTACATATCACTCAATAAAATAATTTGCATAAAACTTAAATAGTTTAAAAGGGGTTTGATAAATCAAAATGATTTCAAAACTCACTTTAAAATCCAAATAACTATTTTCTTTCAAAAGTAAAACTATAAAACTTGAAAATAGAGAATAGGTAAGTAATAGAATAAATCTTAGCCAAACACACTTTTTCAAATAGAGATCATTTTGATTTCCAAACTAGATAAACAATATGACACTTAATGTCAAATTTAAAAATAGGTTTTAAAAAAAATCAAAGGAGGCTTATGTAAAACTTAAATACCACAAGATAAGCATTTGCAAATATTTATATTTCAACAGATACAAACAATCACAAGCAAACATTGAAAGAACAATACATAAAGTCAAAAGAAAGGTGGAGCATAAATGTTCTACTAATATATTTTCTTAAATATGTTTTCAAGTGGAATTATTATTCTCACTTTTTAAAATATCCAAATGCAAACATTGCTATATGATGATGAATGTATGCATGAATTTTCTTTTCAAAGCAAAATACATAATAGTTTTCGAAAGTTTTAAATTTTTCTGATTTTTCAACTTTTTGAAAAACTTGGGATGTTACACTGGCATGTGAATCTTTTTTGCAAATCTCTGACATCCTTCACACTTTCCGACTATGTCTTCGGCTTGTTGCAAAGCAGTGGGCCAGTAGAACCCATGCTGAAATACTTTGGCCACTAAGGCTCTTGAGCAGGCATGGTGTCCACACTCCCCTTGATGAATCTCTAGGAGCATTTCTTCTCCTTCTGCCGGGTCAACACACCTATGCAGCACTGTGGTTATGCTTCTCTTGTATAACTCCTTATTGATGATGGTGTATGCTTTTGCTCTTCTCAACACTTGCCTAGACTCGGTTCTATCATCCGGTAGGCTCCCATCAACAAGATATGTCATTATAGGCTGTGCCCACTCTGGGACAGGTCTTACAGGAAACACTGGCATGTCTATATCCATTGGCTCAGCATCTACCAGCTCGTCCGACATTTCCTCGTTAGTCCCCGGGTTCTGCTTGGCAGTCCCCGAGTTATCCCCGACATAACCAACATCAACATCCATTGGAACTGCATCCGAGTTTGGCATCGGCGGGATATAAATTGATTCGGATTCTGGCGATGGCTTAATGGACGGCTTTCTCAAATGCTCCAAAGCTATTCCGGGTGGAATTGGATCTCTGGATGAACCGAGTTTAGATAGTACATCGGCAACTTCATTCTCTGCCCGAGGTATATGTGTGTACTCGCATCCTTCCAAAATCCCGAAATTTTCTGGACATGAAATCGATATGATGCCATGTTGGCATCCACTGCATCCCAATTTCCTGAGGTTTGATGTACAACCAGAGCTGAATCACCGAAGCACTCAATTCGGCGAATCCCCAATTCCTTGGCCACATTAAGCCCATGGATGAGTGCCTCATACTCAGCTACATTATTGGATGCGGTGAAGTGAATTTGCAGCACATATCTCAGTTGATCCTTCTTCGGTGAGGTAAGAACTACTCCGGCACCCAAACCAATTTTTGTCTTGGATCCATCAAATGCATTGTCCAGTAATTCGGGTCATGGGCTGGTGGCTCATATTGCATCTCGGCCCAATCCACAAGGAAATCCGGCAGTGCCTGAGATTTGATTGCATCTCTTCGCTCATACTGTGGAGTGTAAGGGGATAATTCGATTGCCCATTTGGCAACTCGGCCATTTGCATCTTTGCATCCGATGATCTCCGAGATAGGAGCTTCGCACACCACCCTTATTGGATGCTCTTGAAAATAGTGCTTCAACTTCTTGGCTGCCATATAGACACCATACACCATCTTCTGGTAATGAGGGTAATTCTGTTTGGATGTCGATATCACCTCGCTCAGATAATACACCAGCCTCTACACGATTTTGCCGTCTTCTTCCCGCTCCACCACTACTACAGCACTCACAACTCGGTTTGTGGCTGCAATATAGAGCAACATCGGCTCTTTGGGCAGTGGGGAAGCAAGTATCGGAGCAGTGACCAACATCTTTTTAACTCGGCAAAAGCCGCATTTGCCTGTGGAGTCCACACAAAGTTATTGGTTCTTTTCATCAATTGATACAAGGGCAAGGCCTTTTCTCCTGACCGGCTTACAAACCGGCTTAGGGATGCAAGACAACCAGTAAATTTTTGCACATCTTTAAGATTTTGAGGCAACCTCATATTCTCAATAGCCCGAATCTTTACCGGGTTAGCTTCGATACCTCGGCTAGATACAAGGAAACCGAGTAACTTTCCTGCTAGTACGCCGAATGTACATTTATCCGGGTTAAGTTTCATCCGGTATTTTCTCAAATTAGCGAATGTTTCTCTTAGATCATCAATCAGGGTTGATTTCTCTAGTTTTTATGACTATGTCATCGACATACACCTGCACATTCTTTCCTATTTGATTCTGCAAACATTTTTGCATACACCATTGATAAGTAGCACCGACATTTCTCAAACCGAATGTCATGACACGATAGCAATAAGCCCCATACGGGGTGATAAATGCAGTTTTCATTTGATCATCCGGATTTAACGGTATCTGGTGAAAACCAGAGTAAGCATCTACAAAGGACAACAGCTCACACCCGGCTGTGGAATCGATCACTTGATCTATCCGAGGCAGCGGGAATGGATCCTTAGGACATGCTTTGTTCAGATTCGTGTAATCAATACACATACGCCACACTTTGGCTATATTTGGGTCATCTTTTTTCTTCTCTACCAGGACCGGATTAGACAACCAGTCCGGGTGCAGTACCTCCATGATGAATCCGGCTGCCAGTAGCCGGGTCAGCTCATCTTGTATCACTTGCCTTCTCTCATCCGAAAGTTGTAACATCCCAAAATTCTTATCAGGTTTATATTCCAAAAATGAGAGCCAACAAAAACTTTTGTTGTTTATTGTATGTTAATTGCCTTTTGTTACTTGAGATGTTGTTCTTGCTGTTTGTGTGAGTGTTTGCTCTAGTGAACACTAGTAAGAAAGAAAGAAAGCAAAATATAAAATCAAAGCAAGAAAAATAAAAGTGACAAGTTGTCACATAAAAATCTTCAAGTGACAAACTCAATTAATTTCAAACCAAAGTCAGTGGAGTTGTAATGTAAACACTCCCCATTTTGTTCCTACCACTTTCCCCTCTCAAATATTATTTTTGAACTAGTTTTAAAAATTCAAAAATAAAAACAAATGAAATAAATTAAAATAACATAAACAAAGTACTTTAAAAGAAAATGTTTCAAAACATTTTATTATTTTATGCCAATTTTTGTGGAGCCTCTACATGTTAGGGGAAGGCCCCACAAATTTTTGCAAATTTTTCTAAAATGTTTAAGTGCCCTAATTAAATCCTAGAAAACCTTCTGGTTTTTAAAAAGAAACAGAGAAGGACCTAGTTGTGATAAAAGAAAAGAAGGAGCAGGGGGTTTTCTGCAAAACCGTCGTCGACTCCAGCCCCGACGACCATCGCCGTGTCGCCGCGACCGTGCTCGCCGTTTCCGCGCTCCCCAGGCCCCCCTGGCCGCGCACCCCCTCGCCCCCGTGCCTCTGCAGCCGCGGCGCCGCAGAGGAGAGCAGTTACGCCGCCCTTCGCCTCGATTTCCCTCCACCGTCGCCGTGGCAAGCTCGCCGTCGTCGACCAAATTGGCCCTGCTCGCTGCTCCCCGACACGCCGCGCTTGGCCGAGATCTTCTAGAAACGTCCGGACCCCGGTGAACGCCTTGTCTCCACGTCCCTCGCACCGCCGCGTCGGATTGGGGAGAAATATCTCCGCCGTGTCGCCATGGACGTCGCCGTGCACTCCGTCCACCGTACGCCGCATCCCGCGCTATAAAACCACCCCCGCACCCTCTGCGAACACCACACCACCCCACTCCCTCACTGACCCCTCTCAATTCGCCGTGCACCGCCAGGAGGGCGTGCTGTGCCGTAGCCACTGCCGCCGTCGAGGTCCGTCGTGGCCACGACGCCACACTGCCCCATTCTTCCCTCTTTGGCCTGCACTTGCTTCCCTCTGCTTCACCGCACTCACCGCACCCTTTTTCCCTTTGATCAGTGCCCAGACGCGGCCGTGGAACCTCGCCGGAGCTGCTGTCCGTGGCCGAGGAAGACGGAGACCTCGCCGCCGACGAACCACTCCACCCCAGCAAGTGTAACTCGGCCAGAAGCTTCCACCTCACCACCGCCGTCGATCTGCATCATCTCCGCGACCTTCCGAGCCCTCTAGGTGAGAGATTCATCCACCTCGCCGTCGCCGGCGCGGCAGCGCCGCTCGTTTTAGGTCGTCGCCGATGGCGACCTCCGTGAGCCGTTGGATCGAAGATCTACGGCCACGTACCGCTTCGTGTTAAGTTAGACTGCCATGTGGGTCCCACTGTCATAATTTTAATCTTTTCCCTCGCGCGCGTACCGTTTCGCTGAGTCACTGACGGGTAGGACCCACCCGTCAGGGATTTCAACATTATCCACAACAGTGGATTTTTCTAATTTAAATTCTCTGAAATTCTCAGTACTGATGTCAACTTTAAAATTAAATATCTCGAGATTTAGGAATCCAAATAAATCAAACTCAAATGTTCTGGAAAGCTTATGAAATTGTTTAACCAACACAATTGGTCTCATGTCATTTAATTAAATAATTAAAAAGTATTATTGAAAATTCCACAGAAGGTTTAAAATCTAAACTTGTTTGTTTCTGATACTCTGTTAGTCCAAATAATTCCAAACCAATTTTGCTAGCTTAGTACTGCCTTGTGTTAGCTCCCCTAATTTTGGTAGAATTAATTAAGCAGTATTAATTGTGACTTTAAAATAAACCCTTCTGGACTAAAACAGACAAATATGTTTATTGGTTGATCCAAATGAGTTAGGACCAATTTTGTTAGCTCACATATATCCATGTTTAGTTACCCCTAAAAGGGTTTAATTTTTGGAACAATATAATTTAAATGGTAGCTAAAACTTGATTTTAAGCTACTGGATTCAATCCAATGTGTAGGGAGTTTGGTAACTCCAAATGATCCAATTCAAATTGGGTTGTATTCTACACATCAGTAGCTTTCCATAGAATTTAGTTTGTATTTTTGTGACCAACAGAACTCAAGTTGTGGAATTAAACATGAATAACTAGTTTCTGCCATAATTTGGACTTAATTAAATAATGTTTAATTCAATTTATTTGAAAACCAAATTGTGTGGTTTGATGTGTGCAGTAGCCAATTGTGATGTTAATGATGGTTATGTTGAGGTGATTGCTTGTATAGCTTAGTGATTGTTTGTATTGTTTGTTTGTTAATTAGACGAGAACGTTGTCGGATATATCGAGGAAGGAGAGTTTGCTGAATTTGAAGAACAAGAGCAAGATCACTTTGCCAAGCAAGGCAAGCTATTCTCTGAGCTTGCACTACCAACATATGCATCTACTTTCATAATATGTTTACTCTCAAAGCAAGATTTACAAAACCCATTTCAAAAATATATGGATATTATTTTGCCACCCTATGTAGTAGTTTATATAAAACTTTAGGATGGGAAAACAATGTTGTTTATTCAAAACTCCTTTGAAATTTTGTGAGTTTATGGAACGCCGAGATGTCGGTGCTGTGTTGGAAAGTGGAAAAATGGTGATGTTTGTGAAAAATGCACAGTGTCCTAGTACTATGGAAACCAATCCTACCCTGTGCGACCACATTTACCACATATGGGAAAAGGCGTAGTCATGTAGTTTGCTCTTATTAGTATGGGATACCTCATCGACGGAGATGACTCCGTTATGCATGAGGGGATGGTCCGAGGATCTACCCCCTGACCCGGGTCCTCACACAAGTTGGTGGGGAGGATAGAAGGTTCCACCATAAACCGCCGGACAAAACTATGAGTCCTCACACTTAGGGTTTCTGACGGGAAACCGGACTGGGTGTCGATGGAAAGTGTCATATGGGAAGGATCCTATACTAGCATGAGCAAATAAGAGGCTATGGCCGGCGGCTTACTTCGCATACACCTGGTATGGCGAGACGTGGCAGACACGATGAGTTGCCGGATGGATGTGGGTTAAAAGCGTGCTACCTCTGCAGAGTGTTTAAAACTATTCGAATAGCCGAGTCCTCGGATATGGACAATTGGGAGACTGTCCTAAGACCTTGTGCAAGTTTTAAAAAGGCTTTGAGTTTTTAAAGAAAAATGAAGTGGAGATTGTTTCCTACACCTATACCAACGGATCGGTATGAGGTGGTTGGATGAAAGTGGACCATGACGGGCTATGGTCGGAAAAGGAGGAGTTTTGGAAAAACAGATGAAAACGGTGACTTCTTTAAAATAGTTATAAAACTCTTCTTACCTTTTTCAATAAAGATATAGAGATGTTTTAAATAAGAAAAGTTGTCAACTAAAATAAAACTGGTGCATACTCATGTTGGGATAGTTTGCGAGTACATTCAAATGTACTCATATTGGTTTCGTCCCTGGCTATTGTCCTAGCCAGACTACGAGGAGGAACACTACGCAGAGCAGGAATATGGCGACTTCTACGCCAACTAAGGATCTCCACAAGTCAGCTGCCTGTCGGGTCGTCATCGTTAGAATATGATGTCGATTACGCCGTAGCTTCCGCTGATATATTTGGTTTGGCCCATGAAGGCACCTATGTAAGAACTTGGTCTAAATGACCATTTATGTAAGACTTTTATTCGGTACTGTAATGGATGTAAACTTTGGTATCCAATTCGGATTATGTGCAACGACAGACTGATCACGGGATCGTTGTGTTAAGCATAATCGGGTATTTCGGACAGCTAGTCCGGGGTCCCCACAGACTTGGTATCAGAGCCATCCTGACTTTAGGAAACCTTAGTTAGCATGGTCGTTTGTCAAATGTTACAAAAGATGAATTTCTAAAAAGAAAGGAATGAAGTATTTTGAAAATTGCTTATCTCCAATCCTCTTACTTATGCAAAATTTTACTCTCATTAAATGTTACATTTTCCTTAGTATCCCTAAAATTTTGTACACCTCTCATTAAGTTTAAAATTTGACTCACTTGTTGCCCTACTATATTAAAATTTTGATATACTTGTCACCTAACTAACTTAAAATTTTGCTTAAAAACTGTAGATGGCACTCCACTGGACCGAGTTCGTTCAGCTGGAGAAGGACAGCAAGCTGACGTTTGAGAGGGACTTGTTCGAGTTGACCAAGCTGTTAGGTCGCCCCGCTCCAGAGTTTGAGGGAGCTCAGATTGATGTTCACGGTGTTGGAAGGCTGAGCTGGCTCATCAGTCGTCAGTTCGCAGGAACATCAAGTCTCCCAATTCCAGGACGCTCATCTTCACCACCAAGGAGGCCACCTGGGTTGACGGTCTCTGTACTGCTACACAGAGGATGCTAGCCCGACTTTGTGAGGAGCACAAGGCGGAGTTAGTAGACTCCCGTTTCCGGTTCTACGGGAGGCGCAACTGTGATGGACACCCTACTCCTTCACCTTACCACCCGATGTTTGGGAGCTACATCATGGACATGGAGATCTTACTTCAGTGCACTCAGGATGATCTGTTGCGCACTAGGATTCAGCTCACTTTGACCGCGAGTCGCTCGTTGAGCTTCGCGAGAACGAGATGAAGCTGATGGTGGAGAAGGTTGCTCTTCTCAGGAAGAGGGCCCAGCTGAGGAAGACTATCGTGAAGCTCCGCACGAAGGTGGCAGAGCAGGATGGACTGATTGAGGATCTTGAGCACCATACTGACGAGATGGAGGAGGAGGGCGAGGATCTCCGCAAGGAGAACGACGCTTTCCTCAGTGACGATGATGACTTCGTGGAGGAGATGGACTGTGAGGAGGAGGATGATGAGGAGGAGTTAGTTGACGAGGAGGAGGAGCCACTCGAGCCAGTTCTCGAGGACGAGGAGGAGGATCCCGAGGAGCCAGCCTACCAGTCAGATGCTGACGTGTTAGAGCTGGAGGTTCCACCTCAGTAGGCGAGTGACTTGATCACTACCGCAGGATTAGGTTGACCCCTATAGCTAGTCGAGTAGTAGTAGTGGTTCTTTTGGAAACCAGATGTTATGTATCCTAGATGTAAGCTTGATGTTGTAAGCTTGATGTTGTTGTGAACTCCTTGATGTATTGTTTGTGAAATATAAGTATGTTTGTCTTGTTTAAATCTGTGTGAACTATTTTCATATAAACTTAATTAATCAACCACTTGAGAGATCGTCTTTTCCCTTAGTCGAACTTTTCTTGCCTTGTCTCTTATACCCGGTGTGCTTCAGGATGCCACCCCGTCGCAGCAATGCGGAAGGATCAGGATCAGCACCACCACCACCGGACCCAACCCCCACCCAACTTCTCGCACTTATCATGGAGGAGCGTGAAAATGCCCGGCAAGAGCGCCAAGCTCATCTCGCTGCCTTACAACAACTCGCAGCCGCTATAACAACAACAACAATAACAACAACAACAACAATGGTGGCAATGGCAATGAGAACCAGCGATCTACCTTAGGGATTTTCAGAAGACCAACCCACCCACCTACTCCAAGGGACTTCACCCACTAGAAGCCGATGATTGGCTTCGCACCATCGGCAATAATCTTGAAGTTGCTGCTGTGGGAGAAAATGAGAAGTGCTGTATGCAACCCACTATCTCGCTGGACCTGCAAGAGCTTGGTGGGAAACTACCAAGACTCTCCAGCAGCTGGTCATGTCATCAACTGGGCTGAGTTCCAGGAGAAGTTCCGCAAGAAGCATATTCCCAGTGGACTCATTGAGAGGAAGAAGGATGAGTTCCGTAAGCTGAGGCAGGGAAGTAGAGATGTGGTCGGTTATCTTGAGGAGTTTACCGACTTATCTCGGTATGCTCCTGATGACACCGACAAGGAAGAGAAGAAGATGGAGCGTTTCATGAGTGGACTTCATGATGAACTTCAGTGTGCTTTGGTTATCCATGACTTCCGTGATCTGGAGTCACTTGTGGACAAAGCCATCCAGCTGGAGACCAAGCGCAAGTCGATGTATGAAGGTCGCAAGAGGAGGATGAATGCTCAGGAAGGCTCGAGCAGCCAGAAACCTCGTATCTTTCAGCAGAACACCAGGCCTGCCTATCGTCCACCCCAAGCTCCACGCCCCAATTACCCTAACCGCCCAAACAACTTCAACCGCCCAATGACAATAACCGTCCCGGAGGAAACTTCAACAACTTCACCGCAATCCCAATGTGATCTGCTTTGAATGCGGCAACAAGGGTCACTACTCCAAAGAATGTCCCAATCCCAAGAGGAATGTCCAGCGCCCCAATGCGCCGGCACAGAACAATGGTCAAGGCCGCAATGGAAATGGAAATGGCAAGAATGCCGCACCTCGCGGAAATGCTGCTGTTGCCAAGGGTCGTCTGCACCACATCAATGCTGAAGAAGCTCAGGATGCTCCGGATGTTGTGCTGGGTACGTTCCTTGTCAACTCAGTACCTGCAACTGTTCTGTTTGATTCTGGTGCTACCCATTCATTTGTTACCCAAGAATTTGTTGCTAAGGGAGGTTTAGTTAAGAGCCTCTTACCCAAACCCATGGTCATCCAAATCCCAGAATCCACCGTAGAGACCAAGATGTTTTGCTCCGATGTACCCCTTGAGATCAAAGGAGAAAAGTTTCCAGTTAACTTAATTGTTCTGGGAACCCAAGGCATCGATGTTATACTCGGTATGAATTGGTTAGCCAAGTACCATGGTCGAATTGACTGTGCCAGAAGAGCTGTATCCATCACCACCGACAAAGAAGTAGAAGTGGAGTATGTGTCTAAAACTAGTCAACCTCACCCAGGCTGCCATGAGAGCATAGCTCGACCCGCCCTAGATGAGATCCGTGTTGTTCATCTGTTCAAGGATGTTTTCCCAGAAGAATTGCCTGGTATGCCGCCAGATAGGGATATTGAGTTCATAATTGAGCTTATCCCAGGAACATCCCCCATATCCCAAAAGCCTTATCGGATGAATCCGGAAGAACTGGTTGAGTTGAAGAAGCAGTTGGCTGATATGCTAAGCAAAGGTCTTGTCCGCCCAAGCGCTTCACCATGGGGATCACCCATTATTTTTGTGGACAAGAGAGACGGTACCACACGCCTGTGTGTGGATTATCGCAAGCTGAATGACGTGACCATTAAAAATAAGTACCCTCTTCCCAAGATCGAGGATCTGTTCGATCAAATGAACGGAGCCCGAGTCTTTTCAAAGATCGATCTTCGGACAGGATACCATCAGTTGAAGATCAGAGAGACAGATATTCCCAAGACCGCCTTCACCACTCGTTACGGTTGTTTGAATACACCGTGATGTCTTTTGGTCTGACCAATGCCCCAGCCTATTTCATGAATCTCATGAACAAGATTTTCATGGAGTACCTCGACAAGTTCGTGGTAGTTTTCCTTGATGACATCCTTATTTATTCCAAGACCGAAGAAGAGCATGCTGAACACCTGCGTCTAGTTTTGGAGACCCTCCGAGAGCACCAGCTGTATGCCAAGCTTAGCAAGTGTGAGTTTTGGCTCAGTGAAGTGGCATTTCTCGGACATATTGTATCCGCTGGAGGAATTTCTGTTGACCCTGAGAAGATACAAGCCATTCTTGACTGGTTATCCCCAACCAATGTTTTTGAAATCCGAAGCTTTCTCGGACTTGCCGGTTATTACCGCAAGTTCGTTGAAGGATTTTCCAGTATAGCCAAACCTCTGACCCAACTGTTGAAGAAGGACAAGAAATTTGAATGGACTCAGAAGTGTGAGGATAGTTTCCAAGAACTGAAGAAGAGACTAACCTCAGCCCCAATCCTGATCATGCCAGACGTCACCCAGAGTTTCGACGTGTATTGCGATGCATCACGCCTCGGACTTGGTTGCGTTCTGATGCAAGAAGGCAAAGTTGTGTCGTATCTGTCCCGGCAGTTGCGACCGCATGAAGAGAATTACCCAACCCATGACTTGGAGTTAGCTGCTGTAGTCTTTGCTCTTAAGAAGTGGCGTCCCTATCTTGCGGGACATCGCTGCGAGGTCTATACAGATCACAAAAGCTTGAAGTATATTTTCACCCAGAAAGATCTGAACCTGCGACAGAGGAGATGGATGGAATTAATCAAGGATTATGATATTGGAATCCATTATCACCCCGGAAAGGCTAATGTAGTTGCCGATGCCCTTAGTCGCAAACCTTGCACCCTGAATGCCCTGATCCAAGCCGAACAGCCAGCCTTGTTCAAAGACTTCCAAGATTTTGGACTAGAGCTTGTTAGCCATGGTTATCTCGCCAATCTAGAGTTAACCCCAACCCTGATGGATCAAATCAAAGAAGCCCAAAAGGTCATGAAAGCATAGAGGGAATTAGGAAGAAAATTTCCCTCGGCAAAGCACCCGGTTTTACCGAAGATGCTGAAGGAGTGCTGAAATTCAATGACCGTATCTGTGTGCCCAATGTCACGGAACTTAAGGAGTTAATCCTGAAGGAGGCCCATGAGACCCCTTATTCAATCCACCCCGGCGGAACCAAAATGTACCAAGACCTTCGAGAAAGATTTTGGTGGCATGGAATGAAGCGAGAGATTGGTTCATTCGTAGCCAAGTGTGATATCTGTCAGCGAGTCAAGGCTGAACATCAGCGACCCGCTGGATTGCTTCAACCTTTGAAAATTCCCGAGTGGAAGTGGGACGAGATTGGAATGGATTTTATTACCGGACTTCCAAGATCCAACCGAGGCCATGATTCCATCTGGGTCATCGTTGATCGACTGACCAAGGTTGCCCACTTTGTTCCTGTCAAGACCACTCATACCGGAGCTCAGTTAGCAGACCTGTATATTTCCAGAATAGTGAGCCTGCATGGTGTGCCTAAGAAGATTGTATCTGATAGAGGCACGCAATTCACCTCAAGATTCTGGAAATCCCTTCATGAAGCCCTCGGAACCAAGTTAGCCTTTAGCACAGCTTATCATCCCCAGACCGATGGCCAAACTGAGCGAGTGAACCAGATATTGGAGGACATGCTTCGCGCATGTGTTCTATCCTATGGTTCCAAGTGGGAAGATTGTCTTCCGTTTGCAGAGTTCTCGTACAACAACAGTTATCAGTCTAGTCTGCAAATGGCCCCTTTTGAAGCCCTTTACGGCAAGAAGTGTCGTACACCCCTGAATTGGTCCGATACCGGAGAGAGCAAATTGTTCGGACCAGATACCCTCCGAAAGCTGAAGAGCAAGTTCAGCTTATTCGTGAACGCCTCAAAACTGCCCAATCCCGTCAGAAGAGTTACGCTGACACCAAGCGCCGTGATCTCACTTTCAGTCGGAGATTATGTTTATCTCCGAGTGACACCCCTCAAGGGAATGCAGCGTTTCCATGTCAAAGGAAAGTTAGCACCAAGGTATATTGGACCCTTCAAGGTCATTGCTCGTCGAGGAGAAGTATCCTATCAGCTGGAGTTACCCCAGGAGTTAGGAGATTATCATGATGTCTTCCACATTTCCTTGCTCCGGAAGTGTCTTGAAGTTCCTGACCAGCCTGATGTTTTCAAAAACATCGACCACCTCTCCATCGACCTGAACCAAGACCTGACTTATCGTGAGAGACCCCTCAAAATTCTCGAAGAAGATGTTCGTGTTACCCGAAGACGTGCGATCAAGTTTTACAAAGTCCAGTGGACTAACCACTCTGAAGAAGAAGCAACTTGGGAACGCGAAGATTATCTTCGAAGCGAATTTCCAGACCTCTTAGTACCCAGGCCTAGCAAATCTCGGGACGAGATTTATTCTAAGGGGGGAAGGATTGTAACATCCCAAAATTCTTATCAGGTTTATATTCCAAAAATGAGAGCCAACAAAAACTTTTGTTGTTTATTGTATGTTAATTGCTTTTGTTACTTGAGATGTTGTTCTTGCTGTTTGTGTGAGTGTTTGCTCTAGTGAACACTAGTAAGAAAGAAAGAAAGCAAAATATAAAATCAAAGCAAGAAAAATAAAAGTGACAAGTTGTCACATAAAAATCTTCAAGTGACAAACTCAATTAATTTCAAACCAAAGTCAGTGGAGTTGTAATGTAAACACTCCCCATTTTGTTCCTACCACTTTCCCCTCTCAAATATTATTTTTGAACTAGTTTTAAAATTCAAAAATAAAAACAAATGAAATAAATTAAAATAACATAAACAAAGTACTTTAAAAGAAAATGTTTCAAAACATTTTATTATTTTATGCCAATTTTTGTGGAGCCTCTACATGTTAGGGGAAGGCCCCACAAATTTTTGCAAATTTTTCTAAAATGTTTAAGTGCCCTAATTAAATCCTAGAAAACCTTCTGGTTTTTAAAAAGAAACAGAGAAGGACCTAGTTGTGATAAAAGAAAAGAAGGAGCAGGGGGTTTTCTGCAAAACCGTCGTCGACTCCAGCCCCGACGACCATCGCCGTGTCGCCGCGACCGTGCTCGCCGTTTCCGCGCTCCCCAGGCCCCCCTGGCCGCGCACCCCCTCGCCCCCGTGCCTCTGCAGCCGCGGCGCCGCAGAGGAGAGCAGTTACGCCGCCCTTCGCCTCGATTTCCCTCCACCGTCGCCGTGGCAAGCTCGCCGTCGTCGACCAAATTGGCCCTGCTCGCTGCTCCCCGACACGCCGCGCTTGGCCGAGATCTTCTAGAAACGTCCGGACCCCGGTGAACGCCTTGTCTCCACGTCCCTCGCACCGCCGCGTCGGATTGGGGAGAAATATCTCCGCCGTGTCGCCATGGACGTCGCCGTGCACTCCGTCCACCGTACGCCGCATCCCGCGCTATAAAACCACCCCCGCACCCTCTGCGAACACCACACCACCCCACTCCCTCACTGACCCCTCTCAATTCGCCGTGCACCGCCAGGAGGGCGTGCTGTGCCGTAGCCACTGCCGCCGTCGAGGTCCGTCGTGGCCACGACGCCACACTGCCCCATTCTTCCCTCTTTGGCCTGCACTTGCTTCCCTCTGCTTCACCGCACTCACCGCACCCTTTTTCCCTTTGATCAGTGCCCAGACGCGGCCGTGGAACCTCGCCGGAGCTGCTGTCCGTGGCCGAGGAAGACGGAGACCTCGCCGCCGACGAACCACTCCACCCCAGCAAGTGTAACTCGGCCAGAAGCTTCCACCTCACCACCGCCGTCGATCTGCATCATCTCCGCGACCTTCCGAGCCCTCTAGGTGAGAGATTCATCCACCTCGCCGTCGCCGGCGCGGCAGCGCCGCTCGTTTTAGGTCGTCGCCGATGGCGACCTCGTGAGCCGTTGGATCGAAGATCTACGGCCACGTACCGCTTCGTGTTAAGTTAGACTGCCATGTGGGTCCCACTGTCATAATTTTAATCTTTTCCCTCGCGCGCGTACCGTTTCGCTGAGTCACTGACGGGTAGGACCCACCCGTCAGGGATTTCAACATTATCCACAACAGTGGATTTTTCTAATTTAAATTCTCTGAAATTCTCAGTACTGATGTCAACTTTAAAATTAAATATCTCGAGATTTAGGAATCCAAATAAATCAAACTCAAATGTTCTGGAAAGCTTATGAAATTGTTTAACCAACACAATTGGTCTCATGTCATTTAATTAAATAATTAAAAAGTATTATTGAAAATTCCACAGAATGTTTAAAATCTAAACTTGTTTGTTTCTGATACTCTGTTAGTCCAAATAATTCCAAACCAATTTTGCTAGCTTAGTACTGCCTTGTGTTAACTCCCCTAATTTTGGTAGAATTAATTAAGCAGTATTAATTGCTGACTTTAAAATAAACCCTTCTGGACTAAGACAGACAAATATGTTTATTGGTTGATCCAAATGAGTTAGGACCAATTTTGTTAGCTCACATATATCCATGTTCAGTTACCCCTAAAAGGGTTTAATTTTTGGAACAATATAATTTAAATGGTAGCTAAAACTTGATTTTTAAGCTACTGGATTCAATCCAATGTGTAGGGAGTTTGGTAACTCCAAATGATCCAATTCAAATTGGGTTGTATTCTACACATCAGTAGCTTTCTATAGAAATTTAGTTTGTATTTTTGTGACCAACAGAACTCAAGTTGTGGAATTAAACATGAATAACTAGTTTCTGCCATAATTTGGACTTAATTAAATAATGTTTAATTCAATTTATTTGAAAACCAAATTGTGTGGTTTGATGTGTGCAGTAGCCAATTGTGATGTTAATGATGGTTATGTTGAGGTGATTGCTTGTATAGCTTAGTGATTGTTTGTATTGTTTGTTTGTTAATTAGACGAGAACGTTGTCGGATATATCGAGGCAGGAGAGTTTGCTGAATTTGAAGAACAAGAGCAAGATCACTTTGCCAAGCAAGGCAAGCTATTCTCTGAGCTTGCACTACCAACATATGCATCTACTTTCATAATATGTTTACTCTCAAAGCAAGATTTACAAAACCCATTTCAAAAATATATGGATATTATTTTGCCACCCTATGTAGTAGTTTATATAAAACTTTAGGATGGGAAAACAATGTTGTTTATTCAAAACTCCTTTGAAATGTTTTGTGAGTTTATGGAACGCCGAGATGTCGGTGCTGTGTTGGAAAGATGGAAAAATGGTGATGTTTGTGAAAAATGCACAGTGTCCTAGTACTATGGAAACCAATCCTACCCTGTGCGACCACATTTACCACATATGGGAAAAGGCGTAGTCACGTAGTTTGCTCTTATTAGTATGGGATACCTCATCGACGGAGATGACTCCGTTATGCATGAGGGGATGGTCCGAGGATCTACCCCCTGACCCGGGTCCTCACACAAGTTGGTGGGGAGGATAGAAGGTTCCACCATAAACCGCCGGACAAAACTATGAGTCCTCACACTTAGGGTTTCTGACGGGAAACCGGACTGGGTGTCGATGGAAAGTGTCATATGGGAAGGATCCTATACTAGCATGAGCAAATAAGAGGCTATGGCCGGCGGCTTACTTCGCATACACCTGGTATGGCGAGACGTGGCAGACACGATGAGTTGCCGGATGGATGTGGGTTAAAAGCGTGCTACCTCTGCAGAGTGTTTAAAACTATTCGAATAGCCGAGTCCTCGGATATGGACAATTGGGAGACTGTCCTAAGACCTTGTGCAAGTTTTAAAAAGGGTTTTGAGTTTTTTTTAAAGAAAAATGAAGTGGAGATTGTTTCCTAAACCTATACCAACGGATCGGTATGAGGTGGTTGGATAAAAGTGGACCATGACGGGCTATGGTCGGGAGAAAGGAGGAGTTTTGGAAAAACAGATGAAAACGGTGACTTCTTTAAAAATAGTTATAAAACTCTTCTTACCTTTTTCAATAAAGATATAGAGATGCTTTAAATAAGAAAAGTTGTCAACTAAAATAAAACTGGTGCATACTCATGTTGGGATAGTTTGCGAGTACATTCAAATGTACTCATATTGGTTTCGTCCCTGGCTATTGTCCTAGCCAGACTACGAGGAGGAACACTACGCAGAGCAGGAATATGGCGACTTCTACGCCAACTAAGGATCTCCACAAGTCAGCTGCCTGTCGGGTCGTCGTCGTTAGAATATGATGTCGATTGCGCCGTAGCTTCCGCTGATATATATATTTGGTTTGGCCCATGAAGGCACCTATGTAAGAACTTGGTCTAAATGACCATTTATGTAAGACTTTTATTCGGTACTGTAATGGATGTAAACTTTGGTATCCAATTCGGATTATGTGCAACGACAGACTGATCACGGGATCGTTGTGTTAAGCATAATCGGGTATTTCGGACAGCTAGTCCGGGGTCCCCACAAAAGTCGCCGCATCGGCTGCTTCACGGGCTTCATCTCGGGCCTCACAAATAATGAGTGCTCAGCCAACTCCCTCGGAACACCTTCCAGGTCATGATTCGACCATGCAAAGATGTCTCGGTTCTCACGGAGGAATTGGATGAGCTCGCCTTCCTATTTCTCCGTTAACCCGCTCCTATGATAGCCTTGCACTCAGGGTGCTCCGGGTCAACAGCGATCCTTTTGGTCTCCTTGGATGCCTCGAACGCCGCATTTTGCTCCACGTGTGCCATTCTCGGCATGCCGAGTTGCGCAGCCTGAGCCATGGCCACCACCTGCTTCATCTTTTTCTTTTCGGCTGCTCTGATCAGTGACTCGGCCAAGTTAGAGCCAGCCGAGGCACACTCGATGGAGCTCTTGTAGTTACCCGCTATGGTGATGATACCATTCGGTCCTGGCAGCTTCATCTCCAGGTAAGCCATGTGGGTGGATATCATGAACTTGGCCAGAGTTGGCCTGCCGAGCAGAGCATGGTATGGACTTTCGAGGTCCACTATCTCGAACAGGACAGTCTCGGTCCTGGAGTTCTCCTTGGTGCCGAGGCATACATCAATCCACATTTTGCCCATAGGTGCACATGAGACACCAGGTACTATACCATGAAAAGTTGTGTCGGTTGGTAACAACATGTTGGCAGTAATACCCAACTTCACCATTGTATCTCGGTACATGATGTTGATGCTGCTGCCATTGTCAACTAGAACCTTGCTGAATCTGACATTCTGGTTGGGCCCAATAAATGTTGGGTCCACCACCAGGGCATAACCTCCTGGGGTTGGCATGATTCGGGGGGTGATCTTTTATCCCCCAGGTAATCTCCTGATCTGACCAGTGCATATATTTTGGCACTGCTGGCATAACAGCATTGACCTCCATCTGGCGCCTCGCCCGACTCTTTTTGTCAGTTGCCTCGGTCACGAACACCACATAGCTATGATGAGCTTTATGATACTCATTCTGGCGATTAGGGCCAGCATTGCCATAGTTGCCTCCGTGGTTCACCTGATTCACATCATTTGGTTCCCTTCTGTTATCATTCGACCTCTTTTGCTGCTGTTGATTCGGCCGGTTCACCGGAGTGTTGTTTGCCCCGGTTAGCGCAACACGCTGCTGAGGTTTCGGTTGTGGCGGCCTCGGAGGACCACCCCTCTGGTTCCCTCCGGAATTAGCTCCTTCCCTCAAGGTGCGGTGGAACCAACTGCACTGCCGAGTCGAGTGATGAGCTGGCCCACGCTTATCGTTGGTGTGGTATCTGCACGGTCCATCCAGCATCAGCTCATACGTGGCAGGCAATTGTGTGTCTTGGCCCCAGGGCTTCTTTCCCTCTTGGTTCTGGCCCCAAGGTGGGCCATTGATCTTCGACCTCTGGCTGCTACCAGCATTCGGTTGCTCTTGGTCTACCGCAGCAACCATGTTTGACCCGTACCGATGATCCGGCCGATCTTCCCTTCTCTTCTGTCCAAAGTTCTGGCTATCATTAGGCCCGAACTGTCCGGATCTGCTGTTACCCGGATTTCGTCGACTCGGTTCAACCGCGTTGAGCAGAGGCTGCATTGGATCTCCAAGTGCATAACTGTCTGCAATCCGAATTGTTTCGGCCAAAGTGGCCGGCATCTCCCTTTGTAACCTTTGCCACAGCATAGAGCCATGTCGGTATCCCTGGGCAAACCAAGAAATGGCCTGCGCCTCCACAACTCCTTCGCAGGAATTGCGCACTGTACTCCACCGAGTCAAGTAGTCTCGGTCAGTCTCATTCTGCCTCTGCACACACATAGCCAACTGTTGTGGCCGATTCGGCCTCTTGTATGTGCTAGAGAAATTACTCACAAAGGCTTCTTCAAAATCCAGCCAGCAGTTGACACTACCCTCACTCAGATTGTTCAACCAAATTCGGGCTGGTCCTTCCAGCATCTGAGGTATGTATCTCACCGCCCACCGGCGATTTCCTCCGGCCACATTTACTGCCGAGAGATAATCCGACAGCCAGTCCTCTGGCTTGGAGTTTCCATCATAGGTCTTCGAACCTCGGGGCAAATGAAAGTGCGGCACCGATGGCTCCCTCATGATCTGGGGCCCGAAGCATTTAGGTCCAGGTGGGCCCTGCTCTTCCAGTATCTCAGACCAATGGAGCCTGTCCAACTTGATGCGTGCATCACCCGGCGCCAACATGCGCAGTCCTAACCTGTCTCCCAGTGCATTGTCATATCTCTGATATCCGGCTCTCTCCAGAGCCGAATTGCCATCATCATATCGGTTGTTTCTCTGGTCAACACCTTGCGGTTCCTGAACATGCACAACATTCTGGTGTTGCTGACCATGGTTTTGAGTCGGATACCGAGGTGGTTGACCTCGGCCAGCTGGATTGAGATTCCCCTGACCCGGATTTCCCTGAGCCGGGTTACTCCTAGCCCGGCCTGCACTGTTCTGCCCGGCCATCTGCTTTTCAGCATAGTCCGGGTTGTAGGTCTGGATCTGCTTGTTCCTTCCTGAGTTTACACTCGGGTTACGATCTCTACTCGGATGCGGCGAAGAAGCTTGACCTTTGGACCTCTGACTGCCGGCCTTAGCCGAGTGTACAATCTGGGAACCCCCAGCCATGGTATTGCCCTTCAAACATGCCTCATTCTGCCGGTTGGCTATTGCCACCAACTCATTTACTCTTGCTTGCTGCTTCTGGTAAGCTTCGCCTGTTAAACCGGCTAGCTCAGCTCTTGCTGCCTCTGCAGCCCTAAGGGTCTTGGCAGGAGAGCTATAGTTCGGCTTTGCAGCCGTTACCCGAGTCGCACTTGACCCGGATCTACCATCCCTTGCCATCTCTACATTGAGGCCTTTGCCTCTCTTACGCACATCAGCCATGCGAGCAGCATCAAGGCCATGAGCCTTGTTATACTCACGCATTGATCTATCAAACTCTTCTCTAGTCTTGGCCATTTCCAAGGCCTCAGCATGCAGGTCCTTACGCTGCTGCTCTAACTCTTCCTCGGTCAGGGCTATACCCGTACCAGGAACTATGGGGACAGTGAGTCTTTCGATCACCTTGTCCAGAGGAAGAGGCCTGACCTCGGACGGGCCGCCCTGCTCTCGGGTCTCCCTCTCCAGGGGTGGCCTAGCCGTCCTAACCGATTTTTCTGGAGTCGAGGCATCATCCTCCAGACCGGCTCCAGTCGCAGTCCCGGTCATCATGACCTCTGCGCAGCTCTCGGGGCGAGTGATGCGCCGACCGTGAGCCGCACAGAGAACGGGAGGATCTTCTGCCTCCAGCACCCACGCGGGGTACTTGCAGACGAGCTCGGTGGCGACGTAGGTGTGGAGGGAGCCGAAGGCAATGAGGCAGCCGTTAACCGGGAGAGGCCTGCCACCGAAGCAACCGGCGTTGTCGCTGACGAAGTGCATGTCGCCGAGCTTGCACACCAACCCGCTGAGCACACGCTCGCCGGAGGTGGTGATGGAACCCGTCCGGATGAAGACTCCAGCCAGCGCCGCTGCTGGCCCCACGGTGGGCGCCAACTGCCGTGGTGGTGTCACGGCAGATGCCATAGGTATGGCTAAGTGTGGGGCCGATAGGACGCTGGAGGTATCTGGGGAGGGCTTGCACGCTGAGAAGCGAGCACGGACGAACATCGAACCAAGAACACACAAACAAACACACACGATTTACCCAGGTTCGGAGTCCTCGTGAGGAGGTAACACCCCTACTCCTGCCTATCTCTTGATGTATATGGGTGAAGCACAAGCACAAGTACAAGGTCTGCTCCTTGAGCTGTATTGCTAGACTATGGAACAGTGGTACGAGGTAGAAGATGAAGCTAAGCACAAAGGGGGCAAGTGAGCTATCTCCCCTTCCGTCCCTCACGTAGGAGGAGGTACAGGGGTATTTATAGCGATCTTGGTGATAACGGCTCTCTTCTCCACAGTGGCTTCACATGCTCCTGCAGAGATCTCCGGGATTCCTGCAGGAGACTCGCGCCTCCGGGATCTTCGGGTCGTCTCTGCCATGACAGGACCCTTTCTGTCTTGTCCCAGCTTATCCGGGCTGTCCCGTCCCGGGATGTCAGTCTGCCAGGCTCCGGGTTCTCCGGCCAGGCGTGCTCCTCTGCCAAGCTAAAAGACAAAGGCCCTTGACTTCCTATCCGAGGTAAAGTTTCTTCTCTTCCTTAACCCGCATGGATATGCCGGATTCCCTTCTTTGACCCGGCAAGGCTATGCCGGATCCTCTCCGTCTCTTTCCTGCACATGAGCATAAACAAGAGTAGACTGACGTTGATATGTCGGTTAAGATGACTCAGCTAACATGACCCAGCCTAAATGACCCGACTGTCATAAGCTGGTTTGTAACTACACCATGTCTCGGTCCCTCCGGGACTTGGTTGACCCGGTTAGACCTTGACCCGGTCCACTCTCTAGGGCTCTTTATACCACATCTTACACTACCCGGGGGTAGCCCCCGACAAAGCAGATGTGATAATTTCATGTCCTCCCAGTCATACAATATCAACAACAAACCAAACAGTTAAAAAGAGTTAAACCTATTTGAACCAAATTAGACTAAAGAAAGACAAGATTAACAAGCAAATAAAAACAGTGGATGGCCTTATGACTTTACTGATCATAACAATCAACCTGAAGTCTTAACCATATGAAACTACTTAAACAGAACTCTTAAATTCATTCCAGTAATATGAGCAGGTGAACCATATTAGTGTGCTCCAAGCACGCTTAGGACCAGGTGGTGACCGCACTACTAGACTCAGGACTTGAGCCCTTTGCCTATATTTCTGTTATGAACATCTCGGGTGAGACTGTCCTATAAACTCGGCTTAAATTTGATTTGGATTGGTTGTGTTTGTGAACTTATGCCGTGCTGGGTCTAAGCAGATAAAAGCAGCAATGCTTTGTTAGTACATAATGAGCAGATGAGTCGTGTAACTATAACAATCTAACATAGGAGTAGATCACAACCAAATCAAATAAAATCCCATAAATACAGTCAGCAGCCACCAGGAAACCCCAGTAAATATATGTCCATAATTTTGTTTTGTATACCCAGAAAGATCCGCTCCACATGAAGCTCACGGAACTAACTGAAACCCTATCAAAACAAACTCCGACCTACAAACCATACATTTATATTGGAATGAACAAACGATGCAGCCTAGATCCCCAAACCACACGGCGGAGCGTTAACCCCTCCTCTCCTCTTCAGCCCTCAACCTGATCGAGCAAAATACAAATCATCAATTGATTCGCCCCACCCGTCGAATCACCCAGCACCGCGCAGATCGGACCACAGACCCACAACTGAAGACACGGGTAAGCCCTCGACCCCTTCCACGAGCAGCCATTGATTGCAGGAATGCGCCGATCTATAAACTGAGGTAAAGGAGGGGAAGAGGAGAGGACAGGCGCAGCTCACCGGTGTTGTCGCCGTTGCCGGGAGGCCCCCCCGCCGCGGCGATGGCCAGACATCGCGAGGGTTTCAGCCATCTCTCCTCCGTCCGCGGTGTGGGTTTTAGGGGAAATCCGGGGAGGTGACCCTATAGGAAAAATGAGTCTCTGGGGGATGGGCGTGTTGTTATATAAGGGGCAGCGGTTAACTAGCCGGGTCAACGCACCCTCGCCCGCTTCACACGCACAATTGCACAATAGTACAACACGTACCTATAACCTGTTGCTGCCTCCGTCCCAAAATACATGGAGTAATAATATATTATAGGGTCCCGACGTCAAATCGACCATCGAAGGCTTATTGGGTCCAGACGTCAAAATCAGCCCCCAGCGGGCAGCGGCACCTCTCAAAGCCTCGCCCCGAAAGATTTTGTGTCCGGCACCCGTCATAGACACAGCTTCGGTGTGCCCTGAATCGTTCGCCCTCCACAAACTCCTTTTTCCTCTCGCCGGCGATTCACACCATCGCCGCCACTCTCGTCACCGCCTGCCTGATTCGCACCTCAAGAACCTTGCCGCAGCGCTAGGGCCTGTCTCGCGCCGCCGGTCTCCGACCTCGTCCAGCACCGGCGCATCTAGTTCAAGCGCGGGTACGCCTCTTCTTCCCTCCCGCCCCGCACGCAACATGTTCGACCATTGGTTGATAGGCTGAATTCGCTGATTCGTCATTCTTGGCCTTGTTTCATTGCTTTGTTTTGTCAAACAGGGACAGCGACGACGACGAGATCATGTTTTAGAAATTGATGGTGGAGGATGCCGCCCTTGTGACTGACGCAGAGGAGAATGAGATGTTCATGACCGTAATTCTAGATGCCGCACTCGAGGCAGACGCGGCGCTGAAATTTGGAGGATCGGCGAAGGGGCGGAGGCCCAACAAGGAACGCAACAGAGCAACTGGGCACATGTTGTTGTACCAAGACTACTTTGCCGATGCCCCGGCGAATTTGCCTCATGAATTTCGCCGGCGCTTTAGCATGAGCAGAGGATTGTTTAGGAAGATCGTGCATGGCGTCCGGGAGTACAACGACTATTTTGAGGTGAAGAGAGACTGCACCGGCGTTCTTGGGTTTTCATCTCTTTAGAAATGCACGGCGGCCATACGGTGCCTTGCGTACGGGCTACCCGCGGATGCCTTGAATGACTATCTTTGTATGTGTGAGTCCACCGCCGTCGAAGCCACCTACAGATTCTGTAGGGCAGTTGTGAAGGTGTTTGGAGAGTAATATCTGAGAACACCAAATGAGGCAGACACGGCGTGTCTGTTGGCACAAGGCCAAGGAAGAGAATTTCCAGTGATGCAAGCATCGATTGAATGCATTGTAACTGGAAGAATAACGCTCTTACTCGTTGCGCACCGGCAGCACGTCGTAGGCCCATGCACTACGCTAAAACGATGTTTCAATTGCCAGGCAGGGAAGCCGTAAGTTATGTGCCGCATACGCCAAGTATCATATATCTTCCATTCAAAGATACTGTCCAGCAGCAATAACCAGGTGTGTCCCGTTCTCTTGGCAAGGGATGTACAAGTCAGGGCATCATTGAAAGTGCAGTGCTATACTTGAAGCCGTGGCAGATTATGATCTTTTGATATGGCATGCCTACTTCGGCACCGTCGATGCTGCCAATGATATCAATGTGCTCCACAAGTCCAATGCATTCAAAAAACTGTGCGATGGCCTAACTCCACCATGCAACTATGTGATCAATGGCCACTTAGGGGTGCCGCTGTGGGCGGCCTCCAAATATCGGACATACACATGTTTGACACCCCCAATGGAGGCCCAATTGGGGGGTGGTGGTGCCGGACACGAATTTGGAGGCCCCGGTGGAGATGCTCTAAGAGCGGAATATTTTTACTGGTATATATATTATAAATTATATGATCAAGTAATTAATATACTCTCTGTATCAAAATTTATCAAAATGTAAAATGTTTTAACTTAGACAGATTAGTGGGTTCAAAACTCAGTTGGCGCGGTAGAGTTGGGTGGGTCGTGTTCGTCTACTAGGTAGACCCATGCTAGACTTTTCGGTTGGTGAATCAGTCCTGAGACCATATGACACGTCAATCTTTACAATTAAATGGGAGTTGGTCGTTCGTGTAACGGAGCGAACCATCGCTCCATCGTCTGCCCCGCACTTCGTATCGTGCAGCCAGGCTTTTTTACATACCCCACGCGGCCCAGCCCAGTCCAGCCAATAGCCGTCACACGACAAGGCAACCCTGATCCAATAGCTGGCTCCTTTCCTCTCGCTCGACTGGCGGCGGCGGTAAATCGGGGTTCATCCGTGGCAAGACCTAGCACGATCACGGTGGTGGCTTGTCAGGACCCTGATAGATTTGACATGAGGATCAGCAAAACAGTGAATTGAGAAGAATTGGGGATAAAAAGGGATGAACTGCAGTACTAATTGTAAGATAAAATTGCAGGAAAACAATAATTGGTAGATAGAATTAGGGTTCATATTTTCCTTGATTGAGGTAACAGGATACACGGGAGCCTTATATGGAGTGCGGCTAGCTACACAAGACATTTTAGATGAAATATCCATAATGCCCTCACAACTACTAAACCACTAATAACCCGATATTACATACTTATCCTATTCCCTGACATTCCTTTCCCCTTCAGACCATTGTTCAACAATGGATAAACAAGTTTCTTCAGAAACTTTCATCCTTGTTAAGGAGGATTAAAGGTGACCAGCCAAAGAGCAATTTCAATAAACTTGATGTCTTGGTGCCAACACAACCGAGAGCTCATTGCATTGCATTTCTGAAAAATCTGGCAACACTTCAGATCACTGAAGATTGATAGCCATAAATGAGGCACCGCTGCAAAGTTTCTTCCTTGCTGAATAAAAATTGCAGGATGACACATAGTAGCCACAGTATCAATGAAGTAAATGGAATCATGAGTACCAAATTTCACAGCCAATAAATGCTCGATGCATATTCAGTCCTTTCTCTCACCGTCTTCAACCACAAGAGCTCAGATAAGAGGAGTTTGATACTTGGATCCCACTGCACTTGTCTTCTTTCCTCAAATGAGAACTCCAACATAGATGAAATGTTTTTATTGTGTAATTGCTGGGACTATTTATAGCTGAAGGCAGAATCCAAGGAAAAAGGTGCAGCTTTTTATATGAGAACCGATCTATGCCAGGATCCCATATACAAGGCAATATTGGATATGCTTCATGTACACCAAACATCAGAAAACTAATGCTGCATCGTCTTGTACTCCTTACACTTCCTAGATCCCAAGGAAACACTAGGTGTGCATGCATATGTTTCACTTTCACAGCAATGAATTTGGCAAGAAGCTTAGTCGAACAAGGACGTAACTCAAACACTTGACTACATGAGTCCACAACATCTACTCCTTGATGCTTTTCTATCTCAACATCGAACTGAAAAGATGAGGCCAGTTTTGGTATACTTTCCTTGTCATTGTTCAAATCAGAAGGGAGTTGACTTAGAGATACATCTAACTTACTATTAGAGATACTGTGCATATTGATTAGCAACTCTTGCTTCTTGATATTTATCTCAGAGCTCTCATCAGTGCAGTGCACAGTTGCTTCTTGAACGCAATGTATAGAGACAGCCTGGGTGCTTTTTTCGTTTGTGAGCTTGATGGACCTGTCAGCATGTATAACAGGGATATGTGGAAATGCATAATTTGCAACCTCTTCACTGAATGTATCATCTGACGCCTTCTTGGCACACAAGAAAATCAGTTCATTATCAGGTTTCTTCTCATTTGTAAATATGAATACACCATCAGTAGGTCTCTCAGCATGAATTATTGGCTTGCCACAAGAAATCTTGACCTCAAGCTCATCATTGTCTGCTTCAATGATATCAACTGTAGGATGTATGTAGCCCTGGCTAGCAGTCGCATCTTCTTCATATACATCATACACAGGCATTTCTTTGAACACATTGGAAGCATCTTGCACAATCATTGCTTGTTGCCGACTGTCAATAAACATCGACTCAGAATCAGCTGTGTTGTTGGCCTTGGGGGAGAGACATGGAGTCAGACATGCTACTTGTGCTGCTACGGATGGTGGGGCTTCGACAGCAACATTTACCACTGCTGAATGTGACATTAGTGGAGTAAGATAATCATCCGGAAGAGTAAAGTAGCTGTGTTCGCTTCCATCTGATAGGAATACGCTTTGACGATGGAGATTATGGAAACCATAAGAGTGGGGCATTCCATCAAGATTCTGCTCCCTGAGGTTGCTGTTTCCATCTGGCAAACATGTACACTGAATTGGAGCTCCCTGCCCGTGACAGTAGTTCAGAGTCATACCATATGTAGTAGGACATGATTTTGGTGTGGGCATTTCGCCGAAAACCTGGTTGGCATATTCAGTAGCTGATGGCACCGTGGATTCACTCGTGGCAACAACTGACGTTAGCCTGGTCCTGCTTCCGGATGATGTTGTGAAGCCGAACGAGAGGGCAGAGGCAGTAGGTGCCGGTGAGCATGATGGCGGCCGGGAAGTCGTGGCGCCAGAGAGAAGGCCTAGCGTGGACGTAGCAGACGATGCGGCGCCGAGCAGACCAGGGGTGGCGGCGGCGGAGGTCTTGAGGTCCGCGGGCGCGTGGTCCGGCTGCACCTTGTTATCGGTGTTGAGGAAGGCGGGGTCATCGCTGTTGTATGCCAGGAACGTGCGCACCTGGTCGGCCTTGGAGGAGGAAAGGTTGTCGCTTGGCTCTGTCGATTCAAGCAGTGCTGCTTGAACTTGATCGTAGGGGAAGGTGATGGCGGCTGGAAAATTGGGAGAGGTAGTGGTGGTGGAGAGAAGGGTGAAGGGACCGTACGCCGGGGCGGTAGCGGGCATGTACGCCGGGCGGGAGTCGGGTAGGGGTCGGTGGCGGCGTTGGGGGAGGCGGGAGGGCCGCTGTAAAAGAAAGGAAGCGAGGAGGTGTGGTAGCCACCAGGAAAAATAGGGGGTGGATAGGTGGCGGCGGAGGTATAGGGAAGAGAGTAGGTCACCATGGATGCGACCGGAGACCGATTCGGAGAAGAAGCCGCCGGGGAGAAATTTTTGGCTGGAGAATCGATGCTCATGATACCAATTGTCAGGACCCTGATAGATTTGATATGAGGATCAGCAAAAACTGTGAATTGAGAAGAATTGGGGATAAAAAGGGATGAACTTTGTAAGATAAAATTGCAGGAAAACAATAATTTGTAGATAGAATTAGGGTTCATATTTTCCTTGATTGAGGTAACAGGATACACGGAGCGGAGTGCGGCTAGCTACACAAGACATTTTAGATGAAATATCCATAATGCCCTCACAACTACTAAACCACTAATAACCCCATATTACATACTTATCCTGACATGGCTGGAGGTCAACGGAGGTAAATCGGGTTGATCCTCGCCGGCCACCGCTTGACCCGACATCGAACCCTGCTCCGACGCCGCTGCACGCATCACCAGCAGATTACTACGCGACCATGTCCGCGAGGTAACCAGAACTCTGGAGTCACCGACCATGCCGCTGCTGCCCTCTCCTTCATATGGACCGCCGCTTCCATCTCGCCCCCTAATCTAATCCCTCCGTTGGAGTCCACGCGAGCCTCGAACTCAAACCAATTCCGCTGGAGTCCACGCTAATTTCGTTGAAGAAAAGGCAAGGCTGCGGAGATTCGTGTACATGAGCAATTCATGATGCGCGTGCACGTGCTAAACAGATGAATCCATGTACTATATATTGTGCATACATGTTTCTATCCTTTTCCACTACTAAACAAAGAGAACAGATTACTGATATGAATATGATGTGTGTCTATGTATTACTCATATGTATATCCAATTTTCGAATTTTATTTCTGTCAGTTATTTTACTTAGATTACTTATTTAATTCATTCTAAATTAATTTCCTGCAGTTTCAAGATTTCCCCTTTTGTGTCAAGACGAGAAATGCCAAATCCATGGATTTTGAAGATGGGTGAATATCAGTGTCACATTTATCTTGCGAGATCACAATCAGGTGCTGGTACTCACAATTTGCTTCACCTTTTTATTTTCAGCCTTTATGTCCACTATAATCATCTTTCCTTTTGCAAAACGCAAAAACTGTAACAATCATCAGAAAGAATAACTGTGTGTTGGATAATCTGCATTTGGACTACTCCTGCAGTTGTCTACTAATTATTAAAGACCTTTTTCTGAACCATATATCGTCTTGATATCTTCCTCTCACTTTATATCGCTAGCTTGACCTATAAGTTAGCATATGTACTAGGAGTAACCGGATAAGTAAAGGCTCCCACATGGCAAGGTGTCTGCAAATTATGTAATGCAAAGTCTAAACATTCGAATTCATATCTACCTAAACTATCCAGAACTAATGCATATAATTTGGTTAACTAAATTGTACTTTCCTTTCGGAACCTCAACTAAATTCGACCAATGGATTCAGATTCTTGTCGTATTTCCTCCCAATATAATGGTAAGCAGCACATGATGTTTGAAGCATAGAAGGAATACAAAGATGTGCCCGGATATTTCGTGGCATGCTTGTAGGCTTTCACATGATGTTTGCTATTTCAATGTTGGTGATGGTATAGCAAGGATGACAAAAAAGATCTTGGAATTTTGATTTTATAGATGCCATATTAGAACTTCCATTTTGTCAAGTTTGATGTTGCCGGTGTTACAGAAATTATATTGCCATGCAGTAGTATAATTGGTTTTGTAGAGGATAGAAGATTAACAAGGTATACTCCTATACTGCCCATATTGCACTACATAGTACATGAAATTGTCTACAATGATTGGAAGAACAAGTGTTTACATTGTTTACGGCAATGAGAAAGCAGAGGTTGCACTACTTCCTTTATTACCATAATCATGACATATAATGTATTTTTCATGTTTATGCCTCAACCTGGATTGTATTAATTGATATGTGTTCTCATTAACTCTCTTAATCGGTTACTAATTTTGTTATCTTCTTTGAAGCTACTGCCTTTTTTTCTGGTACTGTAAATTTTCTGAAGCAGACTAAATATCCACTGTACTAAAATTTGCTTTCAAGAAAGTCAGTTTTCTTGTACTAAACTTGTTGCTGAAATTTCTGAGGAAGAAGGAGCTCAAGGGACCAAACAAAACAAGTAGAAAGTAGAAGTTTTCCTGATAAGGTACGAGCTTCAGTCAACTCATAATTCCTAACCACTATGTTTTTGATAATTTCCATGAATAAAACCACTGTAGTTTGTTTTTGATTAAGTAGTTTGACATATATCACCTACCGGCATGTCTTCTCATTAACTCTCTTAATCGGTTACTAATTTTGTTATCTTCTTTGAAGCTACTGCCTTTTTCTGGTACTGTAAAGTTTCTGAAGCAGACTAATTATCCGCTGTACTAAAATTTGCATTCAAGAAAGTCACTTTTCTTGTACTAAACTTGTTGCTGAAATTTCTGAGGAAGAAGGAGCTCAAGGGACCAAACAAAACAAGTAGAAAGTAGAAGTTTTCCTGATCAGGTATGAGCTTCGGTCAACTCATAAATCCTAACCACTGTGTGTTTGATAATTTCCATGAATAAAACCACTGTAGTTTGTTTTTGATTAAGTAGTTTGACATATATCACCTACAGGCACATGCCCGTCAGCAATGGATTTGAGTATGAGTGCCTGGGCCGAACACATACAAGATTATTATGTTCTGAATTTCCTCAATATTTTTGCTCTTTCAGTATGAGTGGCTGGCAGAAATATTTTCCATTGCAACTTGCGGGAAGTAAGAACATTCTATCTAACATATACTGATTACTTTTTATCTTTTTTTATTTCATCTTAAGTCGTGTATGTCAAATATACACATTATCTGGTTCTTGTTGTATTTGTTTGTTGTCCAATATCATATTTTTGTGGAAACTTAGTGAAGTATATATATACAGAGACATGTCTTAGTGTGAAAACAAGTATTTATGATATTGTTGTATTCCAAATTTCATATGATGTGAATCCATTTGAACCTTTTGCCACAAGAAATGTGATTTGCGATAACGATTCTTGTTTTATTTATCCTTGAAAACACGGCGTCAAATGTATCTCATTCTGAAAACACTACTTCGGTGAGGCTTATTCCTTGCAGTATTTTTCTCTAGACATTGAATTTCTTGTGCATTGTTCATTTCTACCGGTACATAAATGTGTTTCCGCTTTTGGAAATTACATGATTGTTGAAGAAGCCTAATTTCGATGTTGTTTGGAAATGACAATGTGTTTTGCTAATGGGAAGTTACCTCGCAAATGTATACACGTGAATTTTCATATTGTACTATACTTACGGATGTAACAAGCAGACCGTAGCAACGCACGGGCATTCAACTAGTGTGTGTATAAGTTGGCTCGCAAGATCCTTTGCGCGGTGTGGTTACCGCTGAGCATGTTTTTCGTCGCACCTTTGTACTCGTCGGTTTAGGTGAGAAATTGAAAGTGATTTCTAAACTTGTGATTATTGTCTACTTATTCAGTAGTACTCCGCTTCGTAGGTGAGAGGATTTGAGCATGTTTTGTTTGTCACACTATTCAAATTGAGACACAATAACGAAGAGAAGATTGATGTTGCATGTGACCTTTGCACAAAACATGTGAAACGTCCTTTTACATACACAAATTACACGGCGGGGCGGTTTTTGCTGTATATGGTTCTGGCGAGTAAGAGGTCACATAGGATTGCTCATTTTCTTGCAAATGACCTCTCTTCAGAAAACAATCACATGACAGCGGCAATTCCCTATGTAGCTCGTGTGCTTTGTCGGTTGAAGAAATTGATCGTGTCTCTTTAGTTCACATGAAAAGCACATAAAAAAGCATGGAATTAGAGTTGACGACGAAGCCAAAATTTAGAGATAGCATGGGCCAAAGACAAAGAGGATCATAAAATATACGAAAAAACCAAGTCTGATATAGATTACTCATGAATGAACATGTGTTTTACAATAACACTACATATATATAATTTTCTAACGGAAGAAAAGGTAGAATCACATGTCTTTGCCAATTTAAATTTTGATATATTGTTACTACAAGATCATACAAGTTAATAATTTGTTAGCGCTGACCTAGGAGGTCAAAAAAATTGGCACAAGGATTCCAGCTTCAACCAAGGGTGGCTCGATAAAGACAATAAGTTTTATTCATACTCTCCGATTTAAATTCGAAAAGTATTGTTAAGCTAAACCAAAATATAATCACCGATAATAATAAATAATCCATCTTCTTTTTATATATCATCTTAGTTTGGAAAGAATCTCAAAATGTAGGAACATTACAAACACTGGGGGATGTCGTTTGAGAGAATAGTTGTTTGCACACATGAAAAATGAAGCGTTATATTCAATACATTGGAGTAGATGGAAATGTTTATATGAAATTTAATGCAAATGAATCGAGTAAAAATACATATGTTTTGTAATATGACAAATCAATGAAAAAATACATATTGTCGTTTGAGAAATAGTTGTTTGCACACATGAAAAATGAAGCGTTATATTCAATACATTGGAGTAGATGGAAATGTTTATATGAAATGTAATGCAAATGAATCGAGTAAAAAATACATATGTTTTGTAATATGACAAATCAAAACAAACCACATAGAAAAAATTCTCGAGCATTATTGAGGAGTGTAAACATTGCTTTGTTATGCAACTTTTTATGCTTTTATGTGCTTCTTTCAGACCTCTATCGTGCAAGATCCAGCTATGATCCAGGTTACTGGATAGCTTTCATTTGTGCGCATAAAGCCATGAACTGATAATAGGAACATATACAATATCTGTCTCTATTCTTCTCCCTTGGGTCGTGCCTTGCTCTCCATAGATACTATTCTGAAAGCATAATATTGTTAAGACAATATACTACTGGATCTTGACATAGGCTATGGTTTGGTTCTACCTGCTGATTTAGGGTAGCTCAGGTGGATCAACAACCTTCTTCTTCGGGGTTTTGTATGCACCTCCTAGCTGCTTGGTAATTTTCATAGGGTGTATTTCTCTAGCAGCAATGTTGTTGTGGTTTAAATATGGAACATATCTTGGTATGGATGGTCTTGTGCGGCTGGATGTTGTTTATACACTCCTGGGCAGTTATTCTAGGCTCAAAACCAAGACAACTCCTTGTTATGAGAGTACTGCATGCTTGTGGGTCCTCTTGGTTCAAGATTCCACCTTTGGCTAGGTGCATCTAACCCTGGTGATAACCTTCTGTTGTGTTGCTGTTTTCCTTGTGTGTCTAGTTAGACCTTTTCCTCTCGCTTTACACAATCCGTTGATCTTGATTGTTCACTTGTGGCTTAAGTTATAGATTAAGCTTGGATTCTAGCTGGTTCTTTATACCCGTTCATACTCTTAACTGATTTGTGGCTTTCTGTGTTAGAACTTAATCAGATTAGTGGGTTTGTGTATTGCTCATGTTGCATTTGTATAAAGATCATCAAATCATGCTTAGTATGTCCCTAGTTTTCGACTTCTGGTGATTATGTTGTGGCCTCTTCGGTGGATTTGTCCCTTTACTTACTTGGCTAACACAATCATTTGCCCTAAGGGTCCCTTTTGTCCAATTTGTGAACATGATCACTTCAGACATGATTTGGCCCCTCCGTCGCATTTCAAATAACAGTACTCTCTATTATTACCAGTGTTGATTAGGAATTAATCATGATTAATCATGATCGAGTTCCATCATTAACCGACCTCAAGCTTGTTGTGAGGGTAACCATTTCAACTTTCGAAAAGGAAGTTCCTTTTGTTTTCTTTATTGTTGCATGTTCCAAAAGATAAGAAAACGAGAAGATCAACTAGAAGATTTAGTATTGATTTTTGACTTTCGAGATGGCCTCACCAAACTTACATCTTTTGCAAGACGTCAAGTTAATATAAATCAGCTCGATTAGATCTTATATAGAAGATTTCTCGAGAAAGACTATTTTTTACTATAAAAGGTACTCCCTCTGTTTGCTTTTATAAGGCATTCTAAATCAGAAATTCAATTTGGCCACTGAACTCATATGCTCCTGTTTTATTAAAAGAATCTAAAAATAGTAAACATTTTCAGAAATGCTAAATTGTTTTTTAGGCGAACATATACAAATGTCCAACATATGTGCCAGTTTTATGGTAAAAGAACATTTGGTATGTTCTAAAAAAAAGAAAAATCAGTGGCCGAAATGGAATTTCAAAATCATATTTTACAGAGTACTGATATTATTATTTTTGTACAGAGAACCACACATGTCATTTCATTACAAAACTTAACACGTATTTAAAAATCATGTATATGTTAGTCACCAAACAATTACAATTTTTGGAAATGTTTTACTAATTTTTTAAATCTTGTTTCATACAACAGGAACATATAAGCTCGAGAATCAAAACGTCACTCCCATTCTAAATATTTCAATATCAGCTAGATGCAGATTAAAATGTCTCAGCCTACAAACTAAATATGTCTAGATGTATGTATTTTCGAAAAATTTAAGATCATCTTATAAAAATAAACGGAGGGAGTAGATGTATTCTGTAAGTGATGGTCATATTTGTATTGTTTTACAAAAGAGTTCTGTAGGAGATAAAATATGATATTTTAATTTATTTTTAACGAATTAAATTTTTGTTAGGGCATAAAAATAATAATCAAATGGGACTGTCTAGTTCTATCCGCCTCTGTTTTTTTGTTTTGTTTTGAGATTAACTATCCGCCTCTGGTAACGTTGATGCGACGATACTAGGCTGACCCTAGAGCCCAGCGGAGCTGCAAGCCCAGAACCATGAGAAAATGAGCCCAGTTGTATATATTCACAAGCCGTCCGTCCGATCCACATCCGCAAGTCGCCTACTACTCCCCCACTCTCCCCGAATCTCTCACCCGAAAGGGGAAACTACAAAAATCTCGCCGCCGACCACAACCACGCGGACGGACGGCCATGTCGGCGGACGCCCCCGTCCCGACGCTGCGCCCGGAGGAGCGGGCAGGGCTCCTGACGCTGCTCGCGGCAGCCGCGCGCCCGCTTGGGGACGTCGTCGCCGACTTCCTCGCGCGCTTCCCCCGTGAGCGCCGCCTCCGCGTCGGCGCCACGCTCTGCTTCCTCCTAGAGGCAAGCCACGACCCTCGGCCCTCTTCCCCCCATCGCCTACTCTTCCCTCGGTTTCCTCCAGCTCGTCGCGCCGCCGGAGCTAGCTTGCTTCGTTCGCCAGATTGGGTCTTGGGACCTCTTTGCGGCGGAATGGATCGGGCACTAGTTTGGTCTCGTTGGCTTAGCACTTGCGTTGGGTGGTTAGATTTGGTGCGTTTTAGTGCGTGGTGGGGGGTTGGCATGAGGAATTGTGATGCTCAGAGTTTCACTTTCACTTGCTGAGTTAGGCCTCCAACGAACAAGCCGATGGGTTTGGACGATCTGTGGAGCTTGGCAGGCCTGATGGCACTATCGCCTTTTATTCGCACTTTCGTTTGGGTTACAAATTGTTTGATCTAGGGTGGATAACGGAACTGCTAGATTTAATGGCATCTTGTTGTAAGATTGATTGAATTTTAATGGATTTCTAGATGGCAATAACTTTACTACTAGCTGATTTGCGACGATTCCATTTCGAGCCCACCGCCATAGCTGCTCAGTGTCTTCTGAAGATATGGTATCGGCGAGGTTTTGTACTAACTTTGCGGGGAGGGGCTTTTGCTCATGGTAGAATCAAGCGAACATCCAGTGATGCTTAGGCTGTGTCCGATTTGTTTGCTCAGTGTGTCATTTGCAGGATCCGATCGGATTATCAAACTAATTCATGTTAATTTCTTTTTCTTCAAAAAAAAAAAACACTCCTAATGCATAATCAGAAAGAATAGCAGCAAGTTGCCCACATAGAAATCTGAAACGGCCGTGAACCGAATCATTCCATAGATGCTGCAGTATGCATTTGCCCTCTAAGATATTCCATCTATCTGGGTGTTTCACAGAAGCTGGATGCTGCTACATAGTGACTATGGCACACTTTGTAGTTCCTGCTTGCAAATTTTTGAAGGAAGAATTATTAATCTACCTTGATCATACTAAGAGTTAATATGGAGATGTCTATTTACCTCCTCCGTCTCCCAGGACAAGTGGAGTTTGAAGTTTGATGTGTTATGTTATATTTTGACTAGGACAAGAAGATGCTTCATCCAACTGGTCGTCTAATTGCATTTGCAATTCTTCATCAGAGTTATTCCTCGCAGCCAGTAAATCCTTATGTTCTTCTGCTGTTAAATGTAAGTTCAGAACCTTGTTTTCCTGTCATTTTGATTTAGATAGTTGTGGACGAACTTCCATTTCTCCCTCCAATGTACATCAAACATGCGAACTTAAGAGCTGATATGTTTAGGATTGCTAGGGCATGAATCATAATTTTTTGATAGTTTTTTTCTCTGTCTTATAGTTAGAGATGTTGTTCACTAGCATCAACAAATAACCGAATCCATCTTCTGTAATACTGTCATGTTCCCTTTATGGCTTTATCCAAGCTCCAGCTTTAGCTTTCAACATAAATCCTTGTAATTTGGGCTGCATTTACTACTGTGGTCGACATGTAAACCTTTTACATTAGCTGTAATTTCTTCTGTCTCATTTAAATTTTAACTCAAGAAGATCAGATTTTGATCTGGTGCATATTATACGGGCTCACAAATCCACATGTTCTGCATACAATCTTATTCCAGTTAATGAGTTATACTTCGAATACTCTTCATTAGTTGACAGTTGACACAAAGCTGTGCAAGTGCATAGTGCCGCTTGGTTTGTGTAGCTTTTGAAGCAGCTGCATCTTTACCTGAATGGAGGGCTATAATTTTTTCAAATATGATGGCAACAAAGGAATAACTGAATTGAATACGTTTTGAAATCCACTACTCCTTAAACTTGTTGCATTAGAGTAGCTTTTTATCATTCTTAATTTTTTTATTTTTGCCATCGACAGGCAGCTTGTG
The DNA here is from genome assembly GCA_947311845.1 of Poa pratensis. Classification (NCBI taxonomy): domain Eukaryota; kingdom Viridiplantae; phylum Streptophyta; class Magnoliopsida; order Poales; family Poaceae; genus Poa; species Poa pratensis. The sequence continues at coordinate 47,102,040 of CAMZMU010000074.1, forward strand.
ATGAAACATCAGATAAATCAGAAAGAGCATTTGTCCAACTTCTGTTGACGTCGACCAATGGAAACAATAACAATGAGGTCTTTTCTCTTGCTCCTTGACTTGTCTATAACGCACATATGCTAATATCTAGTGGGACCTTCTGTGCCGAACTTTCGACTTACCTCTGCTCGTGGACAGTCATTGGACATCCCTACAAGCAGCTTGCAAGCTATCTCTTGATTTATCCTTGTCGACAAGTGTAGCTAGTCTATCTATGCTAATTTTGGCGATGCTCTGTGTTTGTCAGGTGCTCCAACAGTCAGCTGTAGAGTACATAAATGGGCCTGTTTCTGCATCACAGGTAGAATGTTTAACTTTTGCTTTAGTAAAAGGAACCGATTGAATGTAGTTGATGTAAAGTAAACCCGTACTATTTCCAATATTAACAGCCTCTTAACTCAGGGCTCATCTGTTTATTTAGGCCTTATTTCCACGGGAACAGCTTGAGAAGCAATACTGCGGCAACATTGTACAGCCGCAGCCTCAGGCCAGTAGTTTCAGAAGCGCTGCCGTTAGATGTGCTATACCGGATCCAGATATACCTCAAAGTCGTGCCAATTCATCAGAGTATGTATGCTCATCTGCCTCCTCCCAAAGTTACGATGTGCTTGGAGTCCATTTTTTATTTCTTCTTGTGCTTTCCCTGATGGAATTGCTTTGTTGCATCGTATCATATCTAGGATATCACTGCCTGGAAGCAAACAAGAATCTGCTTCTGATGATAGGGAGTCTGCTCTTGCTGCTTTACTCCAAGAAAAACCATGGGGAAGATTAGGTCCCCAATGGATACGGCCAACACCCCCAAGGCTTCATATACTTGATGGGGAGGTAACGTAGTTCACCAAGAGTTGTACTATCGATCCAGTTCCATTCTTAATATGACTGTTCTTGTTCTGAAAATACAGCTACACTGGCTGAACCCTGACAATAATCATGAGCTATTGTGGGATTATAGCATGTGTGCCGACACAAGTCGTGGGGCTGCGATCCGAGATTTGATTGCAAGAGCCTTAAAGGGCCCACTTGGACCTGGTCAACAGGAGGTTTGCTGCTCCATTCTATTATTTGTGCTATATCAGTTTAAGCTAGGGAAAAAGTGACGCGTCACTAAATATTTATACAGCTTTAATGTTTCCCTGAGATTTTTTTGCACTCTCTTGAATCTTTTCTTTCAGCCTGGTGCTGAATATTGTTATAGCACCAAGTCTTTCAGCACTCATTTTTCTCTTGCATGCATATATATTTGCACGTAAGATATTTTCATATGGTACAAGCCTAATTTGTTCGCAGCTTTTCTCAGCAAGTTGTTATAGAATTGGCAAAAGACTCTAAGCTAGTGTATCATTGCGGGATGACGCCACAGAAACTCCCAGTATGTATCCATGGTTAATAATGGTCTTCACACTATTCATGTCTTTAGTCTGATAGAAGTATCTATGGTTTCAGGATCTTGTTGAGCATAATCCACTCATTGCTGTCGAGCTTCTTTCAAAGCTTATGAACTCTCCTGACATTTCAGGGTATGTCTCTTTCTTTTCTTTGGCATGTTCTGTTATAGTGATTGTCACCGCGACAACTTTTTTTCTTAGTACTGATCCTCTTCCTTCTAGTTATTTCGATGTTCTTGTGCACATGGAGATGAGCCTGCATTCTATGGAAGTTGTAAACAGACTTACCACTGCGGTTGAACTCCCAACAGGATTTGTCCATGAATACATCTCAAATTGTATTCAATCATGTCAAAACATTAAGGTTTGTATTTGTTCTTCCGATCCATTCAATTTGAAATTGATGACATCGTTACTTGATTAGTTGGATTAGTTGCATAAAATTACAGAATAATTCAACTCCATGGTTACACAACATTGTTTTCATGCTTATGCAAGCCGCAGTTACACAATTTAACCTTGGTTGAATTTTCCAATGTGGATATCAAACCTCTTCATGTTGATTTGCTTTATTCAGTTAGTCCTCTGTTTTGCTAGAACTGTCCTTGGCTTCCGGAGAATCCTTTAAAAACATGTGTTCATTGAAAAAATAATGGATGCTATAGTTATTGTTATATTTCAAATCTTTGTGCTTGCTTAAATCCTTTGAAAGAGGCTATGTGTTGTATTCGGTCAGTTATTCGGAGTATACATGATCATTTCTCATTAAGTCTCTTAAGTTTAATGCTTCCTTGGTCTTTGCGCACGGTGGGATGAGGACAGCATTGTGAAAAATGGGAAGTAACTCAGGTTATTTTGCCCATGGGAATAAGCCCGGTTCTTCTGTGAATTAAAGTGCTTCCATAATTTGGTAGCACACGTTTCATGTTTTGCATCAGTGCGGAATAATTCTGTGCTTATGAAACGTTTTCTACTCTGAAGAAAACCCTTGCATGGCTGAATTGCCACTGCATCTTATCTTTTGTTTAGAGGCTAAAGAATTCTAAATGATAATTTCACTTGGTAAATTTTGAAATATTGCCAAGTTCCTTTAGTATAATCATTTTTCTGTGCAGGATAAGTACATGCAGAACAGACTGGTGAGACTAGTTTGTGTTTTCCTCCAAAGCCTCATCCGGAATCAGATCATTAATGGTGAGCTTCTTGTTGTCTGCTTAACAGAGACAACTTCTTAATCTGTATATCGTTATTTATAGTATTGTTAAATGTTCATTTTTTCGCCTTCTTGATCCATAATGATTCAAGATCATGATGACAGAAATGTATGTTTGCTGTCCCACCTTTATTACTTCATATGAATGATTTTTGCACAGCCTTACACGATCTGAGCAATTCTGTGATGTTGCCGTGAATCACGGAGGCCCTTAGTGAAAGGAGCAAAATATACAATTGATTGCTGCTATTTGTTTACATTATTAGTTTTGAGCCATATATTGCTATTCAAATCATCAGCTGAATCCTTATTTATCCTTTATGGTTTCTTACATGCAGTTCAAGATCTTTTCATTGAGGTACAGGCGTTCTGCATCGAGTTCTCACGAATAAGGGAAGCAGCTGGGTTATTCCGGCTACTCAAATCTTTGGAGTGAAGAAACTAGTTGTAAGTTGCTATTTCCCGGTGTCTGTATATTACTGTTCTGTCATCCTTTTCATATTTATGTACATCTTGATTCTCGTAATCTCACTTGAAGCCACGGAGACTTCATACTATCACGTTGTTCAGTATCTAAGTTCCCTTGATTCTGTCCTTTTGGAACTTCATGGGCTGTGGCAGCATAAATTTATACAAATACCCTGATATTCCTCGATTCCAATTGTCAGATAAACTGGTGGTGCTGTTATCGAATGTTTGGAGTTTCTAGTTCTCGGTAGTTCTCTGGCCACTGTGGGATGATCAAGATGGGAATCAATGACACCCTCCCAATGACAAATGCACACCCCCGTAAGTGGAACAAAAGAGGCACCAAGAGCAGATCCAGATAGTACACTATTTGTGGTTGGTTGACATTTAGATCTGTTTGTATACGTCAGTGGTACGGAGACAGATAATAGATGCATGTTTTGGTCTATTCTATCCATGTAATCTCAAGGATGCCATCAGCTGTTTATTGTAGTCTTTATTGGTTCAACCAAGACATGGATTTGTACAATTCGTTGCCATAATGTGCAGATTTGTTCTTTTGAAGCAAACTTGATGGCTTGGTGCTGGTGGGCACAGCTAGAAGTGTCCTGGTTTCTGTGTTAGTTGGGTTTATGCTATTCCAAATTCTCGAGTAGTTGGATGCAGATGCTCTGTGGAACTCATCCATGCTGAACAAATGCTTGACATGTTTATATTGATTACACTTGAAATGCTTGGAAGGGAAACCCTATTGTGATATTGAGAACTACTGCGTCTCACAGTTGAAGTACTTAATTAACTATGCCCCTAGTTTGAATCTCCTCACTTTTCTCCCTGTTTTAAAATACACCTTCCATTTTACATCTTGCATTGGAGGTACTGGTTTAGACCGGAATGATTATAAAATACACCTGCCATTTTTAAAATACACCTGTACTTACAAATGATTATGAAATGGTTTCTTAGTCGGACCGCAAGAACTAGCCTTTTCAATTTATCATGGTGTTATCATAGCAGTACCAAACTTCAGGCCTTGCAGAACCGCTAAGCGATGCAATGGCCAACCGAACCTCATGGGGATCTCCCGTCAGCGCGGTGCGGCTTGGTGGTGACGCCGTGACGGGCTCGAGCTCCTGCACCCAAGCCGCACTGCCGTCGGCCGGGAGATTTCCACGAATCCCCTCCACGAGCTTGGGCTGAAGCAGTCCACCACCGCGGATACCATGCGAGCTTTGCCTGGCTATTCCTCGCCGGCAGTGGCGGGGAATGAGTGGGGGAGGAGGTGCATGGGAGCCCGCCCGGTCACCCGTGGAGATGAGTAGAACGAGCGTGGAGATGAGTAGAACGAGCGTAGTTTCTCTTCTTAATAAATCAACAACGTCATCGTTTGCTTGCTCCCCATCATAAATTTAATCTAGGGGAAATCTAAAGAGAGGCGCCGCTCGCGCGTCTCTTCTGGCGGCGCATAGCGAACGGTCCGCTTTTAATCTCTCCTCTCTCAGTTAATCACCTAACCACCTAACCTTATCCTCTCGTCCATCCGCGTCAGCCACACATTCGTTTCTCTTCCTCCTCTCCCTAGTCAAGCTTCCTCCAGGACGTGTCGGCGGTCGGCCGGTGGGCACCGGGAGGACGAGGCCGCCGCGGGGAGCAGCCTCGCGTTGGGACGTCACGGCCGTCGCGGGAGAGAAGAATCACGCCATGAAGTCGCGGGTCGTCTCGAAGGCGAGGACCTCGTCGGGAAGGGGACGGGAGCTGGAGACGCGACTGCTGGGCACGGCGGCGGTGGGGCGGTCTGACGCTCGGCTTCAGGACGTGGTGCGGTCGCCGTCGTCGAGGCGCGACTCAGCGACCCTGCACCCGGCACGGTTAGTGTTGGGCACGGAGCTGCCCCTTCACAGAGCCGATGCTGATGGGCTCCGGTGTTGGCGCGTTCGTGGCCGTATCCTCCTCCACGACGTTGTAATCGCTGGCGCAGGTTCGTGCGCTGAACTGACTGAGCTCCATAGGCGAGGTGAGGTCCTGTGGATGGTGGTCCCTGCTATGCGCTGCCGACCAGCTCGTCTTCTTCGTCGCGTGTATGTCTTGGAGAGCTCCTCGCGGAAGGCCTTGTCAATTGCCTCGTCTGCCTATAGTGCTCCGACCTTGGCGCCTCGCTCAGCGACCTGGTTCCTTGCGCCAGCAGGCAGCATCCGCACTGCGTCTTCTCTGTATCCCCGCATGTCAGCATGCTCACCCTTGCTCTCACTGATAATCCCTACAGCTGCCCTGCTAGCCTCGGTTCCGTGCGAGCACGCAATCAACGACCTTACCAGTACCACACCCTAGCTAGTTAGCTGTGCCAAACTACTATGATCCAGCTGCTATGAAGCTTGCTTAGCTCGTTTATTTGCATATGCATATGTGACACCAGCTTGATGATTCCGATACTTGGTTACCACAAGTAATCAATCTAATGACTGCTCCTAATTAAATTGGTAACTGAAACTTGGATAATTTTCTAGCATTTTTGTAGAAAATGAAATATCCCACATTAATCTGGCGACCAAGGTTAATTAATCTGAAGACCACAACTAATTAATTCGGTAACTGGAACTAAGATAATTATTTCTGGTAGCCATGACTAACTAATCTGGAAGCGGTCACTTAAATAATTTGATAAATGTGACTAATTAATCTGGCAGGTGCCATTTAAATAATATGATAAATGTGACTAATTAATTTGGTAGATGTCACCGAGATAATCTCTGATAAATGTGACTAATTAATCTGGTAGCTGTCACTTAAATAATCTGATAAATGTGATTAATTAATCTGGTAGCTGTCACCGAGATAATCTATGAGAAATGTGACTAATTAATCTGGTAGCTTCTGTTGGGACAACCCCTAATTAATCGAGAAACTGCTACTAGGATACCCTAATAACTATGGCTAATTAGTCTAGTAGCTGGCCAATAATAACCTGATAACCGTGACCAATTAATCTAGTATCTGATTCAGTGCTACTATGGTTTAAAATTTGGTAGGGAAAATCAGTACCATACCTATAATAACATGATGATTTGTGACATAATAATCTGAAATCTGTATGTTTTATGTGCAATAGTCAAATAATGACACTAGATTGATCTAGTAATCACACTAGGGTTAATTTAGAAACCGAAAACAATACAACAAACAAGCAATAGCAAACATGTAATGTCAACTAGATAATTTGTAACTAAATTTTGCATAATGCCGAGTGAATGGTCCTTATTTTTTAATCCGGATACTAAATAGTCTATAATCGGATAAGAACGCGACAACAATCTGGTAATTATTGATGATAAAATAAAGTTGGTGAAATATATCGACATGGGATTTCGTTTGAAAGATCTCGGCGCAAGGAAGCCAATAGTGAAATCGGATCATAAATCCAGCGAATAATTTGAGAAATAAAACTGTTTTAAAATTTAAATTCAAAGAAATCTTTTATTAATTTTCTACACATGCATTTGCATGCAGTGGCAGGCTGGCAGCCACGAAAAAGAATCACGTGTACGACGACGTAGTCTTTTCTGTCTGGAATCTGTTTTTGTCAGGCCAAATGGAGTATTACTAGTGTTTGGTGGGCTGATTAGGGTCCGCCGGGCTAAGACAAATGAGCGTCGCCGCTCTGTACTGGTCCCCATTGGAATCTTCTATAGAGCAATCTTTTGTCGTAACATATGGTTCCAAAGATGACATTTTCTTCACAAGAGTAGAGAAAGACTTGTCAAATTCCTTAAACCTTGATCAAGCATATGAGCAAACTGCAAACATGCTAATAACGCTTGTTCGGCTATATCTTTGATGGAATCATAAAGTTTCTCAGCTAAACTATCTAGGATCTTAAGTTGTTTAATTTCTAGCTTATTTTAGTCTTATTTGAAGCTCCAAAATAAACTCCAAAAACCAAAAAAATAAATCTAGACCAAAGTTAAGCCCACTATATAATACCCTAATAACATAAGAGTTAAACTGTACGTTGGGTCATCTTTTATCAATTTCATTCATGTTAAACCAAGCCTACAACAAAGATTCTCCTGATTGTTGTTTAAATGTCACTACTTCATATTCAACAAGATCAACCGTTTTAGTGGTAAAAGTAATCACATGGCTAAAACAGCAATAGACTTACTTTTTCGTGTTTTTTATATATCATAAATGTTAATGTAGAAAATAAAATAAACTACTTTGTGTTTTTAGTTATAGCAATAAAATGAAAACCGGAAAACAAGACAACTAATCTAAAGAAATGGGTTGAGCTCACAGAGATCCTCGCAAAAAAAAAAGTAGTCTACGGGGGAGAATCTTTGCGTGCACTGTATATCCCAGCAATTGCGACATAAATATAACCTCAATGGAAACAATCTCCATGTATATCAATTGGTTGGGTCTCGAAAAGCAAGTGTTGTAACAAGTGTCTCTTTCCAACAAAGAGGAGTCACGATAGATCATCGAACACCACGATCAACCAGAAACAAAGAGGTAGTTTCCTGTGTCCCAACTAAACCGTGGTGGTTAATACAATATGGTTAATTAATTTTCTTATGTGAACTCTAAACTAAATGCAACATGTATTTTCGTATTTTGTGAATAATTAATTGCATAAAATGTAAAATATAATGCAACAATACAAATGTGTTATGTTATGACAAAAAGTGGACCGGAATTTATGGATTCATGAGTTGAATTATCTCTGTCTCTCATAAACATGGTTGCACACATACGACACTTAGACAAGATGAATGTAATGCAAATTTTTATTGATGTGTATGATTCACATCGTATGTGCATCATGTTCTAATATAGAGATGATGCACACATCTTTCTAATACTCCCTCGAGCAAGTGGGATGTTCACATGCTCAAGATTAAGTAACAACACTATTATGTGATGTCACGGAGTATTTTTGACATGATACTTATCTTTTTTTGACATGATGCTGGATGATCTCATGTGCAACATTTGAACAAAAAAGATCACTTTTTCTATCACTAGGTGAACAAAGCAAATCACATCCCATTATCCCTAGTGAGGAAGATATAGAAAGATAAACAATACTACCGGTCTATTACATACAATGAACATGTTCCCCTAGGCGCCGATGGAGTCTTCCCATCTCACATGTGCCAAGGATGTATATACCTCGACCGGTTATTGCCGCCGGTGGCCAGCGTGCCACGACCTTCGAGCAGGGAGTCTTCCCCGCGGTCACCGTCGCCAGTGGCCAGCGCACCATCACCTTTAACCCTCGAGGCCGGCCCATCCACGTTATTCCTCATTGCACTGGCCCCTCCTTTCTGTTTCTTCTTTGATGTGAGCGAGTTCTTGTTACGTAAAGGCACACGTTCGTTGGGAGACCCAAGAGGAAGGTATGATGAGTGTAGTAGCAAGTTTTCCCTCAGTAAGAAACCAAGGTTTAATCGAACCAGTAGGAAATCAAAGACAATTCTGAAGGTTGTTGTGAAGGAGTGTAGCGCGGCGCAACACCAGGGATTCCGGTGCCAACGTGGAACCTGCACAAACAATTAAACTACTTTGCCCCAACTTAACAGTGAGGTTGTCAATCTCACCGGCTTGCTGAAAATAAAGGATTAGACGTTAGTGTAGAAAATGATATTTGTTTGCAGAGAATGAAGGAACAGTGTTTGCAGTAGGTTGTATTATCAATGTAAAAGAATGGACCAGGGTCCACAGTTCACTAGTGGTGTCTCTCCATAATAAATAACTAACATGTTGGGTAAACAAATTACAGCTGGGCAATTGACAAAATAGAGAAGTGCATAACAATGCATGTACAAGTCATGATGTCTACTATGAGATTTACTTGGGCATTACAACATGATTCATAGACCGTAATCCAACTGCATATATGACTAATAATCACCTTCAGGTTAGCATCCGCACCCCTTTCAGTATTAAGTTGCACGCAACAGATTATTGCATTAGGTAAAGTGCATAATGTAAGCAATACAATTATCCTTAGACAAAGCATCGCTGTTTTACCCCTAGTGGCAACAACACATCCACAACCTTAGAGGTTGCTGTCACTCCCCCAGATTAAATGGAGACTGAACCCACTATCTAGCATAAATACTCCTCTTGGAGTTACAAGCATCAACTTGGCCAGAGAATCTACTAGTAACTGAGAGCATGCAAGATCATAAATAAAATACACATGATATTTCAATAATTAACATGACATAGTACTCAATATTCATCGGATCCCAGCAAACACAACATGTAGCATTACGATAATATGATCTTGATCATGATAGGCAGCTCACAAGATCAAACATGATGACACAAGAGGAGAAGATAACCATATAGCTACTGCTATGGACCCATATTCCAAAGATGACTACTCACACATCACTCCGGAGGCAGGCATGGCGATGTAGAGCCCTCGGTGATGATTCCCCTCTCCGGTAAGGTGCCAGGAAGAGCTTCAGAACCCTCCCGAGTTAGGGTTGACGGCGACGGCGGCTCTGGAACTTTTCGTGGAATATGACTCGGGTATTTAGAGTTTTCCCGAACAGATGAATTCATGAAGGTGAAGGGGGGGGGGGGCGTCGGTGGGCACCCGTGGGCCCCTCACCACGTGGTGGCGCGGCACAAGGGGGGACGCCGCCGTATGGTGAGGGCGCCTCGGTGCCCCTCTTTGTCTCTCCTTCGGACTCCGTGTACGTGACAGAAAAATAGGGATTTTGCCTTTTGTTTCGTCCAATTCCAAGATATTTCCAGAACAACTTTTCTGGATTACAAAAACAACAGAAAACATGAACTGGCACTATGTCATCTTGTTAATAGGTTAGTCCCAAAAAATGCATAAAAATGATATAAAGTGTAAATAAAACATGTAGCAATTGGTATAATATAAGCATGGAACATCAGAAATTATGGATACGTTGGAGACGTATCAGTGAGAAATGAGACTTCAGATATGGGGAAGGAGTGGGGCTGCCTTTTTTAGATGTAGATCGAATCCCTCAAGTGAAAGTGAATGAGAGGGAAATGCAAATCACTTGGGTGAAGATGCAGATCTTGATCTTCTCTTTTGATCCTTGATACGTCTCCAACGTATCTATAATTTCTGATGTTCCATGCTTATATTATGCCAATTGCTACATGTTTTATATACACTTTATATCTTTTTATGCATTTTCTGGGACTAACTTATTAACAAGATGCCATAGTGCCAGTTCCTGTTTTCTGCTGTTTTTGGTTTCAGAAAAGTGTTCTGGAAATATTCCTGGAATTAGACGAAACAAAAGCTCAGGTCCCTATTTTTCTGTCACGTACACGGAGTCCGAAGGAGACATGAAGGGGGCCGAGGAGGCGGCCACACCACGTGGAGGCGCGGCCCCACCTTCTGCCGCGCCGTGACGTGGTGTGGGCCCCTTGGGTCTCCACCGACGTCGCCCCTTCGCCTATAAATTGATATTTTCGGGAAAATCCTAAGTACCCGAGTCATATTCCACGAAAAGTTCCAGAGCCGCCGCCGCCGTCAACCCTAACTCAGGAGGGTTCTGAAGCTCTTCCCGGCACCCTGCCGGAGAGGGGAATCATCACCGGAGGGCTCTACATCGCCATGCCTGCCTCCGGAGTGATATGTGAGTAGTTCATCCTTGGACTATGGGTCCATAGCAGTAGCTAGATGGTTGTCTTCTCCTCTTTGCCATCATGTTGAGATCTTGTGAGCTGCCTATCATGATCAAGATCATCTTATTGTAATGCTACATGTTGTGTTTGCTAGGATCCGATGAATATTGATACTATGTCAAGTTAAATACTGAAATACCATGTCTATGTTATTTATGATCTTGCATGCTCTCCGTTGCTTGTTGATACTCTGGCCAAGTGGATGCTTGTGACTCCAAGAGGGAGTATTTATGCTAGATAGTGGGTTCAGTCTCCATTTAATCTGGGACAGTGACAAAAAGTTCTAAGGTTGTGGATGTGATGTTGCCACTAGGGGTAAAACAGTGATGCTTTGTCTAAGGATAATGTGTTGCTTACATTCTGCACTTTACTTAATGCAATTGTTTGTTGCTTGCAACTTAATACTGGAAGGGGTACGGATGTTAACCTGAAGGTGGACTATTTAGGCATAGATGCATGCTGGATAGCGGTCTGTGTACTTTGTCGTAATGCCCAAATGAATCTCATAGTAGACACTACTTGCACATGCATTGTTATTATGCACTTTCAATATTGTCAATTGCCCAGCTGTAATTTGTTTACCCAGCATGTTAGTTATCTTTATGGAGAGACACCACTAGTGAACTGTGGACCCTGGTCCATTCTTTTACATCTGAATTACAACCTACTGCAATCATTGTTCTCTTTCATTCTCTGCAAACAAACATCATTTTCCACACCACCCTTTTAATCCTTTGTTTTCAGCAAGCCGGTGAGATTGACACCCTCACTGATTCGTTGGGGCAAAGTAGTTTGATTGGCTTGTGTGCAGGTTCCACGTTGGTACCGGAATCCCTGGTGTTGCGCCGCACTACACTCCTGCACCAACAACCTTCAAAAGTGTCTTCACCTCCTACTGGATTGATAACCTTGGTTTCTTACTGAGGGAGACTTGCTGCTACACTCATCAACCTTACTTTGGGGTCTCCTGACGAACGTGTGCTTTACACGCATCAAGCAAGTTTTCTGGCGCCGTTGCCGGGAAGATCAAGACATTTCGGATACAGCAGGTTTTTACCTCCCCTACGCATCAGAAAAGTTTTCTGGCGCCGTTGCCGGGGAGGTCAAGCCTTCTGCAAGGGAGTCTCTCACTTCCAATCTCTTTACTTTGTTATTGTCTTGCTTAGTTTATTTTTATTTTGTCTTGTTTGCTTCTTTTATCAAAAACACAAAAAAATTAGTTACTTGTTTTATTTTTTATTTCGGCCTATTTATTTTGCTAAAATGAGTACTCCTGAGAACACCAAGTTGTGTGACTTCACTAGCACAAATAATAATGATTTCATATGCACTCCTATTGCTCCACCTGCTTCTAAAGCAGACTTTTATGAAATTAAACCTGCTCTTTAAATCTTGTTATGAAAGAGCAATTTTCTGGTGTTAGTACTGATGATGCTGCTGCCCATCTTAATAATTTTGTTGAACTTTGTGAGATGCAAAAGTATAAGGATATAGATGGGATATTATTAAACTGAAATTATTTCCTTTCTCTTTGAGAGGAAGAGCTAAAGAATGGTTGCTATCTTTGCCTAGAAATAGTATTGATTCATGGACTAAATGCAAAGATGCTTTCATTGGAAAATATTATCCTCCTGCTAAGATTATATCCTTGAGAAGTAGCATTATGAATTTCAAACAATTTGATAATGAGCATGTTGCCCAAGCATGGGAAAGAATGAAATCATTGGTAAAGAATTGTCCCACCCATGGACTGACTGCTTGGATGATCATCCAAACCTTTTATGCAGGACTGAATTTTTCTTCAAGAAACCTTTGGATTCGGCTGCTGGAGGTACCTTCATGTCCATCACTTTGGGTGCTGCAACAAAGCTTCTTGATGATATGATGATTAATTATTTGAATGGCACACCGAAAGGACTCCCAAGGTAAGAAGGTAAATTCTGTTGAAGAAACCTCTTCCTTGAGTGATAAGATTGATGTTATTATGTCTATGCTTGTGAATGGTAAATCTCATGTTGATCCAAATAATGTTCCTTTAGCTTCATTGGTTGCTCAAGAAGAGCATGTTGATGTGAACTTCATTAAAAACAACAATTTCAACAACAATGCTTATAGGAATAATTTTGGTAGTAACAATTATAAGCCTTATCCTTCTAATAGTGGTAATGGTTATGTCAATTCTATGGTAATTCCTACACAATAATAGAAGTGTACCTCTGATCTTGAAGCCATGCTTAAGGATTTATTAGTACACAAACTGCTTTTAATAAATCTGTTGAGGAAAAGCTTGGTAAAATTGATGTTCTTGCTTCTAAAGTTGATAGCCTTGCTCTTGATGTTGATCTTTTGAAACTAAAAGTTATGCCTAATGATGTTAAAGAGAACAAGACTTTTGCTACTGCCAATGCTATCCAAGTTAAAATTGACAACAATATTAGGATGTTGGCTGAATTGCATGCTAGGTGGGAAAGAGAGATAAAATTGATAAAGAGAATAGTATAGCTAGAGTTTGTACTATTACCACCACTAGTAATGCTAATGTTTCACATGCTAGTAAGCCTCCTACTATCAATGGTAACATAATTGGTGTTGGCAATGTTTCTACTACTCTGCAAAACGTTTAAAATTGCCTAAAACCACTGAAACTGTTCCTGATAAAAGTGCTGAAATTTTTCGAAATATGGGAGACAATGGTTCCACTACCATTGATCATAATGATTTTGATTTTGATGATTGTAATATTTCTGAAGTAATTATGTTCTTGCAAAAGCTAGCTAGAAGTCCTAATGCTAGTGCTATAATATGGCTTTTACAAAACATATTACAAATGCTCTCATGCAAGTAGGGAAGAAAATTAAAACATGAAGCTTCTATCCCTAGGAAGTTAGAAGATGGTTGGGAGCCCATCATTAAGATGAAGGTGAATGATTTTGATTGTAATGCTTTATGTGATCTTGGTGCTAGCATTTCTGTTATGCCTAAGAAACTCTATGATATGCTTGATTTGCCACCTTTGGAACACTGTTATTTGGATGTTTATCTTGCTGATAATGCTATGAAGAAACCTTTGGGAGAGTTGATGATGTTCTATTATGGTTAACAATAACCTTGTCCCCGTTGATTTTTTGTTTGGACATTGAATGCAATGCATCTTGTCCTATTGTTTTGGGAAGACCTTTTCTTAGAACTGTTGGTGCCATTATTGATATGAAAGAAGGAAATATAGGTACCAATTCCCACTCAAGAAAGGTATGGAACACTTCCCTAGAAAGAGAATGAAGCTACCTTTTGATTCTATTATTAGAACACATTATATGTTGATGCTTCTTCACTTGGAAACACTTGATTTTCACTTTCTGCGCCTAGCTGAAAGGCGTTAAAGAAAAGCGCTTATGGGAGACAACCCATGTTTTTATTTCTGTAATTTTCTTTTATTTGAGTCTTGGAGTTGCTTACTTCTGTAACAACTCCTTTGTATCTTTATTTTATTGCATTGTTGTGCCAAGTAAAGTCTCTAATAGAAAGTTGATGCTAGATTTGGATTTCTGCGCAGAGACAGATTTTTGCTGTCCACCGTTTTGAGCTGTACGCACTCCAGAAAAATCAAAAATTCTGAAAAATTCACGCGTGATCCTCATATATGTACGCAACTTTCATTAGTTTTAAGTTTTCGATCTGAGCAACTTAAGTGCCTCGAAAAAATTCGTCTTTACAGACTGTTCTGTTTTTGACAGATTCTGCCTTTTATTTTGCATTCTCTTTTACTATGTTTGAGTGGATTTCTTTGCTCCACAAAAATCAGTGGCTGTAGCTAATGTCCAGAAGTATTGGAGATGATTGTGTCCTTACAGAACATGTGAATTTTTGATTATGCACTAACCCTCTAATGAGAATTACTTTGAGTTTGGTGTGAAGGAAGTTTTCAAGGATCAAGAGAGGGATGATATGATATGATATGATCAAGAAGAGTGAAAAGCCTAAGCTTGGGGATGCCCCCGTGGTCACCCAAGCATATTTCAAGAAGACTCAAGCGTCTAAGCTTGGGATGCCCAAGGCATCCCCTTCTTCATCAACAACTTATCAGGTCATCTCTAGTGAAACTATATTTTAATTCTTTCACATCTTATGTGCTTTACTTGGAGCGTCTGTGTGCTTTTATTTTTGCTTTGTTATTTTTATTTTCTGAATAAATTGGATCCTAGCATTCTTGTGTGGGAGAGAGACACGCTCCGCTTTTTCATGTGAATACTCGTATTCTTCACTTATATTTGTTGAGTATTCTTACTAGCTACTGCAATGCTTTTAGCTCCTGTTTTTCATGCATCTCTTGTTCAGAGCTGTTAGTTCTTGTAGAGAAGTACTCTCTTGTTTCATTGTTATATTATTTGGAGAGTTTTTATGTTGAAATAAGTTGATTGGTGTTTGGTTGGAAACAGAAAATGCTACATGTGGTAGATGGTATATTGAAAAGACATACTCATTCTTGTAGATCATTGTCTTGGATAATTTGATGCTTTGCAATTGTTTTGAGCTCTCAAGTAGATCATGTTTAAGCTCTTGCATCATGTAGTTAAAACCTATTAGTGGAGAACTACCGTAGAGCTTGTTGAAATTTGGTTTGCATGTTTGTATCTCTAAGGTCTAGATATTTTCTGGTAAAAGTGTTTGAGTAACAAGGAAGACAGTGTAGAGTCTTATAATGCTTGCAATATGTTTTTATGTAAGTCTTTGTACCAGTTGATATCCTGTGTTTGCTTCAAACAACCTTGCTAGCCTAAACTCTGTACTGAGAGGGAATGCTTCTCGTGCATCCAAACCTTGAGCCAAAACCCATGCCATTTGTGTCCACCATAACTACCTATTATGTGGTATTTCCTGCCATTCCAAGTAAATACTTCATGTGCTACCTTTAAACTATTCAAAACTTTATTACTCCTTATTTGTGTCAATGTTTTATAGCTCATGAGGAAGTTATGTGGCGTTCTCTATCACCTTGTCATTTACTCATGACAGACTTTCACCAATGGACTAGTGGCATATACATCCGCTTATCCAATAACTTTGCAAAAAGAGCTGGCAAATGGGGTGCCCAGTCCCAATTAATTACAACTATAACGCTTAATTCTCTTCACATGTTTTGCCATGATTTATCAGAAGCAAATTTCAAAGTGTTAAACATTATCAAATAGGCACTCCTCCATGGTATGTGATTGTTGGAAGGCACCCGAGGATTCGGTTAGCCATGGCTTGTGTAAGCAAAGGTTGGGAGGAGTGTCATACCAATTTATAAATATGCATGTGTAAACAAAAGAGAAGAGGGATGATCTACCTTGGGTAGAAATAACGTCCTTCATGGGAGCCGCTCTTGAAAGTCTGGGTGACAAGGGGGATAGAGTGCCCACTGCCATTCGTTGACAACAACAAACACCTCTCAAAAACTTACTTTATGCTCTCTATATGATTTCAAAAACTTAAAAAGCTCTAGCACATGATTTAATCCCTGCTTCCCTCTGCGAAGGGCCTTTCTTTTACTTTATGTTGAGTCAGTTTACCTACTTCTTTCTATCTCAGAAGCAAACACTTGTGTCAACTTTGTGTGCAACAATTCTTATATGCTTACTTATTGCACTTGTTATATTACTTTGTGTTGACAATTATCCATGAGATATACATGTTGAAAGTTGAAAGCAATTGCTGAAACTTAAATCTTCCTATGTGTTGCTTCAATGCCTTTTACTTAGAATCTATTGCTTTATGAGTTAACTCTTATGCAAAACTTTTGATGCTTGTCTTGAAAGTACTATTCATGAAAAGTTTTTGCTTATATGATTCAGTTGTTTACTCTTTATCTATTTGTTAGCAAACTATAGACCATTGCCTTGAGTCACTTCATTCATGACATGAGCCTTGCAATATTATTTGATCAAGATTGTGTGAAAGCATGTCTCCTCAGAAATTATTTTGTTGTTATCGTTTTACCTACTCGAGGACGAGTAGAACTAAGCTTGGGGATGCTTGATACGTCTCCAACGTATCTATAATTTCTGATGTTCCATGCTTATATTATGCCAATTGCTACATGTTTTATATACACTTTATATCATTTTTATGCATTTTCTGGACTAACCTATTAACAAGATGCCACAGTGCCAGTTCCTGTTTTCTGTGTTTTTGTTTCAGAAAAGTTGTTCTGGAAATATTCTCGGAATTGGACGAAACAAAAGCCCAGGTCCCTATTTTTCTGTCACGTACACGGAGTCCGAAGGAGACACGAAGGGGGCCGAGGAGGCGGCCACACCACGTGGCGGCGCGGCCCCACCTTTTGCCGCGCCGTGACGTGTGGGCCCCTCGGGTCTCCACCGACGTCGCCCCTTTGCCTATAAATTGATGTTTTCGGGAAAACCCTAAGTACCCGAGTCATATTCCATGAAAAGTTCCAGAGCCGCCGCCGCCATGAACCCTAACTCGGGAGGGTTCTGAAGCTCTTCCCGGCACCCTGCCGGAGAGGGGAATCATCACCGGAGGGCTCTACATCGCCATGCCTGCCTCCGGAGTGATGTGTGAGTAGTTCATCCTTGGACTATGGGTCCATAGCAGTAGCTAGATGGTTGTCTTCTCCTCTTGTGCCATCATGTTTAGATCTTGTGAGCTGCCTATCATGATCAAGATCATCTTATTGTAATGCTACATGTTGTGTTTGCTGGGATCCGATGAATATTGATACTATGTCAAGTTAAATACTGAAATATCATGTCTATGTTATTTATGTTCTTGCATGCTCTCCGTTGCTTGTTGATACTCTGGCCAAGTGGATGCTTGTGACTCCAAGAGAGAGTATTTATGCTAGATAGTGGGTTCAGTCTCCATTTAATCTGGGACAGTGACAAAATTTCTAAGGTTGTGGATGTGCTGTTGCCACTAGGGGTAAAACAACGATGCTTTGTCTAAGGATAAATGTGTTACTTACATTATACACTTTACTTAATGCAATTGTCTGTTGCTTGCAACTTAATACTGGAAGGGGTACGAATGTTAACCTGAAGGTGGACTATTTAGGCACAGATGCATGCTGGATAGCGGTCTGTGTACTTTGTCGTAATGCCCAAATATATCTTATAGTAGACACTACTTGCACATGCATTGTTATTATGCACTTTCAATATTGTCAATTTCCCAGCTGTAATTTGTTTACCCAACATGTTAGTTATCTTTATGGAGAGACGCCATTAGTGAACTGTGGACCCTGGTCCATTATTTTACATCTGATAATACAACCTGCTGCAATCATTGTTCTTTTTCATTCTCTGCAAACAAACATCATTTTCCACACCACACTTTCAATCCTTTGTTTTCAGCAAGCCGGTGAGATTGGCACCCTCACTGATTCGTTGGGGCAAAGTAGTTTGATTGTCTTGTGTGCAGGTTCCACGTTGGTACCGGAATCCCTGGTGTTGCGCCGCACTACACTCCTGCACCAACAACCTTCAGAAGTGTCTTCACCTCCTACTGGATTGATAACTGATACGTCTCAAACGTATCTATAATTTTTGATGTTCCATGCTGTTATTATATCAATTGCTACATGTTTTGGTTACACTTCATATCATTTTTATGCATTTTCTGGGACTAACCTATTAACAAGATGCCACAGTGCCAGTTCCCTGTTTTCTGCTGTTTTTGGTTTCAGAAAATCTATTAAGGAAATATTCTCGGAATTGGACGAAACAAAAGACATCGTCAATAATATCACGAGGAGATCACGGAGTCCAAAGGGGAGTCGGAGCAGACCCACCAGGGGGCCACGCCACACTAGGGCGCGGCCCAGGGTGGGCCCACGCCCCCCTATGGCGTGGTGGCCCCCTCGGCCACCGACGCCGCCTCTTCGCCTATATATTCTCCGCGACGCGAAAACCCTAGACGGTCGATCATATTCCACGAAAAGTTCCGTCGCGGCCGTCATCGTCAATCTCAGATCGGAGGAGTTCTGAAGCTCTTCCCGGCACCCTGCCGGAGGGGAGATCATCACCGGAGGGCTCTACATCACCATGCCTGCCTCCGGAGTGATGCGTGAGTAGTCCACCCCTGGACTACGGGTCCATAGCAGTAGCTAGATGGTTGTCTCTCTACCTTGTGCCTCCATGTTTAGATCTTGTGAGCTGCCTAACATGATCAAGATCATCTTATTGTAATGCTAGATGTTGTGTTTGCTGGGATCCGATGAATATTGATACCATGTTTATTCAAGTTGTTTATCTATGTGCTCTTGATCTTGCATGCTCTCCGTTGCTAGTAGATGCTTTGGCCAAGTAGATGCTTGTGACTCCAAGAGGGGGTATTTATGCTCGATAGTGGGTTCAGTCTCTAGATATCTGGATCAGTGACAGAAAGGTCTAAGATGGTAGATGTGCTGTTGCTACTAGGGATAAAACATTGGTGCAGTGTCCAAGGGCACTTGTATTGATTACATTACACACTTTACTTCATGCAATAATCTGTTGTTAGCAACTTAATACTGAATGGGATGCGGATGCTGCCTTGAAGGTGGATTATTTAGGCATAGATGCTGTTGGAATAACGGTCTATGTACTTTGTTGTAATGCCCAACTAGATTTCATAGTAGACATCTTGGCATGTATTGCATTGTTATGCCCTCTCTATTTGTCAATTGCCCAGCTGTAATTTGTTTACCCAACATGCTAGTTATCTGTTCTGAGAGAGACACCACTAGTGAACTGTGGACCCTGGTCCAATTTCCTCATACTGTTTACACAACCTGCTGCAATCATCTGTTTCCTGTTACTTGCTTTTTTCCTGCTGTTTTCCACACCATACGTTTAACTCTTTGTTTCTGCAAGACCGGAGAGATTGACAACCTCTCTGTTTCGTGTTGGGCAAAGTTCTGGTTTGTGTCTGTGCAGATTCCACGTTGGTGCAAGCTCCCTAGCGCCAGGGGGAGTCAACATCAACAACCTTCCGATAGATCGTCAAGTCCTACTGGATTGATAACCTTGGGTAGATTTCTCAAGGGAAAACTTCTGCTGTCTACATCATAACCTTCCTCTTGGGGTTCACCAACACGTAGCCATCAAGCTGTTTTCTGGCGCCGTTGCCGGGGACTTGGAGGCTATTGGAAAGGGGAGTCTCTCAGTTCCAATCTCTTTACTTTGTTTTTGTCTTGTTTTATTTTTGTTTTGCTTGCTGTTAAAAATCAAAAACCCAAAAAAAAAATTCCTGCATCTAGTTTACTATTTCGGTTGTTACTTGCTTGTTACCATGTCTAGCTCCAGTCCTTTCATTACTGTTTCCCCTTTAGGAGAAATTATTGGGTTTGGACAGGAGAGTGGAGAAACTTTTAAAGGAGCTTGGGAAAGGATGTTAGAACTGCATAGGAAGATGCAACTTAAAATGGACTTAGACATTCTTATTAAACGTTTCTACTTTGGCTTGCTACCTTTATACCAAAATGCTCTAGATACTATGGTGGGGGAGACTTTCTATGAACATGATACAGAAAAAGCCTATAAAATTTTGAATGGACTTGCTCAATTTCCTCAAGAGGATAAGACAGGTGTGCTTACTAGGCTTGATAAAATAGAAGAGTCACTCAAGGACTTAACCTTAGACCACCACATTAAGGAACCACCTCATGTTGAGTTAAAAAATGATTGGGAACCCTTTATTGAAATAAGCATTGGTAGTGAGAAATTTCGTGCCTATTGTGATCTTGGTTCCACAATGTCCATCATGCCTAAGATAGTGTTTGACTTGTTAAAAATTGATGGTATGGTTGATTATCCTGTTTTTCATTTTCATGCTGATGGCACTATTATAAAAAGTGTAGGGATCATTAATGTTGAGATTACTATGCAAAATAAAAATATACCTACAACTTTTATGATCCTTACAAAATCTCCTAGTAATATAGTTTTGGGAAGATCTTTTTTGAAGAGTAATGGGGGATTTATCAATGCAAAATATGGGTTCATGAAGTTTGTTGCACCTATCAACCGAAAGTTTTTCTTCCCAATTAAGAAAGAGGATCCCACCGAAAGAGTGGAGGATTTCAACATTTTTGGCAATACTTGATGCATCTCTTCATGCCTAGCTCAAAGGCATTAAAGAAAAGCACTTCTGGGAGATAACCCATGTTTTTATTTGCTGTTTTTTTTTTGTTTTCTTGAGTCAAGGATGCTTGTTTACCTCTGTAGCAACTCCTTTGTATCTTTTATTTGCTGTTTTGTTGTGCCAAGGAGAGTTACTAATGCAAAGTTGGTATTTATTTTCGGGACTGCATTGGACAGATTGCTGTTCGTCACCGTTTAATTCAGTAGAAAATCAGAAAAAATCGAAAAATGCTGAAATTTTTGTGCATGTTCCTGATGATGTTACGCAACTTTCATTATTTCAAAAGTTTTTCATCTGAGCATCGTAAGTGCCTCGAAAAAATTCGTCATTACAGACTGTTCTGGTTTGACAGATTCTGTCTTTTATTTTGCATTCTCTCTTTTACAAGTTTTTAAGTGGTTTCTTTTCGTGTAAAAGTGCCCACTTGAGCCTAGTAACAGTGGCTAATGTTTAAAATAGTTGGCTTGTGAGTTTGTCTTTGCTAGAACTTTGAAGTATTATCTTTTAGTGCACTAACCTGCTAATGAGAAAAGCTGTTAAGTTTTGGTGTGAAGGAAGTTTTCAAGTGTTGATAGAGGAGAATGATATTACATGATCAAGAAGAGTGAAGAGCTTAAGCTTGGGGAGGCTTACCTCCCCAGCATATTTCAAGAAGACTCAAGCATCTAAGCTTGGGGATGCCCAAGGCATCCCCTTCTTCATCTACAAATTATCAGGTCATCTCTAATGGTGCTATATTTTTATTGCTTCATACTAGTGTACTCTTCCTTGGAGCGTCAGTGTGTTTTTGTTTTCAGTTTGTTTTGTTTTGTTTGCTGTGCTATACTTGTTGGATCCTAGCATTCATGTTTGGGAGAGAGACACGCTCCACTTTTTCATTAGAATACTCTTGTGCTTCACTTATACTTGTTGAGTATTCCTGTCTAGTTGCTGTTATTGCTGTTAGCTCTCAGTTTTTCATACATCTCTTGTTAGAGCTTTCAGTTTCTTTTGAAGAAAGTACTCTCTTGCTTCACTTATATCTGTTTGGAGAGTTGTCAAATAAGTTGATTGGTGTTTGGTTGGACCAGAAAAATGCTATGCATGTGGTAGTGGTATAAAATGCTTACATGAATCTTTTTAGATCGTTGTCTTGAGTAATTTGATGCTTGCCAATTGTTTTGAGCTGTCAAGTAATTAATGTTTAAGCTTGTGCATCATGTAAGTAATGGCTATTAATGAAGAACTACTATAAGGATTTTCTGCTATAATAATCTGTTGCATAATTGGAAGTCCATAGTAGTCTAGATAATTTTTGGATGAAGGCTATGTGTTAACAAGGAAGACAGTGGGAGTCTATGGTTCGTCAAACCTTGTGTTTTATGTACACTCTTGCTATTCCAGTTGATAATGATGTTTGCTTATAATAACTTGCTAGCCTAAACTCTGTACTAAGAGGGAATGCTTCTTGTACATCCAAAACCTTGAGCCAAATCCATGCCACCTGTGTCCACCATACCTACCTATTATGTGGTGTTTTCACCATTCCAAGTAAATTTCTTCATGTGCTATCTACTAACTACTCAAAACTGTTACATTTCCTTTTTGTGTCACTACTTGAAAAGCTCATAAGGACGTAGTAGTGAGATTTGTCATCTTCCATGCTAATTAATTTACAAGGATTGGCAGCTTCATCTGCTTCTCCACCTTTTATTTTGCATTAAAGAGCTGGTTAGTCCACCCTATAAATAAATAAATAGACACTCCTCCATGGTGAATGTTGGTGGGCACCCGAGGATTCGGTTAGCCATGGTTTGTGGAAAGTAAATGGTTGGGAGGAGTGTCACCAATAAGTGCTTGTTACAAGTGCAGTCCTAAAAACTCTCGGAACCGCTCTAAAAGTTAGTTAGCCATGGAAGATGACAAGTACCTGCTATTTGATTTGTTGACACCTGTATACACCATTACCTTACAAAACAATATTTTATGCTCTCTATATGCCTTCGGGAACTACAGCTCTAGCACATGATGTTAATCCCTGCTTCCCTCTGCGAAGGGCCATTCTTTTACTTTTATGTTGAGTCAGTTTTCCCACTTCTTTCTGTCTACTTAAGCAAACATCATTGTCAACTCCAGTATAACAGTTTTTACATAACTTTGTGTTTGGTTGATCATATTCTTTGCATTGACATTATCTATATGATATACATGTTGAAAGTTGAAGCAAAAGCTGAAGCTATTATCTTCCTTTGTGTTGATACAAACACTTTCATGTTGAGAATTATTGCTGCTGTGAACTAACTATTATGTTAGACTATTATATCTCTAAATGTTTTATAGTGTTATTCATGAAAGTTTGCACTTGTGTGATCACTTATGTTTACTCTTTATTTACTTGCTTGCAAACTATAGACCATTGGCTTGGATCACTTCATTCAGATCATGTGCATTACATTGTTATTTGATCAAAGATTGTGTTGGTAGCATGTCACTTCAAAAATTATCTGTTTTTATCGTTTACCTACTCGAGGACGAGCAGGAACTAAGCTTGGGGATGCTTGATACGTCTCAAACGTATCTATAATTTTTGATGTTCCATGCTGTTATTATATCAATTGCTACATGTTTTGGTTACACTTCATATCATTTTTATGCATTTTCTGGGACTAACCTATTAACAAGATGCCACAGTGCCAGTTCCCTGTTTTCTGCTGTTTTTGGTTTCAGAAAATCTATTAAGGAAATATTCTCGGAATTGGACGAAACAAAAGACATCGTCAATAATATCACGAGGAGATCACGGAGTCCAAAGGGGAGTCGGAGCAGACCCACCAGGGGCCACGCCACACTAGGGCGCGGCCCAGGGTGGGCCCGCGCCCCCCTATGGCGTGGTGGCCCCCCTCGGCCACCGACGCCGCCTCTTCGCCTATATATTCTCCGCGACGCGAAAACCCTATTACGGTCGATCATATTCCACGAAAAGTTCCGTCGCGGCCGTCATCGTCAATCTCAGATCGGAGGAGTTCTGAAGCTCTTCCCGGCACCCTGCCGGAGGGGAGATCATCACCGGAGGGCTCTACATCACCATGCCTGCCTCCGGAGTGATGCGTGAGTAGTCCACCCCTGGACTACGGGTCCATAGCAGTAGCTAGATGGTTGTCTCTCTACCTTGTGCCTCCATGTTTAGATCTTGTGAGCTGCCTAACATGATCAAGATCATCTTATTGTAATGCTAGATGTTGTGTTTGCTGGGATCCGATGAATATTGATACCATGTTTATTCAAGTTGTTTATCTATGTGCTCTTGATCTTGCATGCTCTCCGTTGCTAGTAGATGCTTTGGCCAAGTAGATGCTTGTGACTCCAAGAGGGGGTATTTATGCTCGATAGTGGGTTCAGTCTCTAGATATCTGGATCAGTGACAGAAAGGTCTAAGATGGTAGATGTGATGTTGCTACTTGTATTGATTACATTACACACTTTACTTCATGCAATAATCTGTTGTTAGCAACTTAATACTGAATGGGATGCGGATGCTGCCTTGAAGGTGGATTATTTAGGCATAGATGCTGTTGGAATAACGGTCTATGTACTTTGTTGTAATGCCCAACTAGATTTCATAGTAGACATCTTGGCATGTATTGCATTGTTATGCCCTCTCTATTTGTCAATTGCCCATCTGTAATTTGTTTACCCAACATGCTAGTTATCTGTTCTGAGAGAGACACCACTAGTGAACTGTGGACCCTGGTCCAATTTCCTCATACTGTTTACACAACCTGCTGCAATCATCTGTTTCCTGTTACTTGCTGTTTTTCCTGCTGTTTTCCACACCATACGTTTAACTCTTTGTTTCTGCAAGACCGGAGAGATTGACAACCTCTCTGTTTCATGTTGGGCAAAGTTCTGGTTTGTGTCTGTGCAGATTCCACGTTGGTGCAAGCTTCCTAGCGCCAGGGGGAATCAACATCAACAACATTCCGATAGATCATCAAGTCCTACTGGATTGATAACCTTGGGTAGATTTCTCAAGGAAAAACTTCTGCTGTCTACATCATAACCTTCCTCTTGGGGTTCACCAACACGTAGCCATCAATAACCTTGGTTTCTTACTGAGGGAAGACTTGCTGCTACACTCATCAAACCTTACTCTTGGGGTCTCCCGACAAACGTGTGCTTTACACGCATCAATCCTCCAAAGATCAGCAAGTTTGGGTGGGAGGAGGAGGAGATCACTCGAATTTTGTGACTCAGCTTATGCTATTTTTGAAGGTCTGATCGAGCTACTTGAGGTTCAAGTAAATATCCCCTTCGTGAAACTAGCCGTTTGAGCTTTTGCATAAATCCTAGGGCCGGATTATCTGGCCGAAGTGGGTGCCGGATATTCCGGTTTCCAATAATATTCGATTTCCAGTGAAATCTCCGGCAAATAATCAGCCCCATTCCAGAGAGTCGCACAATGCGACACAATCTTTTCCTTATCCAAATGCTTCAAGGGCCCGAATATCCGCCCCAACTCGGGGCCAGGAATATACGGTTTGTTGGACTAAAGATTCTTTAGAAATCTGCGCTCTCTCTTGTCTTTCACTTCGATTTTTGGGGTTCGATGCTGTCAAGATTTAATTACCTAATATATGTATCACTTAGCACCATATTAAATTATCACTAGTGTTGTTGCCTAACACACAAAACCAACAAGGGATTAAGAAATGTTATTTCGCCGGCGTGCCACGACTTTTGATCAGGAAGTCTTCCCACCAGTCACCGCCACTAGTGGCCAGGGTGCTGCCACCTTCAACCATCGAGATCCCGCCTGTTCACCTTCTTTCTGATTCCACTGGCCCCACCTTCCTGGTTCTCCCTTGCTCCCCATTTGAAATGAGTGAGTGGGAAATGAAACTTTGGATACGGGGAAGGAGTGGGGCTGCCTTTTATAGGCATATTGTTAGTCATATGGACAAGATTGAGCCCAACAACGACACAGAACGGCGCCAACGGTGGCCAGAGGGCTACATGAGTAGAAGAAGACTGGGGAGAAAGAGATACGCGGAGACATTGAACGATTAGACATTGTCATCGGGCACGAATAAGTATTTGCGTTAGCTCAGAACCCGTAGTTTTACACTCCTTCCCATCTCACATGTGTCGAGGATATATATAGCCCGATTGCTTCCAAAAAAAAAGAAGTGCATGATCTATGCCGATCAATCACTTCGGAGTTCATCTACAATAGAACAGAACATCAACACAAACAAAAAAAACATGCGTGGTTAGCCTTTTTCTATCTAGCACACCACGCTTATTATTTATGTATGCTTACATACATGTCTAGGGTTAATGTACAAATCAACAAAACCCCAAGTTTTCTTTGCAACCATCCATCTCATGTTCATTGCAACAAATGGTTGGTAAATGTCGAGGGGGTGTTGTTGACCCTCGAGTAAACCTGCATCTGGGTGAGTATGTGCTCAAAGTTCTCGTTAGACTTCTCGATGGGGTGCGTGTGGGCTCCCTCGTACGTCGTCACCACCACGCCTTCGTCCCGCGACAGCCGCTGAACCTGCTTCTTCACATTGCACCCTTGGTGTGTGCACCGGTAGTAACTCCTGCATATGTATAACACAAAGTTAGTGTACTAGTTTGCCTTCTACCTGTGATGTATCAATTGTACTAATATATCCGTGCCTATCAAGATAAATGCTACAGCATCAAGGGTGTGTGGCTAATCTTATTCACCGTTTTTATCAAATACTATTAATTGTCCATTTGGATAAGGTTGGACAAATGAGGATGGAGATTTCACCACGTCATCAAGGGTATTCGTCATTTGTCCACCCCATTTGTCCATTTCACCTTTTTTGACATTTTATTCTACTACCCAAACATCTTTCAAATTTGGAACACATTTTCAAATTGAATTCCTTTTTAAATCCTATAAATACACAAAATAATGACATACAAATTTAACACCTACAAATGCACACGAAAATGAGGTTGTTGATTCATCACCTACAAATGCACACAGTCAAAAAAAAAGTCGACTGCAAGTCTATCATGGCCAGCGGGAGCTCCCACACTCACACATGCGTCTCTCGAGCTTGCTGAGCAATATGTCCACGAGTCCACGATCTTGACGTTGTTCTGACCTTACGGGAACAACTCATATAGCTCATGGAGTGCCATCTTGGTGCCGCACTACGCGATCCCGTATCACCTCGACGAAAAGTTCTAGGGGTATAGTCTGATCACTCAAGATGGCACCACAAGGTTCATGAGCAAAGCACGATGGTGTAGAACTCCACCAAGTTGTCGTGTCTGCCCAGACGCGCTCCTGCTCTGCCTGCGATGGCTTGTACAGATCTGGCCGGCATGTGTCCAGTGACCTCGGACCGTTCTTCTCGAGGCTGTTGCGTGGATGGCTGAGCGGCTGAGCGCGGCATGATATGGTCCTGCACTACGGAGTGCTGACCAGCCCCGATGGTGCTACGGTGCTCGCCGGCTACCCTTGATGACTGATTGCTTGGGCAAATGGCGACAAAACTGTGTGTGGTCGACATTTTCGGTACATCGACATTGGCACCTCCATGGCCCCGATTACCAAGGTGTTGAGGCGGAGATTATCATGGCGGACATGTTTCAGATTGGCTAGGCTTCGAATGTATCATCTCGCTTGCTCATGTTGAGTCGAGATTGGTTACTATTGGCGGGTGCCCCACAGAGTACTTGCAGAGGCAGGGAAGAAGACTTGCCAGCAATCCTGAATGATTTTCCGGCAGCTATCGCGCAGTTCCCCATCAAGTACCTTGGCCTTCCAATTTCGATGGGAAGGCTACGAAGGGCAGATTTCCAGCCATACATCGACAAGGCCGCTTCGCGCCTTCAGCCTTGGAAAGGAAGATTCTTCAACCGGGCTGGCTGCGCTGCTATCGTGAAGTCCGTTCTCTCCTCCATGCCAATCTTCCTTTTGACGACCCTCAAAGCAGACAAACGCACCCTCAAAGCTTTCGATAAGTTGCGAAGAGGCATGTTGTGGAACTGCAAGGTTAGTTGGGATAAGGTGTGTCGCCCAAAGAGATTGGGTGGGCTAGGAATTCTAAACCTGGATAAATTCTCCAGGGCGTTGCGCCTCAGGTGGCTTTGGCACGAATGGGTTTCTCCGGATAAACCTTGGGTGGGGTCGGAAACGTCAAATGACACCATCGATCGGAACCTCTTCAATGCAGCAACAAACGTGACGGTGGGCGATGGCCTCAAAGCTTCTTTTTGGGAAGCCGCTTGGGTGAATGGCATCTCCCCTCAACTAATCGCTCCGGCGGTTTTCAAAGCCTCTCGCCGAAAAAACAGATGTGTGCACGACGCGCTGACTGACGAGAAGTGGATTTCGGACTTGGATGTTCTAAACTTCACCATGGATCACTTCGCTCAATTCATTCTTCTCTGGGAACTCCTGCAGGATGTCGTGCTCGTTCCGGGAACGGCTGACACCATCATTTGGACTCTCACTGAAAATGGATCTACACGGCCAAATCGGCATACAAGGCGCAGTTCTTTGGTGCCATTGCGGCCCCTTTCTTGGGCATTGTCTGGAAAGCTTGGGCCCCGCCCAAATGCTCGTTCTTCGTCTGGCTTGCTGTTCAGAATAGGCTCTGGACCTCCGATCGCCTTGCCATCAGGGGTTGGCCCCACCAGCCCACATGTCAGCTCTGCAGATGCACTCCTGAAACTGCCAGACATATCCTGTTCGAGTGTCGCTACTCTAAACGGGTGTGGGCCGCGGCGTCTGTCTGGCTAAAATGCCCAAACCTGATGCATGACCTTGGCTCGGGGAGGCCAAATGTTCTCGAGTAATGGAACTCGGTGGTGAACTCTTCTTGTTCTTCTCGTCAGGGTCTATAGACGGCAATCATCCTGATCACGTGGGAAATCTGGAAGGAAATAAACGCCAGAGTGTTCAATAATAAGTTTGCTATGCCTTCCATCTTGGTCCAGAAGATTAAGGATGAGGCAAGGAACTGGATCCTCGCGGGTGCGAAGAAGTTCGCAGCGCTCTTTGACTAGGGCTTTCTGCTAGAGGCATTGGGTGTCCCACCTTGTCGAGATGACAATTTTCCTCTCCAAGAGAGTGGACGGAATAGGTTGAGTTGGTTAGTTAGTGGGGGGTCGGCACTCTGCAACCCTCCTTTTCTGGTGTTCGGTGGTTTTACTTTGGCCTCGGCCATGTCATGTTTGCTCCTTCTATATTAATATAAGACAAAGTTTTTGCCCCGTTTCAAAAAAAAGAGGTAGGGAAGAAGATGTTGGTTCACTTCTTAGTGCCAGCATGCGGTCAAAACAGTGTACGGCGATGATGGTGAGCTAAGGACACCACACAGTATACCATGGAAAAAATATGGGGGCACATTTTCTGACAGGAAAGGTCAATTAACAGGGCAATAAAACCGCCAGGAAAATTTTCGACATTGGAATCGACTTTCCAACTTCCCACAATTACCACCCGGAGGAACTAAGCTTCCAAACCCGCTAACCGACCTTCCGGTCGGTTTGTTATCCCTAACTATATAAGAGTATATGAGTCGCAAATGATGTATGTGTTTGTACACCAATTTTGTGAGGAAGTGCAACACTACTTGTTTCATCGTCGTGGCGATATCAAAAGGCCAATACAAATATTTGGCTATAAGACCCCCTCACCCCCACAAATTATAGATACTCCTAATCACCTCTAGTGACACATCTCTCCTCCCATACCTCCTCCTCTCGTCATCGCCGAAGGGCATAGCAGAGCAAGTCATGTAGAGGAGCCAAGTCATACCTATTGCCACAAATTCTATGGAAGTCATCTCGTCACATGCGAAGGCGTCATGTCAGGCATGTGCTGGACCGAAGGGTGGTGCAATAATGATTAGGAGTGATGCAAGTCATCCATTTCCAGTCCTCTAGTTGTCCGGCTAGCAAGGTGTTGTTAGCGCTCAACGGTAATCACACAAGCGGCTTAGACGATGAGTATGCTCACTTTGGTAAGAATACAAGATCTCTGATCAGACAATGTCGATGCACGTCTATGTTGTTTCTTTGTTGAAGATTGTTGCTCGAATATTCGCTTCGGTGATGAAAATCCTAATATTGACCTACAGTTGGACTCGTCATCCTCGACGCACGTGGAATGATTCTTTTTAAAGGGTTACCCTGAAAGTTGTGTATTTTTTGTTTGTTCAAGTGTTTTATGATAGCTTTAGTGGTAGCCTTATGGAGTCACAGTTGCGATGATCTATACGATATCAGGATTTTTAAGCCCGACTTTGTTCCGTTCAATGTCTAACTTTACTTGACGTTTAATAATATAAGGTTATGTGCATCAACCGACATAGAGGTCAGGTTACCCTCTTTTTAAAAAACTATTTGGCTACAATTTTAGTTTTACGCCTGCTGTTCCTCCAAAATACTGGTCAAAGGTACGAATCACGCAAGCATTACATTTGCCTCTTTCTTTGCTTTTGAGCCACCATAACCAAATGGTTCTGACTTCTTTCCGTCGAGTCCAACAAGGCCAAGTACGTTTAGTACACTGCCTGGCTTAAGCTTCTAAGTTACTTATCTGTCAACCTCTAGTGCAAAAGTGTTATTCTCCTAGGATTGTACAACATTCATACAACTGTTAAGTTGTGATCCAAATTCATATAAACATTTACATGAAGGTTAAGTTTTATCGGAGCAAAACGAAGTCCCATCGCTGGGAGTCTTGGGTCATAGTGGTTGTGCTATGAGATGGAAGACACCATTGTAGTCAATAGTTGCCCAATGTTCTACTGAATCAAAATACATGATTATTGCAAAAGTAGGCAAATAATCAGTTGATTGAAATTTTCATATGATAAGATCTCTGGAGAATTTCTACACTAATCTGTTTTGTGTTTGTCAAAGGGCTATATAGTTCACAAATATCAAATGTTTCATGGGAGAACAAATCACATTTATGTAAAATATTATGTCCGAGATATAGTTTTCAAGGTAACCTGAAGGTATCCAATATTATTAGTACTCATGATAATCCTGATGATATGAGACAAAGTCAGTGCCTATTAGTAAGTTTGAGCTTTGCTCTAGTAGGTATATTTTTTTTAGCTCTATTGGCTCGTTGGAGCTGAAAGTGTTTTCTTTTTATTCCGGAAGAAGGATATTTTCATGCTACACAAAATGAAATTTGTCTGAAGGTGAAGTTTATTTAGTTGCGATCCAAAGTCAGATAAAGGATAATTTATGTCGGAATAGAGAGAAGACCCACCCCTCGGTGTCCTACACACTGCTATATATACTTATTGCAAGTCACCCGGTGTGAAAATTTCATCATTGTAAATATCCGACGTTATGTAGCCTCTCCGAATATTGTTGCTGGTTGGCGCCGAGGTTTTTCCTCTTATCTTTGGACTTTGGAGTAGATTCCAACATTAAAATCCTTGTATCTTTAGTTTAAAAAGAAAATCCTTGTGTCTTTTGGGTTTGGTTTGATGTTTTGGGGTTGATACTAGGATAATAATAAAATCGACTACTGTATTCGATAATCCACAACGTTGGTGCAGATTATTCCTAGTCAAAACGATAGCCATCGACCCCCTGTTTACTTGTGATGCCCATAAAAATCATGTGGACCAAATCGATCGTTGTCATCTAGAATAGATGATAAGTATGAGACATGTCGTTATCCCATGTAAGCAACCACTACGAGAGCTTGGAAGATTCACTGGGACTCCATCTCACCTACTTTCTTTGAGCGCACGACTGAAAAGCATGAAATTATACGCCACACCAATGAAACGGAAATGCTAAAACGAGGATACATACTATACCCAAGTATCATCCATCCCTGAATTTAAATTCATAAAATCACCTTGAACAAACCTGGGGAAGTTGTTGTCTTTGACGGCCTTCTGCCCGTACTTCCTCCACCGGTAGCCATCATCGAGGATGTCTACCTGGCTGCGCGTCTGAAACGCATACCGAGGTCGCCGCTCCCTCTTCTCGCCTTTTTTCTTCATGGCAAAAACATCCACCTCGGCGGCGCCGCCTCCATCACGCCCCGCAGAGGACTCACCGCCAACATGTGGACTAGTTTTTGCATCAACACCGCCATCATGTGGCCTACATCTTGCATCATCACCGCCACCATCCTTCGAGTTGGATAGCTCCTCGTGCTTGGACACGGAGAGCAAGCCATGGCTCATGAAGAGGTAGGAGCTGGAGCTAGAAGAAGAGGGCTGCGTTGCAAAATAATTCTCCATGGCTGCGTTCAGAGAGAGAAGACAGCGCGCGGGGAAGTAGCTGAAAGAGTTTTAGAAGGCACAAGCACGGTTATATAGTTCCTTATTTGTCTGGGTAATCCTCACTTTGACCCGTCGACTACTAAAGGAGGCTTCCTCAGTGTTATTTATACCACACAGATCTTATGGGTCATGTGAGAGGCGGGAGGGTTCCGGGAACCACGGTTGCCGTGAACGACACGCAGAGTGATGCAAAGGCAGCGGGAACTGTGGAGTTGGACAAGGAATAGTGAAGAACTCAACTTGCATGTTTCGAATGCGAATGCGCACGGGTGCCAACCTTGATTTGACCATTCTTGTGATGTTATTGGAGCACCCGATTAGAGATGGACCTACCTTTTTGGGATAAAGAACCGTGTGTTGTCGTCAACAACATGTGTGTGTTGAAATGTAGCCTACCAACTCCTTAGAAAAGAATAAATCTAGAAGCATATAGGCTGATTCTGGGGGCATGCATGCATGCATGTGACTAATCAAACAGCCTAGAATCTCTTTTCCAATCCAAAAAGAAAATATGTTTGTGCCTCACTCTTGCATCCCGTCGTGTATCTGCATTTCCGCAATACCAGATTCAAATCCTTTTGTTCTGTCACTAGTTTAAACTAGGAAGATGAGGCACGCCGCGTCCGTGTGATGTTAGAGATAACTGCAATGCATGTATATGGCAATTCTAAGTAGCAGTATCGGGAAAATGACTTAGCTGGTCAAACTGATACATGGTCCTTCTGTATTACATAATTTGTAGAATTGCTACATAACTGGT
Organism: Poa pratensis; assembly: GCA_947311845.1. Taxonomy (NCBI): domain Eukaryota; kingdom Viridiplantae; phylum Streptophyta; class Magnoliopsida; order Poales; family Poaceae; genus Poa; species Poa pratensis. Next base: position 47,135,016 of record CAMZMU010000074.1, read on the forward strand.
TACATCTGCTAGTGCCTAGCGGCACTAACTTATATTGCTACTTCGTTACATGGTGGGCAACATGCTAAGACAACTTTTACTCCCTCCGATCCAAAATAAGTGTCGCGGTTTTGAACTGGCTCGAATAGTTTCTTGAACACTTGCTTCAAATAAGTTCGAAACTACGACCCTTGTTTTGAATCGGAAGGAGTACTAACATTCTGCCGTTTCTGAGCAATCAGTACACTGTGCTATTGTCCTCGTCGTCAGAAAATAGCAGGGTGATAAACTCCTTTAGAACAGGAAGTGCAAGCACTGGAGCAAGTTTTGTGTTGTATTCGGCTACAACAAAGAGCGGCATCGAGATGCTGGATATCTGCAATAGTCTGTATTATCTGATATACCATCTGAAGATCGGAAACATGCTCTCGTACATATCCACGATGAAGCCATGCACACGGCCGCGAGTTTCATTTTTTCTGATTACTGCATCCGCCCCTGGTCGTCGGATTTTGGCATTATTCATCTTTGAGCAGCATAAGCACAAAACATGTCTATAAATATTCACCTTACTCTCGAAACAGGCATTCGTCCCGCTTTATAAATAAAACACAACGATTAAACCGATACAAAGTGATGAGGGGGCCCTGTTACAAAGCAGATCATAAAATAGAAAAAAAACAGAAGGAGAACCAAACTTGCCCCCAAAGACCCCGGAACGACCCCGAGGTACGAGGCTCCACGACGACGCCCTAAGGAGGGAAACGACGTAGCACGCTGCCATCATGGAGACCGAGATGGTCAAGTGTTTTCACCCGGAGCCCTAACGGGAGAAAGGTACCCACAATAGCATTTTTTGGTTCACTTTTTTGTTCACCGGCATTTTTCGTGCATGGAGATTTCCGTTCACTATTAGCTTTGGTTCACCAGCATTTTTCGCTCACTAATATTTTTGGTTCACATATTTTTTGTTCACAATTATTTTTTGGTCCACAGACATTTTCTTGGTTCACTTTTATTTTCGCCAACATTTTTTGGTCACTTTATCTCTGTTCACCGGCATTTTCATTCACTTTTATCTTCGCCAACATTTTTTTGTTCACAATTATTTTTGGTTCACTTTTATTTTTGGTTCACCGATATTTTCGTTCACTATTAAGTTCACTAGCATTTATTTGTTCACTTAAAAAAATTCACCTGCAATTTTTGTTCACCATATTTTCCGTTCACTAGTATTTTTAATTCACCGACATATTTTGTTCACTTTATTTTTGGTCGAATGACATTTTGCTGGTTCACTATTAGTTTCGGTTTCACCGGATTTTTTGTGTTCACTTTTTTTGTTCAACGACATTTATCGTTCACCGATATTTTTCGGTCACTCTTAGTTAACCGGGATTTTGTTCACAATTTTTTTTTGATTTGACAACATTTTCTTGGTTCACTATTATTTTTGGTTCACCGGCATTATTTGGCTCACTTTTTTTCTTCGCCGACATTTTCTTTCACCAATATTTTGGTTAAGTACTATTTTTTGTTCACAAACATTTTAAATTCACTATTATTTTTTGGTCCACCGGCAGTTTTTTCACTTTTATTTTTTGTCCACCGACATTTTTCTTTGTTCACAATTATTTCCGGTTCACCAATATTTTTTGTACACTTTTTTGTTCACCTGTGTTTTTCGTTTACTCTTAATAGACCGGGATTTCTGTTCACTATTATTGTTTGTTCGTCGACATTTTTTGGTTCATCGGCCCTATTTGCTTCACTTTTTTATTTATGGGCATTTTTCGTTCATCGACATTTTGGTTCACCATTATTTTTGGTTCACCTGCATTTGTATTCACTACTATTCTTGGTTTACCAAAATTTTGGTTCACCTACATTTGTATTCACTACTATGTTTGGTTTACCGACATTTTTCGTTCACGGGATTTTCAGTTAACTAATTTTTTTGTTCATCGGACCTTTTTGTTCAACGACATTTTTCGTTCACTATTATTTTTGGTTCACCTGTATTTTTTGTTCACTACTATTTTTGGTTCAACAACTTTTCTTTGGTTCACTTTTATTTTCGGTTCACCGGTATTTTTTTATTTACTATTCTTTTTATTGGCATTTTCATTCACCGACATTTTTTGTTCAGCGACATTTTTTTAGTTTAATCGCATTTTAGCTTCACTTTTTTTAATTCATCGACATTTTTGCTCACCGACATTTTTCAATCACTATTAGTTTGGATTCAGTAGTATTTTTTGCTAAGTATTAATTTTTGTTCACAGACATCTTTTTTATGAAAACAAATATATTTGGTATTTAAAAACCAGATTTGAAAATTATTCATTTTTAAATGGTTTAGATTTGAAAAATGTTTGCACTTGAAACTGATTTATCTTAGAAAATAATCTTATTTGAAAAAGGTTCAGATGCTTGATTTGATTTTTTTTGTAAACGCGATTTTTCTTATTGATGACGCAAGCTCTCGCTTGTACAGGAAGACGATCGATGGATCCAGTTGAGTTAGCTTGTTCTTCTTTTTTTAGAAGGACAGCCAAAGCTTTATTGGACGTTGCTCACAATGTTTACAGGAATGTTTAAATCAGAAGGAGGATTAAGAAACCAGACGTTGCTGTACTGGATCAATCGATGGTCTAGTAGAGAGCTAGCTCATCCCCTCATCGAGCACTGACCTCCGGTGTTACGTCTTGGAAATTCGGGCCGGGCCCAATAGCGAGGGGTACGCGGACGGGACGTTGGCGCACGCACGAAGCACGATATAGGATCTCCCCTCCTACATTACTTTGTGGGAGTTGTTGGACGTGAGCCCGGACTGGGCATGTGGAAGCGTATGTTCTCCGTGAAGAGGCAGACGGGTAAGAAGGAAAACCGTCACGCAAAATCTATATGTTGCCTGTTAGCGGCATGTAACCCTAGCGCCGCTAACGGGACCGAGCCGGCCCATGGTGTTCCTTTTAGTTACTTTTTTCTTTTCTATTTCTTTTTCGTATCGTTTTTCTTTTTTCGTTTCTTTCTGATTTCCTTTTTCTTTTTGGTTTCTTTTTATTTTTCTGTTTTGTTTTCTTTTTTATTTTCTTACTTTTTTTTGTTCTTCTTTAAATTGTTTTCTGAAACTGTTTGACTTTTGAAAGTGGTTCCATTTTAAATGGTTCAAAATTTGAAAATCGGTTTAAATGAAAATGGTTCCAAATATGAAGAGTGTTCCAAATTTGAAAATTGCTCATTTTTAAAATGGTTCCAAATTTGAAAATGGTTTAAAATTTAAAAATTGCTAACTTTAAAATGGTTCCGAGTCAAAAATGGTTCCAAATTTGAAAAAAAATTATTTTTGAAAATTGTTCCAAAGTAAAAAAATAGTACCAAATTTGAAAATGGATCTAATTTAAAAATGATTCCAAATTTGAGGCCGCAAAAAAATTAACGCACCTCTACCGGGCCTCGTCGTCGTCGCGTGACGCAAAAAGGAGGGATACAACACGAGGACTTCCTAGGAGGTCACCCATCCTAGTACTACTCTCGCCCAAGCAGGCTTAACTTCGGAGTTCTGATGGGATCCAGTGCTTTAGTGCTGGTATGATCGCATCCGACATGTTCCCGCTCCGTTTTACCATATGCCTGCCCCTCCGGCTCCTTCTCCCGCCCCGTCTTACTTTAAAATGGTTCCATCTTTGAAAATGGTTTCAAATTTAAAATGGCCCGAATTTAATTATAACATTAGAAAAATAAAAAATTTAATCTCTTTTTTAAAAAAAGAAAAAAGTTGAAAGTAAAAGAAAAACCGATAAGAAAACATACAAAAAATAAAGAAAAAAAAGAAAAAAAGAAATGAAAAACATAAGAGAATAGGAAAAACAGAGTTTCGGCTAGTGGGCCGGCCCATTAGCGGGTGCCCTTCAGGTGCGCGAGGGCGGACCGCCGCCTGCAGGCGCCACAAAGGAGCTCCCGCGTCAGCATGCACGTGCGCTCGGATGTCAAGTATTTCAATCTCCAATGCTCTAGTCGATCCAAGGCTGGCGCAAGAAATGGTTCTACATTAGCGACGAGGCGGGTCTCGGCCAGAAGTATGGCCTACTTGAGTTCTTGCCTGATGCCAAGGTCCAATTTTGGGTTGTTTGGCTTGTGTCCATGGACACGTCCAGAAGATATACGGATCGGAATTTGCACGTTCAGGTCCTCTTTGGATTGAAGGATTTTCATAAAAAATATTGGAGCATTCCAGTCTATAGGATTTTTTTCTTTTTCCTAAGGAATGCATTTGTATCAAAGAAAAGGAATGACAGCTCCAAAATTCTTATGGATTACATTCCTACACCTCAATCTTATAAAAATTTCAACATTCACTCTAACCTCTTTTACACTCATTCGCGTAGGATCGAGGAAGTTTTCTGTGTTTTTCATGTGTTACATCCAAATGACCATTCTTCTTCTCTGTTTTGTAATCATCTGCTTTACACCTGCAATCCTATCAAATTTCTATATTTTTCCAACTCCTCTCTTTTCTAATCTTGTGATCCAAACAAGACCACGGTTTGAAGATACTTTTATAGGAACCAAAACAGAGGGATATTACCACTCGCTGCATTGGGTAGGTAAGGTGGGGAGTGGGTCGGATCGAATGGCCTAGTGGGTGAGGAGAAAACGTAGCAGCTACACAATTCGGAGTAGGGATTCGACTCACCCGTAATGTCAGATCGAGATGTGGGCGGTGGGCCGAGGTTGTCATGAACATATGGTAAAACTTGGCAAAATGTGTAAATTCGGGGTAAGTTTTTTTTTAGAATAAACGAGCTCCCTCGTCGATTTCATATAAATAAACCGCCAGTTCTTACAACCAAAGGGTAAATAACGAAAGTAAAAGGTAGCAACTAGGCTACAGGTCTAGCTGAGAGGTATGACTTGCCACCCACAACCTCCCAACTACCTACTTATTATTACAGCTGAGATAAAAGTTTGTTCGGCACAAAACGCCTTCAACCTGGGATTCAACCCAGAGACGAAATCACAAAGCTATCCTCGCATTTGCCGTCGCCCAGCCATGCGACCTGGAGTAGACTTCCCGCAGCACCTTCTGCATCTTTCGCGCTCCTTCTTCAAGTTTGCCTCGATCTCGGTTTTGTTAGAAGTATAATACGTGGAGATATTGGAATACTCTAGAGTTAGAGATAGACTCGGTTTAAACCTTGTATGACTTGCCTTGTACTCCAATCATCTACCCCATTGTACCTCCATATAAGCCCATGAGGGTCCAAGCAATAAACACACAAAATTTAGGGTTCTACAATTTCGACATGGTATCAGAGCGGTTAGTCTCACGACGCCGATCTTAGGACTTCTACCAATTCCGCATCGCGCGTCGCCCCCGGGGAGATCCCTTCTCTCCTCGGGGGCGCGACACCCGATTTCGATCAAAGATCGGATCGGTTCTTAGATTTAGTTTCCAAAGTTCATAGTTTTAGATTAGATTTTCGAAATTCCCAATTCATATATTAGATCCAGTTAGCCAAATAAACCCTCCTATCCAGCGAAATCAGTGCAAGAAATCGGTAGTCTACGACATCACGTACAAGGCGGCGCACACCCAGCAGTTCGGCGGAGAGGATCGGCCTAGCTTCGTCGACTCCACGCAATCAGCAACAAGCCACGCGCTCACGCGCACATAAGTCTACGGTCGCATCTCCACGTCCAAATCTGCAGAGACCTACAAGTGCCGGCCGGATTGATTGACACGCTCGCCGGCCGCTGGCAGCAAAGCACGCGCCCGCGTGGAGGTCCATGCATGCACGAGGCAGCTGGGCAGGCGCCGTGCATGCTACGAGCGCTCCAACACAGGATCAACAGATCATGTCAGGGTATGCATGTATTTTTGCTGTACTAATCTATCGGATGCATGCGGACGACCACGACATGCTGCTGCACATGTACACGTCTTCAACATCAAGCCGAACTACATCGAGCCGAGCACATCGACAAGCTGTACAACTACATCAACAACAAGATCTTCGTCGAGTTCTACATCGCCAACACAACCATCGCCATGGTCTACATCCACGTGGTCTTATGCCGTTGTCGCCGCCAAAAACCACCGCCGCCGCAGATACCTGCCGCCGCCGCAATGACACAAAACACGCCGCTGCCGCAGATACCTGCCGCCGCTGCAATGACACAAAACCCGCCGCCGCCTCATATTCTTGCCGCCGCCGCAGCCTGGCGCTCGGCTAGGGTGATCACACAATCGCCTCGCCCGCCTGGCCAAAAACCCGCCGCCGCCGCAGATCCCTGCCGCCGCCGCACAATGATACAAAAACCGCCGCCGCCGCAGATCCCTGCTGCCGCCGCCGCACAACAAGACACTACGACCAACGCGCAATTTTTTGCGCCTCTGGCGCTATCGGTTGCAACAACCACGACTACGACAACATCGACCATGGCTGCATGAAGAACGGCTACCTCGACATCGACATAAGGGGAACGTCTACAGCAACACATCGGCAACAACTCCAGTCAACAACGTCCGCGTCGTCACTTGCGTCCACGTCACTCCCGTTGTGACTGCGGGAGGGAAGAGATGAAGAACATCAGAGACGCAGTTGATGATGACGGAGAGGAGGAACGACGGATGCACAAGCCTTCAAAGCCAGTCGCAATCGTCCGCTTCACTCCCGCTACGACCGAGGGGGGATGTTAGAAGTATAATACGTGGAGATATTGGAATACTCTAGAGTTAGAGATAGACTCGGTTTAAACCTTGTATGACTTGCCTTGTACTCCAATCATCTACCCCATTGTACCTCCATATAAGCCCATGAGGGTCCAAGCAATAAACACACAAAATTTAGGGTTCTACAATTTCCACAGGTTTTTCTGCAACAAATCCCAGTTATTCAGCAGAGAACAAAGACGATATATAATTGCCGCGGGGTCACTTGGAAATTTGCGATTGAAGCACGCGTCATTGCGCGTCTTCCAAATTGTTCAGCACACCGCCGCCGCACCACACAAGATTAGTTTTCTTTGTTTCTTTGGGAACAACTCAATCCAATTCTGAAATAAGTCACGCACATTCTCAGGTGGCCTGGTACATCCCAGAACACAAACCACCATCTGCCAGACAAGCCTCGACATGGAGCATCCAAACATCAGGTGATCTGTAGTTTCATCATATCCACAGAAATGGCATTGTTTATCCCCAGTCCACCCTCTTTTCAGCAAGTTTTCTTTTGTTAAAATCCGGTTCTTCAACGTTAGCCACATGAATACCTTAACTTTCATTGGCATCTTTACTTTCCACAGGAATTTATGTGGGAAAACCCCAACAGATCTCAACTGCGAGTATAGATTTTTCACGCTGAAAGTCCCCGTATTTCCTATCTTCCATCGAACTCTGTCTGGTTCCACTGTCAGCTGAACCGCATCAATCAAACCTGACATGCTATCAAACTGTCTTTGTAATTCTCCCCATAGCGTTCTTCTAAATCTCAGACTGACACAGCCTCTTTCCTTGACCTCACTCATCGTAATTTTCTTGTCAAAGCAGATATCAAATAACCGGGGGAACTGCTCCTTCAATGGTAAATTATTTACCCATCAATCTTCCCACAGTAGTGTTTTCTCACCGTTGTTCATCACTCTCTGAGTGTACTGCTGAAAGGTATGGTTAACCTTCATCAGTCCTTGCCAGAAATGAGAGCATCCAGGGCCCACTTCTGCCTGTGACAAGACCTTGTTTTGCAAATATTTTCTACTCAACATTTCCTGCCATGTCCCTTCTATGTTTTCTAATTTCCACAACCATTTGCACAGCAAACTAGTGTTCATAGCTTCTAAATCCAGCACTCCTAGGCCACCACAGTCCTTAGGCCTGCATACATCCTGCCAGGCCACTAAATGATATTTTTTCTTATCATCCAATTCATTCCATACCATTCTTTTCCGTGAAATATCCCATTTCTTCCTAACTCCTTTCGGTGCTTCCAGAAAAGACAGCATATATAATGCCAGGCTAGATAGGCATGCATTTACTAGTGTAACTCTGTCTCCACTAGATAGCAGCCTGCCTTTCCAACCTGCAAGCTTCCCCGCAAATTTTTCAGTAATTGGCCCCCACTGTGACATTGCTAATCTCTTCTCATCTATTGGCATCCCTAAGTATTTCATGGGGAGTGCAGCAAAAATACATGTGAATATTTCACTGTATTGTTGTTCTCTGTTTTTAGCTTCACCTATACAGTAAACTTCGCTTTTGTGGAAATTGATTTTCAGACCTGAGATTTGCTCAAACATGCAAAGAATAAACTTCATATTCCTAGCATTGTCCAAACTGTCTTCTAACAATAGGATAGTATCATCGGCGTATTGTAACACCGCGACACCACCATCAACTAAGTGTGGTACAAGTCCTGAGATCACTCCATGTTCTTTTGCTTGGTTAATCATCATAGCCAAGCCATCACCCACAATGTCGAACAGCAGTGGCGACAAAGGATCACCCTGCCTGACCCCTGCATAGGTTGGAAAATAGGGCCCTATCTGATCATTGACTCTAATTGCCACTCTGCCTCCTCTTACTACTCTCATCACCCAATCCGAGAAACCATCTCCAAACCCTTTTAATTGCACCATCTGATATAAGAATCTCCAATTCACCTTGTCGTATGCCTTCTCGAAGTCTATCCTAAGTAAGACTCCCGACATTTTTTTGCGATGTATTTCATGAACAGTTTCATGCAGCACCATAACTCCTTCCATAATAAATCTATCTTTGATGAAGGCCGTCTGTGTATCAGCAATAACTTTATGTATTACTTTCCCCAATCTATTTGCCAAAGTCTTTGTTAGTATTTTATAACTAACATTTAGCAAACAGATGGGTCTAAATTCGGGGTAAGTATGCCACTCCTGAAAGCTAAATTGGAATAGTGATTCATGAGTTTGGTTGAAATTATCAAGCCCGTAACCGTAACCCTTTTCCGAGTAAAATCATTATGCACCGCAGTGGTGGTAGTAGATAATTAGCACTGGCACCAATTAAGTGGCCAGGCAAATCACCGAAGCTAAGCCAACATCTACACAATAATTCACGAGACGGCCGCAGCGACGGTGGCGGCGGGGACGTCGTAGTCGTACCCGCGGCAGTGCGGGCTGTCGGCGAAGTCGCCGAGCGGGAAGGAGGTGGAGACGGGGCCGATGTAGAAGCTGAGGCTGTCGCCGGTGCGGTCGACCTCGGCGACGGGGATCCAGAAGAAGAGCACCTTGACGTAGATGCCCTCCAGCGCCGCTAGCTTGTCCGCTGTGGCGGTGCCGGCGATGCGAGTGTTGTACTTGACCAGCCACTGCTTCCCCAGCAGGAACTGGCACTCCCGCGGGAAGTACACCTGGAAGTCGCCGTCGGGACCGAGCTCGTACCCCTCCACCCCTTCCGGCAGGATGCCCCGCGGGAAGTCGTACCGCTCCAGCATCTCGTAAGCCGTCGGGGTCGCCTCCGCCGGTACTGCGACGGCGGCAAAGAGGAGGAGGGCCAGGAGGGGGTAGGTGGCCTTGCTGGGCGCCATGGACGGGGAAGTTCTTGGTTCTTGGCTTTGATTGGGTCCGACCTGGCTACTGCTTCGTTCACAAATGACAATGGAGGTGTTGGCTTTTGTAGCTTATTATTGGATGGATGCGTGCTTGCTATTTTTTTTTGTGCTACTCTTAGAATGGTTTCACTAATTGGAGTATAGACTAATATTTTTGACCAATCATGGAAGTAGTTGTAGTTGTTATGTGTGGTGTATATTTTACTGCTTAGGTGTAGCCATCTTCATGTAGTTTACAAATGCACGCCATCTCTGCCTTTTTTTTTTAACTTAAACACCCAATATATTAGGTCAGCAAGTCGTCTCATTAAAAATCTTCCAGTCCCGTTAGGTACCCTGGTAAGGAAAATAACGCGTCTGAAACTTGCCGCCTTAAACATCCACAACGGTTACATCGTGTATCAAGCTACTAAGCAGAAATCTAGGGGGCTCATCGTCCCAATTACAAGAGGAACCACTTAAAAAACACTCGCTAGCTAGAGCATGAGCTATTTTATTTGCTTCCCTCGGACAATGTTTAAAAGAAACACTACCAATTGGTGCGATGAGATCCATACACTCTGCAAAAATTGCGGATGCCTCACTCCACCATCTATCTTCTCCATTGCAAGCATCTATTATCTCCATCGAATCTGATTCAGCTTGTACATTTGCGAAACCAAGCCTGTTGACAAGAGCCAGTCCCTCTCTCATTGCAATAGCTTCAGCCATTGAAGCCGTCGCCACATGCGGAATAAACATAGTCGCCGCCGCCACAAATTTTCCTTGAAAATCTCGGATCACAACACCTGTAGAACCAGCGCCAACATCCTCATGAAAAGAGGCATCCACATTAAGTTTAATATGGCGTGGGTCTGGTTTAGACCATCTAGACCCATTACCACTTCCTGTAGACTTGAAAGAGCTCGCAACATTAGTTGTAATTGAAAGGATTGACATCATGCATTGATTAAGAGCTGGAACTGTTTCATTATGAGTTCGCTGGCGTCTAATCCACCATAAGTACCAAGACGCCACAGCCACTATTTCTTTAAAACCAACATTAGTAAAACCTGAGAGGTTATTGTTTGGACTACGGAATAGAAATTCCAGAACAGCCGATCCAGACCTATCCACATGAGTCGCATTATCAATTGTTTCTGAAATGCCCAAATAAGACCAAAGATCCTTTGCAACTTGACACTGAAACAATAGGTGCATCACATCCTCTGGTCCTTGATTACAGATCGGACAACCACCAGAAGTTCCAATGTGCCGATTGTAGAGAATTGATTTTAATGGGATAATACCATGGAGAGCTCTCCAAATAAATATCTTTACTTTATTCGGAATTTTCAAGCTCCAAATAATTTTCCAGACTGGATTTAGAGTTGATCCTCCGGGAAGTGCTAACTGTCCCGCATGCGAACCAAATTGATGTCGCCATTGGATATAGTATCCTGAGCGAACCGTGTATTTGCCATGTTTTGTCTCTCCCCAAGCAATAAAATCTTCAAAGCTCTGACTATGAATAGGGATTTGAAGTATACGGCGTCTATCTACGTCTCCAAACAGATCCATGAGAATAACCTCATCCCATTGTTCAGTATGGGGATTTATCAAGTCACAAACTTTAGTATATACAGTACGTCCCCTTGGCGACATTATCCTCCTTGTAGGACTACTAGGAATCCATGGATCGCTCCAAATATTAATTTTGTCTCCATTGCCAACTCTCCAAATGTAACCCCTTTTAAATGTAGATAATCCAGCGATAATACTTTGCCAGGTAAAGGAAGAACCCGCCTTTGGGCCAGCTTTAAGAATATCACCATCAGGATAGTACTTGGCCCGCAGAACACGTGCACATAATGATTCTGGTGCATTCACAAGTCTCCAGACCTGTTTAGCCAACATAGCTAGATTAAAAGAATGAAAATCTCTAAATCCCATACCTCCTTCCTTTTTAGGGTAGCACAACTTCCACCATGCAAACCAATGCATTTTATTGCTGTTATCATCATCACCCCACCAAAACTTTGATATAGCATCCATCATTCTTTTACAAATACCTTTCGGTAATAAGAACACCGACATAGCATACACAGAGATGGCTTGTGCCACAGCTTTCAACAAAATTTCTTTACCTCCAATAGATAAGAGCTTCTCTTTCCACCCATTAATTCTCTGAATAATTCTCTCAATAAAATGCTCAAAACAATCACTTCTGTCTGCCCCAACTAGCGCAGGAAGCCCCAAATATTTGTCCGAGAGAGCTTCCGTATCAATATGAAGAGCCTCACAAATTTCAGCCCTAACTAGTACATTAGTATTGGGAGAGAAAAATATACTTGACTTTGCCAAACTCACCAGTTGTCCTGAATTTGCACAGTACGTGTCCAAAACCCGTTGTAAGGAAGTTGCATTATTCATATAATCTTTCATAAGGATTAAGGAATCGTCAGCAAGAAGTAGATGTGATACTGACGGTGCATTCCTGCACACCCTCAACCCATCAATGCCACCAACTTCTTCTTCATACAACAGAAGACTGGATAACCCCTCCGCACATAACAAGAACAAATAAGGAGATAGAGGGTCCCCTTGACGGAGCCCTCTAGTAGGAGTAAACATGTCGGTTTCTTCAGAATTAAACCTCACCTGATATCTTACCGATCTAACACAAGCCATCGTTAGAGATATCCATCTCTCGGAGAATCCCAATTTCTGCATCATATTTTCCAAGAAAATCCATTCCACTCTATCATAAGCTTTGTGCATATCTAACTTGACAGCACAATATCCATTGCACACTGACCTCTTATTTTTTATAGCGTGAACACTCTCATACGCCACCAGAACATTGTCAGTAATAAGACGGCCTGGAACGAAAGCACTTTGCATAGGAGAAATCACATCCGGCAAAATCTCCTTTAATCTTAGGGCAAGCATCTTAGAAATTATCTTATATATGACGTTACATAAACTTATAGGTCGGAATTGTGTTACCAGTTCTGGATTATCTACCTTAGGAATCAACACCACTGTAGTATCATTCCACCCTTCCGGAATAAGTCCCGTACTCAAAGCCTGCAAGATCTCTTGTGTGATCTCATCCCCACAAACACTCCAGAATTTTTTATAGAATATTGCATGAAGCCCATCAGGGCCGGGGGCTTTAAAATCTCCAATGCTAAATGCAGCCTTCTTCACATCCTCAGCCGAGAAAGGAGCATCTAATTTTTCATTCATCAATTGAGTAACCCTCGGCTGTATTTTCTCAAGCACGGCCGGATCAATCTCCTGGACCTCAGACGAGAAAAGATTAGCAAAATAATGAAGTACAAAAGGTTTTAGTGCATCTGTACCTTCTAACCAATTATTTGCATCATCTTTTAACCTCGTAATATAATTCCTCTTTCGTCGCGCTGATGCAAAATTATGAAAAAATGATGTATTTCTATCTCCATGTTGAATCCAGTTGGCCCTAGAACGCTGCGACCAATATACCTCTTCTTGCTCCAGTAATAATTCTATAAGATTTGCCATTTCTTTCGCCTTAGCCTCGCTCTCATCAGTAATCTGTCCACTCATAGCTTCCTCCAACTCACGTTGAGCTTTACGTAATCTTTTCTTTGGTTTTTGCAAAACTGTAGAATCCCACTCATGCATGGCTGCATGCATACGCCCTAGCCTGGCAAGCACACCTCCATGCGTTCACCTGCTGCCTCCCAAGCATTCACGACCACATCACGAAATCCTTCCTCTCTCAGCCACCTTGCCTCAAAGCGACGAGGCCCTCTTTGGTTTCTGCCAATACTAGCCTGGAATTCCGTATCAAGCATGATAGGTCTGTGGTCTGACCGTACATATCCTAGATGTTGGACAACAGCTCCAGGATGCATGGAGACCCAATCGCCATTGGCAACGGCACGATCAAGCCTCTCCCTAATTCTGCCTCGCTTCCACGTGTATGCATCTCCTGCAAACCCAAGATCATCAAGATTACAGTCTGTTAAGGCGTCGCGGAAAGCTTGCATGTATGCATGTGGCCTCATATTGCCCCCATCCTTTTCTGTTGAATATAGAATCTCGTTAAAGTCGCCAATAATAACCCAAGGAAGATTTGAGTTATTATTTAGCTCTCTTAATTTATCCCAGGTTTTGTATTTGTCCTCCCACCGAGGCTCGCCATATATACCTGTTAGCCTCCAAATTTTCCCCGGTGATTCTAAAACTTTCACATCAATATACTTAGGTGCTGAAAAAATTTGTTGAATAATAATCTCCTTCTTCCATACAAGAATAACTCCTCCACTTCTACCATCACTGCGATTTACGATCTTTAAATCCATATTCAATCTCCTTCTCAAACACTCTGCCGGATAATCGTCGAGGTGTGTCTCCGACAAGAACAACACATCAGGGTCACTACGCCTTCGGAGATCCAAAAGCGAACGAACTGTCGGGTCATTCCCCAAACCCTGACAGTTCAAAGATAAGATTTTCATTGCGGCCGGACGGACTCCACAAAAGAGCCCGCCGATCCTGGTGAAGTGGAGTTTGCTCCGTCCTTCTTTGTTCGCTTCGAACGATTTTCCTCAGTCTCATCTGTCTCAAGTAAATTTTGATCAAGTTCCCCATCCACTTTCATAGCTGTGGCACTATTTTCAACAAGCTTCTCCTCAGTTACGATCGCCTCATTTTTTGCCAACTCATTAAGCATTAATCTTCTTTTTGCTCCTGCTTCTGAATTTTCCTTCTCTGATAACTCCTTGTCCACAATTTTTAAGTGACTAGGTTCTGTTCCCAACATATGATCTTCTGGTAAAACAACATTTTCAGTCAGCGATAGGGCATTGGTGTCGCCAGCTTGTGTGAACCAAACCCCTCCCAGACAATTGGTCACCATGCCCAGCAGGGTCCGTACCACGCCCTCTGGCCCCAGTACCACGGCTACCATTAAAACCCCCACGGTTTCCTCCAAAACTCTTGCCACGCCATGTAGACCAATCAGCCTTAAGCCAATCTCCCCACTTAAGCTTCTCTTCATCATGTTCTCCCGTACCGCATTCGAGATGTGTATGTCCAGAACTCCACATGCACCACAAAATTTTGGGATCTCTGCCTTCTAGTTTCGTTGTATTTATCATTATACAAGTAGGCGAGATATCCAAACATGATTATGAATCACTTAGAAAATCCGCTTTCACATCCAAGCTTAGATGCTTCTAAAATCATGTTCCTTCACTTTTTCTGAGATAGGTGTCCATTTGTACCATGGTATAACATGTCTCGTGGCCGATTGCTGAAAGAAATTTAATAACATCGTTGTAATCAGTATGTGGAAGAACAATGGAAGATAATAGAATGGACCAGCATATATCTACCCCTGTCCCGAGACCTAGCTTTTATCCCATCAACATACTAAATATCAATATACATATAGCACATATCAATTACTTTTTTTTAGATAAAGGGCTTTTATTACTTAATAGTTTAAGCATTACACCCGGCCTCTGCATAGCTAAGATGCACACAGCCACCAGTTCACCAGTAACCAATTCAAAGCAAAAAGTAAAAAAAGCGAATTACATATCATAAAGAGATAATGCAGATCCGCCTAAGAAGCTGGTAGGTCTATTCGGAGTCTATGTTGCCATCCATGCCGGGAGAATAACTCCCTGGCCGCAGCCTCCAGCCTCAACGCCACCTCCAAAAAAAGTCACGGTGCTCCACACGCTGCAGGGCCGACCATACTCGAAGCGTAGCTGTACACCGATAGATAACCTGCATAACTGAACCATTTTTATCGTTAAAAATCTTGTCATTTCTACATAGCCACAGCGACCAAATAACGGCAATCGCGCCCATCCTACAGAAGAGTTTAAACCTAGGATCCACGCCCTTTAACCAGTTGCCAAAAATGTTTGCAACAGTACGCGGTGGATGTAAGGTAGAACCTATCTGGACGGCTGACCATATAGACCTGGCGAATTCGCACTGAAAGAATAAGTGTGTAATGGTCTCGTCATGTTAACAGAAAACACACTTTTTACTTCCATGCCAATTACGCTTGGCAAGGTTGTCTTTTGTAAGAATTACACCCCGACGAAGATACCACACAAACACCTTAGTTTTAAGCGGTATCCTCATCTTCCAAAATTTGTTATTATCCGTAATATCGACTGACACTTCAGGTAGAATTAGTGCTCTATACATGGAATCGACCGAGAATTTACCATTCTTCGTAAGATTCCATTGAAATTTATCTGGACCTTCCGACAATTGGACATAATTCAATCGGATGAGCAAGGCATTCCAGGATGCTTGTCTTGTTCCAAGTAAACTTCTTCTGAACGAAACATCTGGTGGGGAGGAACCCAACACCTTCGCGATCGTGTCGCTTTTGTTTCGTACAATAGTGTACAGAGCCGGATATTGTTCTCTAAGGGTAGAATGGCCTAGCCATTTATCCTCCCAGAAACGAATTTCCGATCCATCCCTGATTAAGAAAGATCCATGTTGGAAAAAAAACTTCTTTGTAGCCATGAGGCCAGCCCAGAAGTGTGAATCGCCAGGTTTCCAAAGAACCTGAGAAACAGCTCGATCCCCCACATACTTTCTTCTAAGGAGGGTTTGCCAAACTCCATCTTCCGATAGAAGTTTGAAGAGCCATTTACCTAGCAAGGCTCTATTCTTGACCTCAAGGTCATGAACTCCGAGCCCTCCTTGGTCTTTAGGACAACAAACCACACTCCATTTAGTCAGTCGGTATTTTTTCTTCTCGCAATCCCCTTGCCAAAAGAATCTTGATCGGAAATAATCCAATCGTTTTAAGACTCCTTTAGGCAATTGGAAGAATGAAATCATATACAGTACCATGTTTGTTAGTACCGAGTTTATGAGAACCAATCTTCCACCCAGGGATAAGAGTTTGCCTTTCCAACTTATTTAAGCGTAATTG
This sequence comes from Poa pratensis, assembly GCA_947311845.1. Lineage (NCBI taxonomy): Eukaryota > Viridiplantae > Streptophyta > Magnoliopsida > Poales > Poaceae > Poa > Poa pratensis. The sequence continues at coordinate 47,151,534 of CAMZMU010000074.1, forward strand.
AAGTCTTTCCTCCACCTTTTTCCATTTAGCATTTGTAAGTTTTCGATAATGAATCGGAATACCCAAATAGTTGATTGGAAGTTGACCTTGCTCACAGCCAAAAAGTTCAGCATACAAGGCGGCGTTTTCTCGAGCCTCGCCAAAACAAAACAATTCACTTTTATGGAAATTTATCTTAAGACCCGAAAGTTGCTCGAATGCTGACAAGATCAGCTTAAGGTTACGAGCTTTTTCGATGTCATGTTCCATAAAAAGAATTGTATCGTCAGCATATTGAAGAATCGATAAACCACCATCAACAAGATGTGGAATCACTCCTTCAATTTGACCCTCAGATTTAGCGCGTTCGATCAAGATAGCCAACATATCAGCCACTATATTAAATAGTACTGGCGATAATGGGTCACCCTGTCTGAGGCCTTTTTTCGTTTGAAAATATTTGCCAGTGTCATCATTGACCTTAATGGCTACACTTCCTCCCGAAACAAAGCTATTAATTAACGCGCACCACTCAGGAGAAAAACCTTTCATTCTGAGGGTCTGCTGAAGGAAAGACCATTTGACTTTATCATAAGCTTTCTCAAAGTCAATTTTAAGGATTACCCCATTCAGCTTTTTCCTATGTAGCTCGTGAACTGTTTCATGTAGGATCGCAACTCCATCAAGGATGTTGCGGCCTTGCATAAAAGCCGTCTGAGACGGACGAACTACATGATCTGCCACACTGTTCAGTCGAAGCGTAGCCACTTTGGTGAATATTTTAAAACTAACGTTAAGAAGGCATATAGGTCTAAATTGTTGAATCATTTCTGCCTCTTTAACCTTAGGTAATAAAATTATCTCACCAAAATTGAGACGAAACAACTCTAGCTGTCCATTGTGAAGACAGGCAAACAGTTGAAGTAAATCAGACTTGATAACATCCCAAAAGTTCTGGTAGAACTCAGCCGGGAAACCATCAGGTCCAGGTGCTGTATTATGTTTCATTTGGAAAACCGCCATCCTCACTTCCTCCTCTGAGTAGAGATTAGTAAGTAGACTATTTTCCGCATCTGAAACCTGGGGGATATCCTCTGTTCGAGACTCATCCAAAGTGAAATTTCCTTCCTCTGGATCACCGAACAGGCCTTTATAGTAATTTGTAATGTACGATTTTAGTTGTTCATGACCCTCAATCGTTCCCTCATCCTGGACTAGGGAATGAATGCGCTTTTTCCTGTGTCTGCCATTGGCAATACTATGAAAATAGCGTGTATTCGAATCCCCTTCTAGGATGAATTGTGCTTTAGAACGTTGATACCATTTTAACATATCAATTACTTGTCTACTAGATCTAAGAGAAACTCGATGCCTTCAATCTCCGCTCCTCGCTCAGTGAGCACATCCATAGATCTGGCCCGTCCACCTCCACGCCCACCACCAATCAAGATAGCTGCTGCTCTCGACGATTTTATTTTTTAATAACTAATGATAATACCAGGTCGACCAGCCACCTCGTAGAAAATGAGCCCTATCCCGACTTTTGATATCATGTTCTTGCGGGACCACATAAATCGCCGTGAACATATGTTCGACCCAGCCGTCTTACATGCATCTCGGGCTCACTAGTGGGGCATAAAGTAGACACTGATAATTGCGATTTATTGCACCCCCAATGTTTTCACTAGCCCATGACAACAAACTGATACAGTCTTAACCCCGGACCACCTGAGGTCGGGAGCCAAATCGCCCCAATCGAATATGTCTACTTTATAACTTTTTTGTAACTCCAACAGAGTATCATCTCTACATAATACAATCCCACTAGAATTGGAGCCCTCTCCTTCTTTCACATGTCAACATCATGGTAGAGCTCATTTAGCTCACATTATTTATTTATAATTCATAGTTTGAAATTTAGTTGAAAAAAATTCTATTGGACATATAAATCACATGTCAACATCATTGTAGGCCCCCACTTAGCTCACATTATTTATTTATTTATTTATAGTTTTAAATTCAGTTGAATTTTGTTGTTGGATATATACATTTGTTTGTACTTATCTGCTAAATTTTTGGTGAAATAAAAAGAGATTTCCATCTATAAAAAAACAAATTGTGGCTGTAAAAAAGGAAAAGTAGCTCCATTTCCCCTCAAAATTACTCCTTTTAGGTAGACCAAAATAAAAAATAATTCTAGAGTGCATACAATAGGTACACGTAGTTTTCTTTTATTTCAATAAATTGAAACCCAAACATGTATTTTCGATTCATGGTAGACTCCACTTAGCTCAGATTATTTATTTATAATTCATACTTTAAAATTCAGTTGAAAAAAAATTCTATTGAACATATAAATCACATGTCAACATCATTGTAGGCCCCCACTTACCTCACATTATTTATTTATAGTTTATAGTTTTAAATTCAGTTGAATTTTTTTGTTGGATATTCACATATGTTTGTACTTATCTGCTAAATTTTTGGTGAAATAAAAAGAGATTTTCATCTATAAAAAACAAATTGTGGCTGTAAAAAAGGAAAAATAGCTCGATTTCCCCTCAAAATTACTACTTTTAGGTAGACCAAAATACAAAAAATCTTCTAGAGTGCATACAATAGGTACACGAAGTTTTCTTTTATTTCAAGAAATTGAAACCCAAACATGTCTTTTCGATTTTTTTATGCGGTGAGTCCAGAGCTACTGGTGCTACCCGACAACTCTATCTCTTATCTATGCCGCCAGCATCCACCGTAGCGTCGCGCGGCCTGTGCCACACAACAACATTTCTCTCCCTTCGGCTCTCTCGAGTCGTATTCTAGCGAAAATAGTCGTCCCTACGCAAATTTGCCTGTCTTTCCGCACACATCTCTGGCTCCGTCAAACACTTGGGACTACATGGCACCTCCATCCCTGATGCCACTCCCTGAGCCGTAGTCCATCGTTAACTTGCACGCCACATGCGCTCCTTTCTATGGCCACCCAACGCCACTGAGCTGAAAGGCTTCCTACAACTCTCGCAATAGTTGCACATGAACATCCATGTCGCCTCTCGCATCGACTGCCGATGTCACCATTGTTGTTAGTAGTGCTCTACTCGGTGGTGGTGGCAGCTGCGGTTGAAACCGTGAACGACAAATCGATGGTGAATGGGGGTGGAATGATGAGTTATACGCCTCTTTTGTTAGATGCCACCTATTGCTGATGAAATATGATGTGGGTATTTATATTTGAACATTTTTATACGTATATTTTGCTTATATCTCACTTGTATTCAGAGAACGAGTCAGATTATGTGATAAAATGCATATGTGTATTTTGTAGATAGTTGAATGCATACATTAAGGACCTATGTTTGGCTAGCATCAGTTGCAATCAATAGAGTGTAGAAAAGTCATGACCACGAGGGTACAATAATAAAATAACCTATGGTGTTGAACCGTGTGGCGAACATGACAAACTATAGGTTAAGAGAATGACATTCATCCAATCAGATATATAATTTAGGTGGTATTCATATATTTTATTTTTGTTCATATAGGTTAAGAGAATGCACAAACTAATATAGTATGTAAACGGTGTAAGATCTCAGTTTTTCCTGTATTTTGGTGAATTATTTAGTATTTATTGGTGGAACATTCTTCTGTTTTTATATAGTATCGATCATATTCGATGCAATTTATTTAACTATGTAAAATAATTACACCAACTATTATTATTGATTTTGGCCGGGATAATTATGTCAGAAAAATCTACTTGATTTCATTATATTAAATCAATGTACACAATTTAACTTTTATGACATTTCATAATTGTCGTTGTATACTAACTGAGTGTAAACATTTGTAAGGGGGTCATGCTCTTTTTGTTGAGTGGTGTACTCCTAACTTTAATACAACTAAATAAATTTATCCCTCTCTACCCCTCTATGTTTATATGAGGACGTCTGAGTAATCTTGTTTTAAAGTAGTGAACCAATGATACTATTTTATCTATCATTGATACCATTTTTTATTTATGTTTCGCTAAATTTTTTTTTGTTCATTCATCATTGTTCGTATTAGGATAGACGCAGCAACGCGCGTCTTTTCCTTCTAGTTTACCCTATGGTGAGTAATGAATACTCGCAACTGGTTTGCAACACACTCCAATCAGCTGATGTAAGCAAAGTCATTTCTTTAGGTGGCATTAATTTGTTAATCCGGCTTTGAGTGGATTAGTGACATGACGACATAGAACAAGTAAACATATTTATCTATTCGCAAGTGGGGTATTTGGGACGACGACCTAGGGATTTATTTAGGAATAGAGAACCTTAAGAATAACGCCGCGAAAAGATAACTTATCAAACTATAATATCGAATCACAAGTGATCGAGAAAAGTGAGGATAGAAAGGGACACGAGGGGATGGATGTGCAAAGAATGGGGAAAGGGAGCTATCCCAAGCATTTGCATCGGAAGATTCTCTCTTGCAACAGCATGTGTGATTAGTGATTTTGCCTGGCCCACATGAATAGCGCATCAAGAGCGGCCGTCTACGGCACGCTCTGATGAAATGTCAACTGACCAACCGTGCGGTGCTAGGTGCTTGACAGTCTCAATGATGACCGAGCAGTTTTTGGGGCCCAGTTGCTAGGAACAACTGACTGGCTAGTCCATGTCACCGCCGAAACTATAATTTCTTTTTTGAACCATATCACCGACATTACCAATTACACCCGGCCTACTCAATATTAATGACATGCACACGTCATAAACGAGAAAAAGAAACTAAAAAAACTTCCGCTACACAGTTCCGATCTTTACAACAGTAGCACAACCGCTATCAAGACAACACCTGATATCTAAATTGTACAAAAGCAATGTTTTGCAGAAGTAAACAGTGCACAAGCGTCGACGTCGTCCAATCATAGATCTTGGGTTTTCAGCTGGAGATAGTTCCCGCTCACAAAACAATGCTTTCAAAAGGCCATTGACAGTTACAACCAATTAAACCTAGCCAATAGATTAGATAAGACTTTGCACTTCACTTGTGTTGTCGCCCCACTTACATAGCGATGCTCTGGTCATAAAACTCTAAGCAAGTTCTTCATAAACACACAAATTCCAATCACTACTAGTAATCCTCCAATCTCGGCTTACTTGATTTTTTCGTCTCTGATTTCACCGTGAAATTGCCCACGATGGCAACAGAAACAGAGCTTTGCACTGCTCTCTCCGGCGCCCGGATCCCACTCGGTCCAGTAGTATCTAGGCATAAACTCCCATGGGAGATCGACGACAAAGCATTCCAGAACCCGACACTCGGCCATATCAAGAAGAATAGGCGCCAGGCAGATCTTCGTTTTGTCGCAAGAGGAATCGTATGACCACCTCCTTTATTCAGGCTGAGCCACCACGCAAACAGCCATTCCGGTCACCCGATCCACCAAAAAAACTACGAAGAAGAGACATTTTGTGTAAAAAGACAAATCCGAGATGATCCAAAATGAGTTTGACCAAAACAATATTTGTGGCCACAAAAAATGTTTTTTTCGTAGAAAAATTGTATGAACATGTTTAGATATACATTCAAAAAAATTACTTGAATATTTTTGACATTTTGAAAATCGGCTAAAATGCATTTTCTACATTGGGGGCATCTAGACGCATGAGTGAAAACACCGTGTCCTTACATACTCCAACTATTTAATGTGCAATTGAGTGACCATTTTAACAAAAAAGAATATCACAACATGAAATATGATAATATGAAGCCCAACAAAGAATACCTAAAGCCCAACAAACAAATCGGAGCCCAACCCAAGCCTAGACAACAAATTGATCCAATTATGAAATCAATCGGCCAAGACGTAACCAATATTTTGACTACAAACTTGGGGTTTAGGAGGGGAGTTCCTTTGCGGCGCCCGTAGGCGGCGGTTCGCCCTCGCGCCGCATGAAGGGCGCCCGCTAATGGGCATTCCACTAGTCAAAATTTTGTTTTTTTTCCTATTCTCTTATTATTTTTAACTTCTTTTTTGTTTCTTCATTTTCAGTACATTTTCTTATTGGTTTTCTTTTACTTTCAATTTTTCGATTTTCAAAAACAATATAGATTTGAAAAAATCATAGATTTTTTTTAAAATGTTAGATTTAAATTTGGAACCATTTTTAAAGATGGAATCATTTTTTAAAATTTGGAACCATTTCAAATTTTGAACCTTTTTTAATTCGTGAGCTTTTCTGGATTCGGAACCACTTTTAAATTTGGAACCATTTTTAAATATGAAACCATTTTATAATTGAAACCATTTTAAATTCGAAACCATTTTCATTTTTGGAACCATTTTCAAAATGAGCAATTTTCGAATTTGGAACAATTTTATTTTTGGAACCATTATTAAAAGTAGAACCGATTTTCAATTTTGAGACTTCGCTAATTTGAAACCATTTTAAATTTAAAACCATTTCTTAACTTTGAAATCATTTTAAAAAATTAAACATTTTCAAAAACAATTTAAAAAAGAAAGGACAAAAATAAGAAAAAACAAAACAAAAGAGGAAAAGAAACAAAAAAGGAAACATAAACCAAAAAACTGAAAAAGAGAAACAAAAAATGAAACAAGAAAGAAAAAAGAAACATGATAGAAAAAAGAAACAAAAAAACAGAAAAAAGTTGTCGCGCAGTATGGGCCGGCCCATTAGGTCGATCCCGTTAGCTAGGCTAGCGTTACGCGCCGCTAACGGACGGCGTAGAGGTTTTGCCGTTTACGAGCCAAAGTACAATCGGCTCGGGATTATGGGACCCTTTCGAGCTTGGGCTCTAGTTTAAAATAGACTTATAACAATTCGCAAAAAAAAAGACTTATAACTGAGATGTTTGGTAACTCTCATGACACCAGTGCTCCTACGGTAGCTCCGTCCCTGAGTCCACGTTTATATGCTAATATACTCTATACACATGCATGGATCGATCTATCATCTGCACTTTCCGAAGAGGCCTATGCAATCTCTGCGGAAGGCAGGCCTACGCCGTACGTAATACCTAGCTTATCACCCCAAAAAAATTTTTTTGAGGAAAGGATCCGATTCATAAAACAGGAACTAGGTATAAATTACAGCTAGGTCCCACAGAAACAAAGAAAATACAGAAGAACCTAGAAATTTGCACGGAGCACCCCGAGAAGTCTGAAGAGATCACGATCGGATCCAGCACTTGCCCCAAGCACCTAGGCGATGACCGCGGCGCCGCCGTACCTCTTGCCGGCGGGAAGAAGTCGCCGCCACACCTTGTAGAGGCCGCAGAAGCTGTCCGCCGCAGAAGGACGGATCCGAGCCGTCGCTGAACGCATACGGCCACAGCAGCCGCTCCCCGCCACCACCCAGCAACCAGCCGGCGCCGCACCACCACCCCAAAATTGATACTACACATGGACCATGTTTTCGCATTTACGGTAGAAATCGATGTAGATCCACCACCATGACCGTGATGTCGTCCCTGCTCCCTCTGCTCTTGGCCATGGCGACGAGCTCCTTGCAGGAGCCCATGGACACGGTGGTATCAACAGCGCCGCCGGTCCGGGCGACGGCGTCGACGGCCTCCTGGTTGGACACTTTGCTCCACAGGCCGTCGGATGCGAGGACAAGGAAGGCGCAGTCCGGCGTGACCCGGACGCGCATAACCTCCGGCTCGCAGGTGACCCAGGGCCTCATGTCGGCGTCGCCGAATGCCCGCGACACGGCGAGGCTGTCCTGCACGCGCCACACGCCGCCGCTGCCCCGGCTCACGTACCCGCCCTGTGCATACACACACAACTATTATTAACTGTTCCTGAATTCCTGAATGGAAATAATATGGGCACAAGTTTAACGGTCACGTACCGAGCTCTCGATACGGAGCCGCTCGTCTTCGCGGCCGGGTGTGTGGTCGGACGTCAGGGCGGTGGCTACACCGTTGCGGCTGCCGACAACGGCGCGGCAGTCGCCCACGTTGGCGACGTAGAGCTCGCCGTCCTTCACCAGCGCCGTTACCGCGCACGCACCACCTCTCGCGCCCTGCATGCACGTCATCTATCAGTAAGTGCTATAGTACAAATTTGCACAAACCTGTAAATTAAGCACCCTCTGCATCTCATTTATTTACTACTCGTCATCATATATATACTCGTCCAATTGAAATCAGGTGTTGATTGTAGTTCGTAGTAAGTTGCAATGACATCAACATGAACTCAACAAATCATGTTTTATGATACTTTCGTCTCAAAATGTTGGTAAAAGCAACAAGACAGGCATGCATAAACTTATTTGTGGCATGGTGTTGAACACATTATTAAGATAATCATTTAGTTGATCCAAAAATTTATTAATCATTTAATCTAGTACTCACACTGAACGTAGCTTCCACTTAGCGGATCCTACAAGCTAGCTTAATTAGGCATGCATGCCTCTGTACGGCTCGACCGAGCAGGTAGTCGACGATGTCGGCTAACTAACTACTCTCTCCATTCGAAACTAAATGTCTTTTATTTGTGCACATGTCGATATATCACAATTGAACAAAAAGAAGTCATATATAATTTAAAACAGAGTAAGTGGTAGCATCAAACATTCTGCCAGCAGAAGCGATATAGGAGCGGAGAGATATAGGAAAATCCTCTCTTTCTTTCAGCATCACGTACATGCATATGGATCGAGTACGACATAGGAGATATATCAAAGCTGCTAAGCCATCAACGTCGTCCAACTCGCACGTAACATAACAACAAAAGGGAAAGGTTTGAAGCGTTCAAAAGGTATAGCCAAGAACAGGTCAAACGAAAAACACTAGTTGTCCTAGTTGCTTTTGCATGCCAATTTACTAGGATGTGGACGCGCGTACATATATATCTGGCGATGACAAAAATCTAGCTTTTGATGTGCATGCGCGCCTACCTGGCTCAAGAATTCGCTGTCCGTGGTCAAGTATCCGGCTCTGATCGCTGCCATGACATCCAGCTCCAGCTGCACACCACCCTCTTGCCGCGACGATGCGGCCGCCATCGCGGCGACGATGTTCTTGCCGAGCTTGTCGGCGATGAAGTCAACGGCGGCCCTGCCACCATGCCCGTCGTACACACCGTAGAACGCCTGCGATTGATGTACATATTATTAGTTAATGTTGTTCCCACGTTCGGACTGAAATACAGTATATAATGACAGAAGGAAGCTGAAATTGGTGTGCATATGTACTGCCTAATGCATAAATAATCTTCAGAAAGGAAACAATGGTATACGTTTGCAAGTTTCCTCGCTAAGCAATGGACCGGGCTGATTCTTTTTTTCTTTTCTTCCTGCGCTTCATTGTATCCCGTCCTAATTTGTGCTGCACTGTTGCTTACACCCTTAAACCTTTATTTTCTTCCCATTCTTCGCCAGAAAAGATAAACAAGTTCTTTTCACAGAACTTGCTCCAGCTAATTATCATAATGCTAGAAGTGTACTATCCAGCAGTGCTAGGAAGTTCAGGTTAACATATTTTCTTACGTCTCATTACGATTTTTTCGTATAGAGTTACTTTTCAGTACTTTCTGAATTTATTTCACGAATGTCATACAAAATAGGTTTCATTTTGACATTTGTTTGTATGTATCTTGACATGATACAAGATAAGAATACCATGCCCCATTTTCCTTAACCATAGAAAATCAATAAATTAAAATGCATTATTGTAAATATATAAAATATTACGAAAAATGGTATGTTAGTCCCATTGCAAATCTATTTGCGGGTTATCTTCGTGTCTCTCAATTGGTTGCAATGGATGGTTGCTAGCGGTTGGAGTCGGTTTCTATTGAGTTTCATGTCCCAACATTGAGCGCAGCCGATTGCATAAAAGTTTGTACTGCTCGAAAGCTTCTTGACCGGTTGTACAATAATAAATCTAAACTTTCACATTGCGAGGACACAATTTTAGGTTTACACACAAATGTCTGACCCATTTCTTTTAGATCTAGTTTGTTTGATTTTCATGCTTGGCCGTGGATTTTACGTCCCCTAGCATGGTCGAGTGAGATTTAACAAACAAATACAACTTTTCATTAAGATTGTTTCATAGTTTTATTATGGCTTCGACAGCTAATTTGGTTAAAACGAATACGAAAAGAATTATGATGTAATGAAATTTCTCAAGCGCGCGCTTTTAGTTGAGGCTTGAGAATAAAATTACATCAGCACAATTACTCTTTCTTGGGGATGGAAGTCAGCACACAACTTCTCTGTCAGGTACTCTACCAGTTCGCTATGTTTTTCCGTTTTCTAGTCAATTGATTCAGGCTTCATTCCAAAAACTAATGTATTGATATCCATTCAAGTTCCCCATTTAAATATAATCAACCTAGCTGCCTGAAGTATAGTAGTTTCAGAACAAAATTCTGCAGGTTGTGGTAATTTATCTGTAGCTAAAATAGTGAAGTGGTCATATTTACCAATTGGGAGCCTCCCGCAATCTCGTCGGTGATGACGCCATAAGCATCCTCCATCGCGTGCCTCACGCCTCTCCTGCTCGCCACGCTGAACCCCTCCCCTGCGCCTCCACCTCTGCCGCTACCTCGGCCTCCGGGAAAGCCTCGCCGAAAGGGTTGACGCCAGCACGGGCCACGGGCGGCGGTATGACCAGCCTCGACGGCCTCTTTACCGTAGCCTTCCCCTCAGCTAACGACGTATTCTTCCCAGCCTTGAACGCCGGAAGAACAAGCACCGGAGGGGCAGCGCCACCAGCAGTTCAGGCAGCTGGTCATTGGCATCGTCGAGGAGAGCGGTGACCGCTACGGCCATGACCGGGCGCACCTTCTTGATCGCCCTCGCCGGCGGGATCCTGGCGGCGATGACCTGCACTGCCGATCTCGGGGAGCAGAGGGACATGAGCGCGTGGACAAGGCGGGCGAAGGCGACGACGACGGAGCACAGGAACTCGACGCTGTGGAGCATCGCCGGAGAGTGTAGGTTGAATGGTTGATTTCTAGGATTCGGTTAGGTTGTCATAGCCATTTAAGAAGGCATTTGCTTGGTTTGGTTTGCGCATATATAGGTGACGGGGGCAACGGGATGGAAGGAAGAAGGGGTCGCGATGTTGACCGGTCAACGCGACGGTGTTGGCGACGGTATTGCTGCCGCCTATTCCGGATTAAAAAACAATTCATTAGTTTTTTTAATTAGTTTGCGCCGGTGAAAAGGGGTCTCAGTTTTACATACGCGATTTTTGTATTAGCTGTAATTTTTAATACAGTATCATGTTTAGTATTTCGTGTCAACTTGAGCAAAGGAATGACACTTTCATTTCCAACTGAGAAAATTAGTAGCAGCAGAATTACAAACAAATTGTGATGATGTGGTTAAAATCTTTGAGAACATCCATCATGGCCTTGTGACACTATGCTTCTCCCATGTCGAGCCCTAACCATGCCAGTCAGAACCATATTTCGCTTGTCACAACACACAATGTAGTTTAGGGATTGAGACCAAAGCTCAGTTGCCCTCAGGATTGGCTCCAATCAAACTTTTTAATAAAAGGTAGTAATATATTACAATCAAGAATGTTTAGTTTATGCAACAAGGAAATATAAAAAATGTTCAAATAGCCAAAAGATTCAAAAAGAAAAGACCCGAAGAGGTTAAGGCGAGTCGAACATCCCGCTAAAAGAAACACGTCTAGCTAGGCACCGATCAAAATAATAATTTCTACCCTCGAGAAAAATAGATACAAAAGTATGTAAGTTGTGCATGAGACACAAATTGATAGAGGAACACTACAAGCATCCAATTTTTACCTTGCAGGTTTCATTTTTGGGTAGGCCACATACAATTGTATCTTAAAATTTTGCGTGTGTACGTTATACACGGTTTACTTCAAAAAAAATGTAGCTAGCACATAATATTTTTTGGACGTTTTGAAATTCAGTTTCATGAATTCCCATGTCAATTCTCGTATTGCCGCCCGGTACTTGCACAATATACGTAGCTCCTTTACCCATGTACTCGTTAGTGTGACGCGGGAACTTTTTTGTTAGCGGGAAATATAATAGCTTTACTTTACATTTGTTCTAAAAATGGATGGATTGTATACCACAATGTTTTTGAAAATCTACAAGAGATTATTGTATTCTTATATGGACTCTTAATTGCAACGTTGTTCCACCCACGTTCACACAGAGCTGCACGGCAAGATGCCAAAAGAAAGTTTTTTTTAGATGCGTGCCATAAGAAAGGATGGAAAAGAGTAAAACGTAACTATGACTAGATCCTAAACACGAACGAATATATTGATCGATTCAGGTGTGAAATATTTACGGATCCGGCGCCGGTGCCAAAACCTGCGGGGCAAGCGTAGAATCGTTCAACGACCGACACCCGCCGGGTGGTTCAGATTCAAGAGAGGTCGGCAGACAGCAGCAGCACGCGGGCGCAGCGAGAAGAGCAGTGGCCTGGCGTCCTGACGTCCAGCGCCACCAGTACGTGGACCAAACGTATTTCAGTGTCAAATAAGACGTGGCGCTGGAACATCACGGTTGATCAAGTTTGAACACAGTACATGCTCCATAGTTTATTATGTTCTTTGAAACCAGCACTCTCGAGAACTTGCATGTCGCAATATGTTTAGAGGATGTTATACTCCAGTCCACCAGAATTCAAACTCCAGGTTTGACGTTGGTGTTTCTCATTTATGCGGAATATTTTTTAGTGGAAGGTGACGTACCCGTCGACAGCGAGATGCATGTGGTGACTTCGTCAATCTCAAAACTCGATCCGCCGGCTCGGTATTACGGAGGTGCTCACAGAGATAGGATGTACGTGCGTGCGTTCATAGGGGTGAGTGTGTACGCCCTGCTAACCATCTTGCTACAGGTAATGTCTCAACTTTACCTCTTTCCATCTTTAACAAAGAAAAAACATGCTGGACTGTCATATCTAGATAGATTGTGTGGGTAACGGAGCAATACATATCCACTGCAAAATGGTTTGCGGTGTTAGACAACATAGGGCCACGCCTGAAGACTAGGCCAAGCACGGATGATCCAGAATACTTCAGACCTTGATAAATTCATGCAAACATGTCACTGTCAGCACGCAAGGTCTTCTTGAGTGAGTAATCTCACTGTCTCGTTATCATATATAGTATTAGAATCAAACAAAAGAAACGAGCAATGACCAACTACTATGAGCAGAACAAGTCCAGTGTAAGTAACACATCACCTACAACCACAAATGGCTCCAGAAAAGTGAGTACAAAAGAATGTTTCAGAAGGAAGCATACATCAAATTAACATAATTTTAACATCATGAATAAAATACCAAATCAACTAAATTAATACCAGGTCAATCGCGTGCAAGCGCCCATAGAATGAATCATTTGAAAAGTGCAGTACACTCGCAAGAACAAATCCAATTAAGTTTCTCACAAAAACCAAACAAGAACAGGTTAAGAGAGGATATTACCTAACTAACTATCCTACTTCCTGAGGAAATAATTAAAACTGTGAGATGAAATGACTTCATCAAACTAGTCCCTGAGAAAAAGCAAGAACATAAAAATAGTATAAAAATAAGAAAGAACAAGTCTCTAACTGTGTGACTTTTTTCTGCGCGGTTCTAACTCTAGGACTTGGCAGTACTCATGGCGTTAGCTTTCACCCTGCCTTGATTCTGGGGTCTAAATAGTCATTAACTCATTAAATACGCATCAAACCATCAGGGCCTCTCTATCGACCTACATAACTCATTTCTCATTTATGTTCCTTTTTTATGCGCCCGTCTTCCGAAGAATGCTTGGTCGAAATGAAGATTGAGACTTAATCAACTAGTATTAAGTGAGAACTTGTCTGTGGCAAGATGGTTAGGTGGGTGGTTGTACCTCTATCCCACCAGAGTTCAAACCCCAGGTTTGACGTTAATGTTTCTCATTTAGGCGGAATATTCTTTCAGTGGGAGGCGACGTTCCCGTCGACAGCGAGGCGCCCGCGGTGACTTCGTCAATCTCAAGATCCAACCGCCGGATCAGTCTTTCGGAGGTGCTCATAGGGATAGGATGTGCGTGTGTGCATTCATAGGGGTGAGTGTATGCGCGTGTATGTGAGCATCTGGGTTGTACTGTGTTTCTCAAAAAAATAAACTAGTATTAAGTATTAACATGAGGTGGCCTCATCTTTGCGGACATAGTCATGCATGTTTTTTAAAGAGACAAAAAATTTGCCATTTCTATTGATTAAAAATGTGTAGTTACAGCCGTTATGGAACATGATAGCCTACACAACTACACAAGACACCTCTAACGACCTGGCTACTAGCGTATACTCAGTGCACACCACAGGCCAAAAAATTAACATTAAGTAATACTCCATCTGTTACACAATATATCTGTTACACAATATAAGATTAAGATGTTTTAGATATTTCCCATATTTATACGTGTACACATGCGAAAATTCAATTTGGAGCCCGAGCACAGGTGCACCCGGAATCTTGTTCCTACGTTTGCCTCGTGATTTGTTCGAAAGGTTCCCTACAGAATATTTTTACCATAGTAAAAATCAGGCCCGGGCCCCACCGGACGCAGACATTAAATGTCAGTACTGTGTCAATCGATCCCGGGGACAGACGGAAGAGAACGGCGAGGGCTCGTGCGTTAACAAAGGAGCTCGTCCCCATTTCCCCCAAATTGTTCAGAGCATCTCTAGCAGATACCGGATAATCCCCCAAAGTGAAAAATAACCGCTTTTTCCGGGTTGGGGACGAAATTTTTGCCAGATGAGATACCCCTGTATTATCACGGGAGCAGGAAATTTTGCCTCCCGTGCTCCATCCTTTCGGTTTCGGAGGTGTTTTTTCCTGTGAACGGAAAAGGTTGGCGGAGGGAAGTTTCACCCAACTGCCATTGACCACCGCTTGAACGTCGTCGGAGTCGTCGGAATCCGACCAGCTTTCACCATGACGGCTCGATTCCAGCCAAATCCAAGCCGTATTTCACCACAGCTAATGCAAATGCAAAAGATGAGGTTGAAACGATCTATATAGTTGCCATACAAATGATAACTATATAGGTTAGGGCAAATCTCTCAGAGTTCGGTTGACCAGATAGATTGGGGCAAATCTCTCATGAAACAAATTCTGGTCGCTAATTAATTCTCTTCTTCTTAATTAATAAATTGGGGAAAATATTTTGCTCCCGTTTCATTCAAATAAAACACAGCTGTCACCACAGATCAACCAGACCAATTAAAGCACATGAATCTCATATGTCACTAATGCAAATAGAAAAGAGGAGTTTCAAGCGATCTATAAATCGAAACACAGCAATCAACGGTTCAAGGCCAAAACACAGGAATTTCTCCTATCCAATTGAACAGCGTCTCCCATTCATGATGGCTTATTTAAGGACTAGTCATGGTGAATGATACGTCTCCAACGTATCTATAATTTCTGATGTTTCATGCTTATATTATAACAATTGCTACATGTTTTATATACACTTTATATCATTTTTATGCATTTTCTGGGACTAACCTATTAACAAGATGCCACAGTGCCAGTTCCTGTTTTCTGCTGTTTTTTGTTTCAGAAAAGTTGTTCTGGAAATATTCTCGGAATTGGACGAAACAAAAGCCAAAGTCCCTATTTTTCTGACACGTACACGGAGTCCGAAGGAGAGACGAAGGGGGGCCGTGGGCCGTCCTCACCACCTGGTGGCGCGGTCCCACATGTTGCCGCACCGCCACGTGGTGAGGAGCCCTCGGGCCTCCACCGACGCCGCCCCTTCGCCTATAAATTGCCTTTGACGGGAAAACCCTAAGTACCCGAGTCAAAAACAACGAAAAGTTCCAGAGCCGCCGCCGCCGTCAACCCTAACTCGGGAGGGTTCTTGTCGTGGTGGGAACACGCAGATGCCTAGGGGTAGGCTTAGTCTGGGGCCGAACGTACGCTTGAGGATTCGGGGAGGGATTGCGCGATGGAATCGCACACGAAGAACACTGCAAACACAAAGATCTACCCTGCTTCGGGGCCCTCGTGAGGAGGTAAAACCCCTACTGCAGCACTATCCTATTTGGTGTATTTCCCTCTGTATATGCGGTGTGTACAAACGCTCCTCGAGCTGTGAGGAGCTAACCATGGAGAGGAGCTCCAGGAGGAAGAAGAAGAAGCTAAGGCCAAGGGGGAAAATGAGACAACGTGGGTGTCCGGCCTCCTCATCTCCTCCCCCTGGTGCTCTTTATATAGAGAGAGCCCAGGGGACATGCAGGGGACAAGGGGACAAACATCACTGTTCACGGGTACACTGTTCATGCACTGTAGCTGACATGACTGATGGGGTCTTGTCAGCATTGTAGCCTACGTCACTGTAGTTGTACTCTTGTCACGTCCGTGGCACTGTAGCCATACTGCATGTGTCCTTGGTTTGTCTTCTAGCGTCTGTCTTCCGGATTATGCGGCAGGGCATTTGTACTTGTCGATGAAGGGATGCCTGACTCGGTTGATGTATTGTTGGTCAAAGCGCTTGTGTCGGTAACGAGAACCACCCGAGGTAGCAATCCCAGTCGAAGCTTGGGTCGGTCGTCAAAGCGAGGAGCTGGATGCCTCGGTCCTACCGAGCCGAGGCCATCCCGGTCGAAGCAGCCCGTCCGAGACGGAGCCGTGCCGGCCTGTCCGAGATGCGCGCAGGGCGTGGCCCAGACCGGAGCTGGAGCTGTCTCGGCCTGCTTCCGGGCTCAGGAGGACTTGGGGAAACAGCGCGGTCGGGGCGTCGTCGAGGAGCCGGCCGGCCGGCATGGGGCGGAGGAGATCCGGCGCGGCTGGGGCGAGGCCATGGCGGTGACCCGGACGGAGCTCGCCGGGCGCGGGTGGAGGCGCACGGGCGAGGTTGGGGCAGAGGAGATCCCGGCGACCGGGAGGCGCAGGGGAGGCGCAGAGCCAGCACGGGCGAGGTGGAGTGGGTCCACGCCGAGGCTTCGATTGCTTCGGTCTGTTCCGAGGTGAGGTAGCGTCGAAGTAAACAAGCCCCGGCCCAATCCGAGTTGACGGGGAAGTCGGCCTACCCGAGGTGCGGCGGTCTCGGCCTGCCGAGATGAGCAGCTCGGCCTGGCCGAGGCTGTGGCTTCAGCCCACCGAGGCTTGGGGCAGCCGGCCCACTCCGGGGCTGGAGGAAAGGAGACGGCCCGTTCCGAGGTAAGAGTACTTCGGCCCAGCTCCGGGGCGCAGCTGGCCCATCCGAGGTGAGCGGCAGATACTTTGGCCCGCCGGGGTGAGCGGCGGATAGCTCGGACAGCCCAGGGTGAGCAGCGGATTGACTCGGCTCGCCCGTGGCCTGGATATGTCGGCTTTGGGCCTATCTCGTCCCAGAAAATTGTATCTCGGTCTGGGCGGCACCAAACTCGGCCCAGGACTGTTTTTTTCTCCTTTCTCTTTATATTTGACTGCTTATTCACTGTTTCTCTCTTTTATTAATTCAACAGTACCACCAACTCTGGGGTACCCGGGGTTACACCCCCGACAGTTCTGAAGCTCTTACCGGCACCCTGCCGGAGAGGGGAATCATCACCGGAGGGCTCTACATCGCCATGTCTGCCTCCGGAGTGATGTGTGAGTAGTTCATCCTTGGACTATGGGTCCATAGCAGTAGCTAGATGGTTGTCTTCTCCTCTTGTGCCATCATGTTTAGATCTTGTGAGCTGCCTATCATGATCAAGATCATCTTATTGTAATGCTACATGTTGTGTTTGCTGGGATCCGATGAATATTGGTACTATGTCAAGTTAAATACTGAAATATTATGTCTATGTTATTTATGATCTTGCATGCTCTCTATTGCTTGTTGATACTTTGGCCAAGTGGATGCTTGTGACTCCAAGAGCGAGTATTTATGCTAGATAGTGGGTTCAGTCTCCATTGAATCTGGGGGAGTGACATCAACCTCTAAGGTTGTGGATGTGCTGTTGCCACTAGGGGTACCCTAATGATGTTGTGTCTAAGGATGAATGTGTTGTTTAGATTATGCACTTTACTTAATGCAATTGTCTGTTGCTTGCAACTTAATACTGGAAGGGGTACGGATGTTAACCTGAAGGTGGACTATTTAGGCACAGATGCATGCTGGATAGCAGTCTGTGTACCTTGTCGTAATGCCCAAATGAATCTCATAGTAGACACCATAACTTGCACATGCATATTATGCACTCTTCAATATTGTCAATTACCCAGCTGTAATTTGTTTACCCAACATGTTAGTTATTTATTATGGAGAGACATCACTAGTGAACTGTGGACCCTGGTCCATTCTTTTATATCTGAAATACAGCCTACTGCAATCATTGTTCTCTTTCATTCTCTGCAAACAAACATCTTTTTCCATACAACACTTTTAATCCTTTGTTTTCAGCAAGCCGGTGAGATTGACACCCTCACTGATTCGTTGGGGCAAAGTAGTTTGATTGTCTTGTGTGCAGGTTCCAAGTCAACCGTCAGGACTTCTTGCACTCCCCAAGACGCCAAGTTTTCTGACACCGTTGACACCTTCAGAAGTGTCTTCACCTCCTACTGTATTGATAACCTCGGTTTCTTACTGAGGGAAGACTTGCTGCTACACTCATCAAACCTTACTCTTGGGGTCTCCCAACGAACGTGTGGTTTACACGCATCAGTGAATCACAGGTAAATCATCCCTGATGGTGATGTTCTCACGCACCAATAGTAAGCAATCTCACTACACTCTTCATGACAAATCATAGGCAAATTCTCCAATTTCTTCTTCTTTAACCGATTGTGCAAGTACTATCCATAATGCAGTACAAATATTCAGTTCAGATAACCTGACCATCTAATCAAATACAGAGGTCCATGTCATGATTTATAGACTTCACTGAACTAGCAAACCATGTATTGGATAGTAAAGAAAAGGAATAAGTTTTTATTTCGAAAAGGGGCATCCCAGCCTCTGCATCGATTGATGCACACGGTTTTCATTTTTTTTATTAAATTCAGTCATTACAAGAAATTTATGGATCTCACAAAGTCAGTACATGTATTAACCATCTAAAGAGGGAAGACAACCATGAATGGCACTGCATTAACATGTTATACTAAGATCAGAACGCCACCTGCACTGGGTGCACAAGTCCCGTGCCACCATATCCAGTCGGTTGCACCCGAAATCATCGCGTTGCGCTTCTCCATTGATTGTATGCAAGACCACATACGGATCCAATGCGTAGCCATTGGTATAGCCTACATGAAGGAATACATTTTTGCATTTTTAAATATATATATAATTTCGTATGTTCCATATGGCCCAAAGCACCACACATACTCCAACACGGATCGGTAGTTTATCTGTTTTGGAGACTCCCCTCAACCCATTCCCAAACAGGTTTGTAATATTATTTGGGAGTGTTAAATCAAAAACCATATGAACGATAGTTCAAACATTTTTGCGAAAGGGCATGTTATCAGCAAATGTTGTATTGTTTCATCTTGATCGCAAAAACAACATTTTATATAACCATTCAAGTTCCGTTTTGCCAAATTGTCCTTGGTGAGAGAATCACTTTTTCTGTGTAAGAACCACATAAAGATCTTAATCTTTAGTGGCACTTTCATTTCCCAAATATATTACGTAAGAAACGTGCTTGGCCTTTTAGGAGATATAAATGTAGAGATTTAACTATAAATATTCTAGATTTATTCAAATTACATCTAAATAGGTCGGGCTGATGGGTCAGCTGAACATCCTTCACATAAACACAACAACGCGACGGGGGCCAAGCACGTACCTTCCATTTGTGACGGACACTTGCCTACGACGCTGTTGTGTAGACACTCCAATGCTTACGTCTGTTACAATAGTTATTAAAGCGACAAAATCTAAAATTAAACAATATAAAATGAACAAGGGTCTCCACTATCAGCAAGTAAAGTATACGGTCGACTACTAATTAGCCATACCTAATAAAACCGTGTTGTCATTCATACGCGTAGCAAGGTAGCTAAAGGTTTTCACAGTGTAAGCGTAGACGGGATTACTGGGTTGACCAGATAAAGCCACGAAGTCCATTTATTTCATGTTAAGCTGTCCTAAAATCTATGTTTGGTGAAGGAGCCTGTGACATGACCATAGCTATTGAAACTTGTTTTCATTGAGCTATGTTATACAACGATGGATAAAGGCTCCAAATGGCCTATTCCCTAGCCAAACATCCTCCCAAAAATGTGTACTTTTTCCATTACCAAAGTCTCATCTCTTTAAGAAGTCTTCCTTTAACTTCATGAGACCCTTCCAAAAAGGAGAGTCAAAGGCTTTGCCTTTACTTGGGATAAAGAATGGATAATGTAAATATTTATTTTGGATTAGTTCACGCTAGACCCATCCTCTGATAGGATCTTGAACAGTCATTTGCATAAAAGACTTTTGTTCTTTATTTCCTGATCTTCCACCCCAAGACCTCCTTGATCTTTTGGTTTGCGGATAATGTTCCACTTAGTAAGTCTATGACTTATATTTATGGCCATCACTCTGCCAAAAAAAATCTTGATGGAAATAAATCCATTCTTTTCCGTACCCCGTTTGGTATTTCAAAAAAAGATAGCATGATCATTGGTAGACTAGTTATTACCAAATTAATCAGGATTCGTCGAGCTTCGCAAGATAAAAAAATTGCCTGCTCAACTACTGCGAGCTTCCTCTTAAAGCAATCCTCCACGGATTTCCACTCCCCGTTATACAGCTTTCGAAAGTGTATTGGGATACCCAAATATCTAAAAGGGTATGATCCAGACATACAAGCAAAGATAATTCTATACTGCTCTTCTACTTCTTTTGCTCTCCCGAAACAAAAAAGTTCACTCTTATGGAAATTAATTATTAAGCTTGAAAGTTGTTCAAAGATATAGAGAATAAATTTCCTATTAGAGCCTTCTCCAAATCATGTTCCATACAAATAATCGTGGCATCAGCATACTGAAGGATTGATACCCCAGCCTCTACTAGATGTGGTATAAGTCTAGCAGCCTGACCATCTTCGTTTGCCCTTGCGATCATGGTAGCAAACATGTCAGCAATAATGTTAAATAAAAGTATCTCCCTAAATCGTCATTAACTTTAATAGCAACACTCACACAGCTAAAATATGGACTAGCACCCCCTCTAGTATGTGCCTTCCTGGCATAAACGTAGTCTGAGTCGGGCTTATTACTTTCTGAGCTACCTCAGTTATCCTATTAGTTGCCATCTTAGTAAAAATCTTGAATCTTACATTGAGAAGACAAATAGGACAATCAGAAAAGAAGAAAAAACCTGTACTAAAAACAAATGTATCAAGTCTCTGAATGATTTCTTTGGATCACGTGATTGTTTAAAAAATTGTCTGATATTCCTACATAGTTTGTTTCATATCCGTCTTATAAAAACTATACAACAGCTGAAAGCCCTTTTTTCTTTTGATTTTTTCTGGAAAATCTCTCTCGTACTCTTTCTGAAGCAAGATAAAGAGACATGGCATTTATTTATTTTGCCGGGAAATAGACTTGGCATTTAGCCCCCTAGAATTTCACGGATCAATAGTTTGGGCCGTACAATTTCACGGGTCAATTTTTTTTTTTTTTTTTGAACATATTTCACGGGTCAATAGCTTGGGCCATTTTCCTCAAGCAGCGTCCGCGCATCTTCTTCTGTTCCTAAAGCAGTCCATGGCAGCTTAGGTTTATAACTGAGCCCACAATTCGGAAAAAAGACCCAGAACGTGCAAGTCTAAGTTCAGGTTCATTCAATGTGATCTGATAGGATTTAAGGCACACTTGATTTCGGAGTTCGTATGCTGTTTTTTTTTACCCAGGCTGATTTTCATGAAATATTATGTGTTTGTGTTGTGCGACACTCGAGGTGTTCCCAAAGGCTATCCCTTGACATACGATTTTTCATGGGAACATGGTCAGAAGTGGAACCATTTCTGGGCATTTTCACCACGTATATTCAACACAAACCACATACAGCGTACACGGTAGGAATACAAGTACAGAATACGTAGGGGAAAAAGGACCAAGGATCGAAGACCACGCCATCACCGGCGTCGGAGTCGAAGGCGGCCAGCCGCCACCTCGCCGCTGTTAGGGAGAGCTTTTCCCTATAGAGGACGCTGCCGTGTCCCTCCGCCGCGTCGCGCCGGAGTTGTTGACGATGAACGGCCGGGGCAGCGCCCCCCTGTCCCATCCACTCCACTTTGCCGCAGCCGCCGTCGAAGCCACCGCCGGAAGAAGACGCAGATCTCGATCCGTCCGCCGCCAGATCCACCGCCACCTCGGATCTGACGGAGAGCAGAGGATCACGAGCACCGCGCCGGGCCTCGAGATCCAGCCAGTCCAGCGCGCAGACGAGGAGCTCCGAAGACCTCCATCGCCGGAGAAGAATGCGCCGGCTCCATAACCGCCCGCCCGCAGCACCACCTCCACCAGAGCGCCGCCGGCGAGACACCCATCCAACCCTCCCGTATATACAAGCCGGAGCCGGGGATCCCCCACCCTCCCGCCGCTGGAGCGGCAGGCAGAGGGGAGGAATCCCGCGGCTCACGGCGCGCACGGTGGATCGACGGCTCGCTCCAAAAATCGCCTTCCCTTCTTGCTACAGTGGCAGGGAGGGGATTTTTAAGTAAACGGGACTTCATCACTTCACTATCAGTGGGCCATACACAAACACCTGCTCTGTGTTGCCACGAAAACTTCCGAAATGTAGTAGGTTGTAGTAGGAAATAGCAAAGCTTAATAACGAAGAAGTCAAACCATACTGGAGTAAAATTTCAGGCTAAAATATTTACTGACTTCGGATTGTTACAGAATTGTACACCCCTTGGATTTTGGATGTGAGGTCCATGAAGAAAAGATGGAAGTATCAGAGTTTGACATGTATATTCGAGCAAAATGTGCATCATATTGACTGTCGTCAGCATATGGAAAAAATGCTCAGGTCATGAAACTTGTCATGACAACAGTACATTGAGGCTACAACAGGCTACAGGACATCATCGACAGATGATAGATAGCTACAAATACACATTTCATCATGAGAATGAACTACCATTACTCAAACAGATGTTATCAGGACATAGATGAGATCTCTACAGACAAGTGAATCAATCAAAAAAAGGAAGAGCTACTGCTGTACAACTTTCAAAAGCAGGTTGAGCTGCTGAGCTTTCGCTCTCGAAAAAGAAACCAGGCCCGTTCTTTACATAATGCCTTGGTCAGTAGAAGAGTCCTTCCCATTTTCACCAGAACCCTTTCCGAATACCTCTTCTATGACATTGTTCGTCGAAAGAAATTCGTCCTTCTCCCACACGCTCGTGAAACCAATATCCCAAGCTTTTGGGTCACAATGGCCACCGAAGTATCCATGATCTGCAACACCACCAAAGCCATCGTAGTGATCCCCAGCAATATCAGTGTGTGTCCCATCTGCAACACCAACATGATGAGCCTCAAATGATGTGCACGAGTCATCTTGAGCATCTGTGTCAAACATGGCTGCCTCCTGGTTATGGTCCATAAAGGACAGCACGGGAAGACCAGCCACCATGACATCGCCATCCACAGAGTACTTTCCTTGAATCTCCCCACTAGAGCAGTCAAGCTCATCTTCACTAGACTCTTCATGTAAGTTTCCCTCAGGAGGAAGCTGATTGCATGCACCATCGTCTTGATCAGTAAGAGACTCAAGCGGCAAATCGTCATCGCCCTTTTCTGTGACCACAAACTCGTCATCATCACTTCCCTCCCATTCATCATTATCACTGTCAACATTCATTGGATCAAACCTGTTCTGCTCAGCCCTCTTCCTCAATATGAAGACATTGAAATAGTAGCTCACTAACTGTTTGCTAGTCTTGAATGGGAAGGCAAGAAAAAGTTCATCCCAAAAGTTCCTTCCAAGAGAGGCAGGGTTTAGTGATACTACATCTTGGAACAAATGCTCTTCCTCTACTGTCCATCTCAGGGCTACCTCCTCTCCCATATCAAAGAACCCCAACTCTTTGAAAGTGTTTGGACCAAGGGCGCCCATTAGTCGTCTTCTTCCTTCCTTCACATGTTTCCTCACACACTCAATCGAATCTGCATCAACACAACTGCAATCTTTCTTACAGCAAATAGGTTTCAGCACTGAAGATAACTCGACAGAATCAGGCATTGGAATTACACAGTTCCTAATCCACTTGTCACTCTCAGGTTCAATTCCATCACATATATGAGAAGATGATGACACACCAGCATAATCATCAACCGTGCTCCTGTTTTTACCAGATGCGCACTCTGGCAACTCAGCCTGATAATTTGGCCCAATGGGAACAGTTTTCCTTGTGGCACAAAGGCCGACAGACGAGCAAATGTCTTCCCTGTGATAATAACTTGCAGATCGTAGGTAATCTTCAACATAAGTGTGGGATAGTGAAAAATGAACAGGTGAATCTACACCTTCATCTTCACTTTCTTCACTACCGTATTCTAGGGGATCGAAGATTCTCTCGCATGTCCTGTGTGATTTATACTCCGGAACATTTATATCAGCATCTGCAGCGGGATTTTTCTCAGATATAGCTGAAATGGAGAAAATATGAACCCAATCAGTATTTCTATCAGATGCACCCCCCATTTCAAAATATGTAGTAAGATTGGCCATCTATGCATAACAAGGAAATCAAACTTCTACAGAAACGTGAATAAAATACACATCAATACTACATCAAAATCACACATAAGAAGTCCTCCAGTAACGTGATGGAGAGGCAGAAAACTAGGTCCACCAGATATAATAACTGTCAAGTGTTCAGAAACACGGTGCCAAATGTCCAACAAAGGATGGAGTAGCAACTTCCACAGAAATTGCAACAGTGTACATGTAGGATAAGTCTGATAAGTCTGCAAGTTAACAGGTCTTACTTTGGTCCTCCTGCTTCATCCGTTTGCAGTCCACCATGTCTGGGAAATCAATGGATGCAGGTCTCTTATTATGATCGTCTGTCACTTCTTTAACAGCACTGGCAGTATTAACTAGATAAGATGTAGTGTTCCATTCTGAAATACAAAAATTAGGACCAACTCTTCATCAAATTGGCCAGTCACAAATCCCTTTGGCAAACTAAACAAGCAGCCTAGAACAAGAATCTAGGCATGCTTGTACAAGACAAAGGAAATGTAAGTCAATACCTGTTGCAATATGGTATTTCTCAGGAAGAAAGTTTGAGCGGCCATTATCAGTTCCCCTCAGATTGCCACATGCAAGCTGCTTCGAGTGCCTCACAAAGACTTCACTGTTTTCTTGATGCAACATGATGATCCTAAGGACAACACTCTTTCATTAGACACTATAACTATGAGCGATATAGAGATCAAATAGCACAGATGATCACAGCACACGACTATAAAGATGATCATCCATCTGAGAGAGGAAATATAATGTGTTAACTATACAGATTGCAAATAAACATCAAAGTTGAATACTACAGGGAAACATATTGTTTAACCATTCAAGTGCAAATACACAAACTGTAGTGCAAATGGATCGCAGTCTCAAGTTCCCAACAGATTTCATAGCATTGTTCTTTCACATGCAACGTTCCCAATAAACTCTGGAAGGAGTAGCACATGCACAAGTTTATCTGTTTCTAATTGGGACCCATACGAGCAGTATACAGGGACGTAATCTCCCTGTGAGAATATGGACGTCAAGTGTTAAACCGGCAGACAGGGCACCCATGAATCAACAGGTCAATTCATTTAAGGTTTGCTTATCCTAATAAGTGTGATAATAATAAGGTCAGAATTAAATTGCTCGCATGGGATAAAGTCAAAATTAAATTCCCGTGTGAAAAAAAGTCAAAATTAATTAAGGACCCGACGGATCTAAGCCTGATCGATTTTAGACCTAGATATTTCTTGCAATCAAAGATCAAAGGGGGAAATACTTACTGCCTAAGAGGAGGCGACGGAGGCTTGGGCTAGAGGGGAACGACGAAACCCTAGCCAACAAATCGCGCCGATTCGACGAAAATATCGAACGAATCAGATCCGAAACCAACCGATCAAGCACAGATCAGCCGTTCCCGGAAGAAATTCCGACTCAATCGACCCGATCGGGAGCCGATTTGACCTCCTCGAAACCCTAATCTCGGGAAAACAACGAATCAACCATAGGCGGCAAAAGTGGTATCAATCGAGAGATCTCGTCGGGGATGAACGGATCTGGTGTCGGAATTGCGATTCAGGGTGGAGGGGCAGATGAATCGAGATCGGATCGAGGGCTGGAGAGGGGAAAGAGGGGAAATTTGGGGGATAAAGAGTTTGGTCCACGGCCCGTGTCTTTTTGGTAGTTTTATTTAAGGCAAAGACCGGCGAATAGGGAGCGCCTATGGGACGCGTTAGGCGAAGCTATCTTCGCGTCGCATACCCCTTCGACACGCTAATGGGCCTGGCCGGCTGGCCCATTGACTGCTTTGGCTGGCCGTTCGATGGTTTCCCTTCGGATTATTTTCCCGTCGACGCACTTCCAATTTTTGACTATTTTGTCCGTTGAATAAAACTATTTGTAATTGAAAACATTTTTAAAATTAGGAAACCAGTTTTGAACATGGACCGAATTTTTTCCGGAACCATTTTAAAAATGGCACCATTTACAAATTTGGAACCATTTTTAAGATTTGAACCATTTTCAAATCTCGAACCATTTTAAGATTTGGAACCATTTTCAAATTTGGAACCGTTTTTAAGATTTGGAACCATTTTCAAATTTGGCACCATTTTCAAGATTTGGAACCATTTTCAAATTTGGCACCATTTTCAAATTTAGAACCATTTTAAGATTTGGAACCATTTTCAAACTTGGAACCATTTTTAAGATTTGGAACCATTTTCAAACTTGGAACCATTTTTAAGATTTGGAACCATTTTCAAACTTGGAACCATTTTTAAGATTTGGAACCATTTTCAAACTTGGAACCATTTTTAAGATTTGGAACCATTTTCAAATTTGGAGCCATTTTTTAGATTTGGAACCATTTTTAAATTTGGCACCATTTTCAAATTTGGAACCATTTTTAAGATTTGGAACAATTTTCAAATTTGGAACCATTTTAAGATCTGGAACAATTTTAAGATTTGGAACCATTTTCAAATTTGGAACCATTTTAAGATTTGGAACCATTTTTAAATTTGGAACCGTTTTTTTTTAGATTTGGAACCATTTTAAGACTTGGGATCCTTTTTGAAAATGATTCCAAACCAAAAAAATGGTTCCGAATCGAAAAAATGGTTCCTTTTTTTAAAATGGTGCCGAACCGAGAAAAAATTGTTCGCGCTACGCGAAGCTAGCATAGCTTCGCGTACCCTTCCATCCCACTGACGCGATAATGGGCCCGGCCCATTTACTGGTTCGACTGCTTCCATCGTTCGACTACTTCCCTCGTTCGGGAAACATTTCGAAACAAATTCAAATTTCTGAACCAATTCAAATTTCAGAACCATTTCAAATTTTGGAACCATTTCAAATTTCGGAAACATTTCAAATTTTTGGAACGACTTTAACTTTCGGAACCATTTCAAATTTCGGAACCATTATAAATTTCGGAACCAATTCAAATTTTGGAACCATTTAAAATTCCGGAACCATTTTAAATTTCGAACCATTTTGGAACCATTTTATATTTCGGAACCATTTTAAATTTTGGACCATTTTATATTTCGAAACAATTTTATATTTCGGTTCCATTTTATATTTTGGAACCATTTTAAGTTTCAGCACCATTTTTAAACTGTTTCGGAACGATTTTGAAAAAATTGGAAACATTTTCAAATCAGAACCATCGGAACGATTTTTAAAAAACCGGAACCATTTTTAACAGGGAACAAATTTCAAAAAATGGAACTGTTTTCACCTATTTGAAAAATCGGAAATCATTTTTAAAAATGAGGAACCATTTTCAAAAAAATCGGGAAACATTTTAAGTCGGCAATTTTTTGGAAAAAAGAACCATTTTTTAAATCGATACCATCGAAACCATTTTTTAAAATCGGGAACCATTTTTAAGTCAAAACATTTTCAAAAATTGGAACCATATTTAAAAATCAAGAACCATTTGCAAAAAATATGAACCATTTTTTAAAAAAACGGAACCATTTTTTAAGTCGGAATCATTTTATAATTGATCCAATTTGTAACTATTTGAAAATTTGCAACTTTTATACATTTCCTAACACTTTTTTTTAATTTTGAACCATTTTAAAATTTGGAAACATTTTCAAAATGGAACCATTTATAAAAAATTGGAACCATTTTTTTTATTTCAGAACCATTTTCAAAATGGAACCATTTTTAATTTCGGAACAATTTTTAATTTCGAAACCATTCATTTCACAAAATGGAACCATTTTTAATTTAGAACCATTTTCGATGAACTAACCATTTTAAAAATGGAACCATTTTTAAATTTGGATCATCTTGAAAAATGGAATAATTTTTCGAGTTGGAACCAGTTTTAATTTCGGAACATTTTTTAAATGGTATCATATTTAATTTCGGAACCATTTTCAAAATGAAACCATTTTTATTTCGGAACCATTTTCAAAATGGAACCATTTTTATTTCGGAACCATTTTCAACATTTCCGAAAATGGAACCATTTTTAATTTAGAACTATTTTCAAAATGGAACCATTTTCAAAAATGAAACCATTTTTTTATTTTGGAATCATTTTCAAAATGAAAACATTATTAAATTTGGAACATTTTAGAAAAATGGAACAATTTTAAAATTGAATTGTGACTCAGGTGGGATTCGAACACGAGCTCAGTTGAGTAGAGGAGCAGAGAGGAAGCCACTAGACTAGGCTCGGATTATTGATTGTTCTGACACGGACAACAATTATCGTAACAACGAGCTTTAACTGTAGATGACAACGGGAAGCTTCAGCCTTCAGAGGTTGTACGCAACGGCAACAAACAGTGGCGGAGTGTGAACAAAACTTAAGAGGGGGCCAATTCTATAGAAAACAAAAAATTAGCAGAAAAAGTGGGCAAGTAATAGAAAAAATATGATGTATTATTGGATGGCAATGTCATGATGATATATATATTCACGCAAATACAACAGATATAACAGATGTACAATCAACAATTTCTTCTCATTTTTTTACATAAACACTGCATCTTCTATTGTTTACCCATTGCTACGTGAATAAGAAAATTTTCATGCATCAATTGATCAATCTAGCATGAATCCAGTGGAGTACTGGACATCTGAATTCTAAATTACCAGTACATTCAAGCAGAAATGAATGGAAGATTATCAAGTCTTGGGCGTTGGAATTCAGTAACCTGTCATATTGCAGCGAAAAATAATATAAAAAGAACAGGATTCAGAAAACTTGGGCGTTGGCCGGCCGCCAGTGGCGCACAGCCGTGCACAGGGGCAGACGCACGTAGAACTGGGCGCACTCACGGACAGGGACGAATCCGAGGAGGAGGATCGAGGGTGACGAGGAGTGGACTCGGCAAATCCTAGGGTTGAGTACCCCGGGTTGATTGAGGGGGAGAGAGATGAGCGCTGGTGATCACGACGGCTGACAAGCAAGGCGTTTACCCAGGTTCAGGCTCCCAGAGGATAACACCCTACTTCCTGCTTGTCTGGTTATTGATGGTGAGCTGTGGCTACAATGGCGAGATGGCAATCTCGCTAGGGTTTGTGTGGCGGCTATGAGCGTACCCTAGACGAAGGACCCTCCTAGCCTTTATATGGTAGGCTAGGTCTCAGGTGAACGGTGCCGATGGCGCTTACAAGCATGGCGGGGTCGCATGACCTAGCGTCGACTATCTTGGGCCGCACGTCGTCCTCCTTGGGCCTTCCTTGGGCCCTCGTCATAAGGCTGATGGGCTTGGCGTGACCCAGGTATCCCCACCGTGGGGTAGTCGAAGAGTGACCCCACGACAGGAGCCCCCGAGTGCTTAGTCGAATCGTAGAGTCGGGTAAAGGACTCCTTCCTCCTGGGCACGCCATCGGGTTCCTGAAAGAGATGAGTAAAATTGGTCGACTCCGGCCGTTCAGGGCTTATGGAGGATTCCTTAGTCGAACTGTCACTTCCAGGGTAAAATACCGTGAGTACAGCCTTAGTCGGTGATTTTCGACTGCTATTGTTCTGAGTCACTCGGGAGCGCGAACATCGCTCCCGATGGGAGTAGCCCCCGAGATTAAGCTGAATTGCTTGCAATTGAGGTTAAACTCAATTTTTCTTCAGTCAAAAAGCCCGCTCCCGATGGGAGTAAAGAAGAGACTCGACATGTTGGAGTCACGACTGGCTTTGCGTGACTTACTGTGTATTCGGCATGTTTAGCTTACTGCACAAGTTTCTTCAGCTCTTGGAGCTTACTGTATCTTCTTGCACTCGAATGAGCTGTTCGAGTTTATTCGGCTCTTAGAGCTTACTGAACATTTTTGCACTCGAATGAGCTGTTCGAGTTCTCGATCAGCCCATTGGCGTACTTGCTACGCCTGCGCAGTTGATGTCAGTGCTGACGTTTTCTGGCTCACTCTGTGTCCGACGGGACGTGACAGTGCGGGCCCTCTGTCAGTATTGACTGGAGACAGCGGTTGCCGCTTTTTTCTGACCGTTGGGCGCGAAAATTTCGCGGTGTGATGATGGCGCCTTGATTCCCGCGCGTAGTGGGCGGCGTGGCCGTCGGCGGTTGCTATCTCCGCGCAACACGTGGACGGCCAGATGATGTTGCGGAGAGCGGTTTCAGCAGGGACGGCTAGGATTGACTGACCGCGCGGTATATAATTTTCACCGCGGCGGTGAACAGTCATCCATCCCCATTCCTTCGTCTCCACTGCTTCTGTTTCGCCATTGTTGTGCTGCGTGCTCTGTCAGTTTCTTTTCTCCACCCTCCATGAGCAAGGCCGCGATGAAGAGGGGGAAGGCTGCTGCTGGCGCCGTCGCCGCCGCCGAGGCGAGCGTGATGAAGAAGCCCGACGGCGACTGGGTCAAATCGTCGGTGAAGAAGGCCGACCTCGAGGCCCTCCGCGCGTAGGGACTGCTGCCGCCGCGGATAAGGCGACGGTGCGCGCTCCCGGGAAAGAGGTATTCCCCTCCCCTCGCGAGGGGGAACGCGTTTGCTTCGTGGACTTCCTTCCGCGGGGTTTCGGGTTCCCCCTCCACGATTTCGTCCGTGGTCTCTTGTATGCTTATGGGATTCAGATCCACGATCTGACTCCCAATAGCGTCTTGAGCATCGCGAGCTATTTCGTGCTCTGCGAGTGCTTCCTGGGAATCGCGCCCAACTGGCTGCTGTGGAAGTCGCTATTCCTCGTGAGGAGGAACGTGGGGAAGAGCAAGCAGGTGTACCCAGTCGGCGGCTTCGGCATCCAGGTGCGTGGCGACACCTCCTACTTCCAGATGAAGAAGTCCGATTCCGTCCAGGGCTGGCGGAAGAAGTGGTTCTACATCAGGTGTGACCAAGCAGGGCTTCCCGAATTCGCCGCTGATCGCGAGTTGCGGAAGACGAACGCGTGGGCGCACCCGCTGTCGAAGGAGGACAGGGAGGCGACTCAGCCCTTGTTGACGCTACTTCGTGGCCTTCTGAAGAGTCTCGGGCGCGAGACGGGTGGAATTCACCTCATCGCCACCTTCTTCAGGCTTCGGGTGCAGCCGCTGCGCAGTCGCGTCCACCCGATGTGGGCGCGTGAGGATGCTGGCAATGAGCTTGATGATGACGCAGTCGAGTCGAAGGTGAGGAGCATCACTAGTCTCCGAGCCGCTGACCCGTGCAATGTCAAGTGCCCAGTCGAGCCATATGGTCCTAATAATCCTGTGCCTGAGGTGAGCTTCGTTTGCTTTGTTTGTCTTGTATCTTCTTCTGTCAATCTTTTGCCTGACTCGAATGGTTCATTTGCTGACAGGGTCGTTCGAGCTATGTCAGTCTTCCTCCGTTGATGGAGAATGGACCTCATGAAGAGGCAGAGTTCCCTGAGGACGAGGTTGATGACGATGAAGTTCCCTCCGCCACTTCTCCGAGTGAAGAGTTGGAGGAGGATGATGAAGACGAGGAGCCGCTGCGGAAGCGGCAGAGGCGAAAGGCTGGCGACTCTGGTTCTGCCTCGTCGCCTGTGAAGGAGGCGGGTGTGAACGAGGAAGAGACGAGCGAGTCCTCTTCGGGCACTAGGCACCCGAGCGATCCGGCTGAACCTTTGGTCGTGCCTCCACTCGGCTCTGCACCGCCGACCGAGTTCGCGAGGATGGCCTCCGTCTCCCTGGGAAGTGAAGACGATGTCGTCAGGTTAGTCGCATAACCATTGCTTTGTTTTTGTCGAGTGTGCTGTTTCACTTGCGGTCCTTGAATTGAGTTTTCTTGTCACAGCGACCGTACTGGCGCTGCTGTTTCTTCCCCTCGTGAGATGGAGCACACTTCTGCTCCTATGATCGAGCAGACTGCGAGGACGACCGGAGAGGAGGCTCTGGCGGGTGACGTTTTGGCCTTGAAGGCTTCGACCTCCGCCATGCCAGAGAGGTCTGCTGACGTGACTCCGGTTGACGCTGGGCTGCTTGAGCATGTAAGTGTTCTTCGACTCCTTCTGCAAGATCTGTATCGGGTGCGCGTACAGCGCTCCCGATGGGAGTAGCCCCCGAAGATGCGCGTGACTAGAATAGTCGGGCGTAGATTAATGTCTTGTGTTTCCTGCAGCCATTTTATCGCCAGCAGATGGAGGAGCCGCAGCCTTCGTTCGCATGGAGCAGGAGAGGGATCAGCTTCGCACTGCTCTGGAGCAAGCGAATGTAAGTGTGAACCCTTGTGTTCGAGGGGTGCTTCGACTGCCTTTATTGCTAACTTTGCTCCGTTGATCCGTAGGCGAGAAGGAGAGCATGAAGACGCGGGTCGCGGAGCTGGAGAAGTCACTGGGTGAAGCCCAAGAGCGGGAACAAGCTCGGGATGCTCTGGAGAAGACCCAGGTCGACCGCTTGCTCGCACTCGCAGATGTTGTTGGAAGTAAGTTTTTCGGCTCAGTGCCTACTTTGCCTTTCTTCGACTTCTGACGTCTTACGGGTGTTGATTTCTTTTGAACAGAGACTTGCGGAGGTGCTCCTCCAGAAGGGACTTCCAGCGAGAGTGTCGGCTTGGCGGAGGCTGTTGGCTTCGTCGACCGCGTCTGCGCGTATGCATCGGCGCGCTGCAGCAGTCGACGGCGGCACTGCAGAAGTCGACGGAGGCCTTAGCGACTGTGCACCGGAGTATCTTTCCCAGCAAGCCGCCACCAGCTGCTGTTGACGCACTCGCAGCTCCATTCGAAGGCAATTCGAATGTCCTGGCGAACTTCACGCGCACGCAGACGGTACGCGGCTCCGAGCTCACTTTCCAGCTACTTCTTGGTCACCAAGTCGTGGGTGATTTTGAGAAGGTTGTCAGCGACTTCCCTCGGAAGCCTGATGGCAGGACCGCGTCCCTTAGCGGTGTGAAGGTGCAGGCGAGCCAGCTAGCTGCGAAGTTGGTCGACACCTTCGAGAAGAGGATTGCCAAAGCTGCAGAGTTGGCTGCTAGGAAGAGCCGTTCCCAGTCGGAGTCTGTAGTGTAGACTTTTTCCTTGTAGGACTATGCTTCTGCTTTTGGGCTTGAGTCTGTAATGCACTTTATATCGTGCGAGTGAACATGCTGATGATGAAATGTGAATTCGCTCCCTCGGGGGTGCAGTCGCCAAGTCTTTTTTGATGTCTTGTTTGGATGAATTATGTTGATTCTTTTCCTGGCTTGACGCTGTCAATTCTTGGCAGTCTGATATGGGCGAAGCTCCTGACGTTGCTGGAACTACTGGCGCGGACGATGAGGAGGACACCACTTCGGCTGCGCCTACTCGTCGCCGCCGTCAAGCTCCTCCAGCTCCTGTGCGAAGCGTAAATGACCAGAGAGTGATCACCTTCATGAGGAACAAGGTGTTGGAGCTCGAGTCGAAGCTGAAGAGTGCTGAGTTGGAGCTGGAGCGATTGAGGTCGCGGCCCGTTGCGCCGTTCTCCCAGCGTGAGGAGTTTCTGCTTGGCGAGATGGACTTGATCAGTCGACAGCTGCAAGGTTGGCCTTCTAGCGTTTTTGCTTCGGCTTCTGTGTCTTCCTGCTATGCTTAATGCTTGGCCTTGATGCAGATGTGAACTCTGACTTGAAGGCTGAGCAGCTTCGAGTGGACGAGCGAGTAGAGAAAGAGGCCGCCGGTGACTCACTCGAAGCGCGCCAGTTTTGGTCGAACAAATCCAGAGGTAGTGTACTGGCACGAATGCTGGATCGTACCTGGCGGGCTGCTGTGCTCTTGGAAGGTTGCAGAAAAACCCTCTGGCAGATCAACAAGGTGTACTTTCCTCACAACGAGCAGCCGAATGGACTGACTGCTCTTCTGGAGAGGTTCCGTGAAGGCGGTGCGTTGAAGGAAGTCGTGCACGCTCAACTTGTTGCCGGGGCGAACGTGGCGTTGGCATACGTTCGACTGCACCGGCCTAATCTTCCATTGCACAAGGTGCTTGACGGCTTGCCTGGAGAGGGTGAATATGCCGATACTCTGCGGCTGCGCGCCAGATGATTCGGCAGGTCCAGAACTTTAGCGAGCACCTTGTAGGGCCACTTGATGCGCCAAAGGGCGAGCCTGTAGAATAAGAACAGTAGCTGCTGTTGTACATCGTTAGCTTGTAACAGAAATTTTTCCAAGTGGAAATATGAGTGTATGTATGTCGAGGTGGGGGTAGCCCCCGAGTTAGTAAATTGTATCTTGTAGACGTCTGTAAACCTGTATGGCGCAGCCCCCGAGCGGATCGAGTGCGGCCTAGGATTTTGAATTAAACCTGTGCGGCGCAGCCCCCGAGTGCTTCGAGTGCGGCCGAGGTGTATCGAGTCAGACTTGTGCGGCGCAGCCCCCGAGTACGTCGGGTGCGGCCTAGTACTTTGACTTGGACCTGTGCGGCGCAGCCCCCGGGTGCTTCGGGTGAGGCCAAGGTTTTGCGAGTGACCTGTATGGCGCAGCCCCCGAGTGCGTCGGGTGCGGCCTAGGTTTGACTTAGACCTGTGCGGCGCAGCCCCCGAGTGCTTCGGGTGACGGCCAAGGTTTTGCGAGTGACCTGTATGGCGCAGCCCCCGAGTGCGTCGGGTGCGGCCTAGGTTGACTTAGACCTGTGCGGCGCAGCCCCCGAGTGCTTCGGGTGGGCCAAGGATTTTGCGAGTGACCTGTATGGCGCAGCCCCCGAGTGCGTCGGGTGCGGCCTAGGTTGACTTAGACCTGTGCGGCGCAGCCCCCGAGTGCTTCGGGTGACGGCCAAGGATTTTGCGAGTGACCTGTATGGCGCAGCCCCCGAGTGCGTCGGGTGCGGCCTAGGTTGACTTAGACCTGTGCGGCGCAGCCCCCGAGTGCTTCGGGTGACGGCCAAGGATTTTGCGAGTGACCTGTATGGCGCAGCCCCCGAGTGCGTCGGGTGCGGCCTAGGCTTGACTTAGACCTGTGCGGCGCAGCCCCCGAGTGCTTCGGGTGGCGGCCTAGGATTTTGAGTTGAACCTGTATGGCGCAGCCCCCGAGTGCGTCGGGTGACGGCCTAGGTTTATGTTGCTTTTTGACTAAAAAAGTAAAGGGGAGAGCTTGTTCCACAAATCACTTCATTGATTTTTGCGAGCAGGCCGCCTCATTAAAACCCTTCCAGTCCCCTCAGGTACCCTGGTAAGGGAAAGAGTGCGTCTGAACCTGCCGCCTTGACATGTATGCTTTGTTACAAGGGGGAGTCGACTAGGCGTAGAAGCGCGCAGTTGCGCACATTCCATGGGTTGTGCAGACTGTCCTGTCTTCGAGTCCTTCAGGCGGTAAGCTCCTCCGCCGATTGCTTCTGTCACAATGTATGGACCTCCCATGGGGAGGCTAGCTTGTGCACCTTCTTCTGTTTGAGGCGGAGGACAAGGTCTCCGGGGACGAACGCTCTGGGCCGCAGTCGCCGTCCGTGATAGTTGCGCAAGTCTTGCTGATATACGGCTGTGCGGGTAAGGGCGATGTCGCGTGCTTCGTCCAGGGTATCCATGTCATCCTCGAGTGCTTCTTCTGCCTCAGACTCGTCGTAGGCCACCACTCGGGTGCATCGAACTTGATGTCGCATGGCATGACTGCCTCTGCACCGTAAACCATGAAGAATGGCGTGTACTGGGATCTGTTTGGTGTGTGCGTAGACTCCAAAGCACAGACGGCAGCTCTCGACCCAGGCGCCTGCAGCGCGCTTCAATGGTACTCGCAGGCGCTTCTTGATGCCCTTGCAGACTAAACCATTGGACTTTTCGACTTGCCCATTGGATTGCGGGTGCGAGACAGATGCGTAGTTGAGTTTGATGCCTTGCTCGGAGCAGAAGTCCTTGAACTCTTCGGCTGTGAAGTTCGTGCCGTTGTCGGTGATGATGCTGTGTGGCACCCGAACCTGAAGATGATCGACCTGATGAAGTTAACTGCCGAGGAGGCAGTCGAACTTGTGATAGGCACGGCTTCGATCCACTTCGTGAACTTGTCGACTGCCACCAGGAGATGCGTGTGTCCTCCTGGCGAGGACTTCTTGAGTGGACCCACCATGTCGAGCCCCCATTGAGCGAAGGGCCAGGCAAGTGGGATGGTCTTTAGTGCTGAAGCTGGTGCGTGCGGCTTGTTGGCGAACTCCTGGCAGCCGAGACATTTCCTCACGAGTTCTTCTGCGTCTTGCATTGCGGTGGGCCAGTAGAATCCGGCTCGTAAAGCTTTGGCCACTAAGGCTCGACTGCTGGCGTGGTGCCCGCAGATGCCAGCGTGGATCTCGAGTAAGATGGCTTGACCGTCGACTGGGTCGACGCACCTTTGGAGTACTCCTGAGATGCTTCGCTTGTATAGCTCCCCCTTGATGATGGTGAAGCCTTTCGAACGGCGAATAATGCGCTTGGCTTCGACTGAGTTGACTGGCAGTCTCTGGTGCAGCATGTACGCCAGATATGGGCTCGTCCAGGTGGGCTCGATGAGCAGAACCTCCATTGGCTCCTTCTCTTTGCCTGGCGGGTCGGCGGTGCTCGTTGATGGTGTGGAGGATCCGGGCGGGTCGAAGTTTGACAGACCGCTGCGTGATGCGCTCAAGGAAGACGCCGGGTGGCACCTGCGCCTTGTCTGAGCCCAGGTTGGCGAGGGCGTCGGCTTCCTCGTTGCTTTCGCGGCCGATGTGCCGCAACTCGCAGCCGTCGAAGGTGCCCTCCAGCTGGTTGTACAGGTCTCTGTAGGCGATCATGTTGTCGGCGATGGCGTCACAGGCTTCATGGTTTGCTGCACGACGAGGTAGGAGTCGCCGTAGATCATGAGGTGAGTGGCGCCGCAGTTCTTGGCCATTCGCATGCCATGGATTAGGGCTTCGTACTCAGCCTCGTTGTTGGAGGGTGTTGGGAAGTCCATCTGTAGCACGTACTTCAGCTTGTCGCCTTTGGGGGAGATGAGGATGACTCCTGCCCCGGCTGATCTGAACTTTTTGGAGCCGTCGAAGTACATTGTCCATGCGTTGGACAGGTCGGGGACATCTGGCAGCTGGGCTTCTATCCACTCGGTGGTGAATTCTGGGAGCACTTGGGCCTTGATTGACTTCGGGTGAGCGTATTTCAGCCCCCAGGGTCCTAGCTCGACGACCCACTTAGCGACTCGTCCTGTCGCGCATTGGTTGGTCAGGATGTCGGAGAGCCCGGAGGAGCTTACCACCGTGATCGGGTGCTCGGAGAAGTAATGGATTACTTTCCTTGAAGTCATGAAAACTCCGTAGGCCAGCTTCTGGTAGTGCGGGTAGCGCTGCTTGGACAGGGTCAACACCTCGCTAAGGTAGTAGACGGGTCGCTGAACAGGGTAACTGTGTCCTTCTTCTTCTCGTTCGACTACGAGTACCGTGCTGACCACCCTGTTTGTGGCTGACACGTAGAGGTATAGCGGCTCGTTCTCCAGTGGAGCCACCAGTACTGGGGAAGTCGTGAGTGTTTTCTTGAGTTGGTCGAACGCGACTTGCGCTTCTTCTGTCCACTCGAACTTGTCTGTCTTTTTCATCAGTTGGTAGAAAGGCAGGGCCTTTTCTCCCAACTTACTTATGAACCGGCTGAGAGCTGCGACTCGGCCGGCTAGGCGTTGCACCTCGTGAAGCTTGGTCGGTGCTGGCATTGCGAGTATGTTTTGCACCTTCTCAGGGTTGGCTTCGATTCCTCTTGCAGAGACGAGGTACCCAAGCAGTTCTCCGGCTGGCACGCCGAAGACACACTTGTCTGGGTTCAGCTTGATCTGATACTCGTCGAGGGCGGCGAAGACCTTGCGGAGGTCGGCGATGAGGGTGTCCTCCTTGCGGGTGGTGACGACGATGTCGTCGACGTAGACTTGGACGATCTGCCCGATGAGCCCTTTGAGGCATGCTTGCATTGTGCGCTGGTACGTGGCACCAGCGTTCTTCAACCCGAAGGGCATCGTCTGGTAGCAGAAAACGCCGTCGGGTGTGATGAATGCTGTCTTCTCCTCATCGTCGACGTTCAGTCTGATCTGCTGGTAACCTGAGTAGGCGTCCAGGAAGGACAGGCGTTCGCAGCCTGCAGTCGAGTCGATGATCTGATCTATCCGCGGGAGCGGGAAATGGTCCTTGGGGCAGCATTTGTTGAGGGCGGTGAAGTCGACGCACATGCGGAGTTTCTTCGTCTTCTTCTTCTCCACTAGGACGGGTTGGCGACCCAGTCCGAGTCCTTGATCTCTCGGATGAACTTGGCATTCAGCAGTCGATCGATTTCTCTGCTGATTTCGTCTCGCTTGGGCCCGGAAAAGCGTCGCATGGCCTGTTTGACGGGTCTGGCGTCCTTGTGGACTTTAAGGAGTGCTCGGCGAGGTTCCTGGGTATTCCTGGCATGTCAGAGGGTTGCCATGCGAAGATTCTCCAGTTCTCACGTAGAAACTCGACGAGCGCGCCTTCCTATGCGGGAGTCAGACTCGACGATACTTTGACCGTCTTGCTGGCGTCAGTCGGGTGGACCTGATGGGTCGTTGTGTCGTCAGCCGCGTTGAAGGCAGCGTCCTTGGCTGGTTTCTTGCGGGCTGGGAAGATGGTCTTGTCGTTGTCGACTGCCATTGCCTCGAAGTGCTCTTCGACTCCGAAGAATTCGGAGATCTTGCTGAACTCGCGGTCGCAGCTGTTGGAGCGGTCGAAGTCGCCGTGCACCGTGATGACGCCCTTGGGTCCAGG
The DNA here is from genome assembly GCA_947311845.1 of Poa pratensis. Classification (NCBI taxonomy): domain Eukaryota; kingdom Viridiplantae; phylum Streptophyta; class Magnoliopsida; order Poales; family Poaceae; genus Poa; species Poa pratensis. The sequence goes on from CAMZMU010000074.1 coordinate 47,190,751, forward strand.
CATCTTGAGCATGAGGTAGGCGTAGTGAGGTATCGCCATGAATCTGGCGAAGGTTGGGCGCCCGAGTATCGCGTGGTACTGCGACTTCCAGTCGACTACCTCGAAGTCGATCGACTCCCTCTTGAAGTTTTCGGGTGTGCCGAAGATGACATCGAGTGTGATCGTTCCCATGGGCGTGACTGCTTGCCCTGGTACTATGCCATGGAAGGTGGTCTCTGATGCTGCCAAGTCCGTCGTTGGCCTGTTTATCCTTCTGAGGGTGTCGGCAAAGATGATGTTAATGCCACTGCCTCCGTCCATGAACACCTTTTTCAGGGTGTAATCTCCGATCAGAGCTTCGACTACCAGGCGGCGTGCCCGGGTCGTGGTACTGCAGGCGGGTGATCTGCTCTGGAGAAGTGATTGGTGTCTCTGACCCTCTCAGGTAGTCTGGTACTGCGGTGGACAGGTGATGGCTTGGAAACTTGGCGGGTGATGAGCTTCTGGCCTGTTTGAGGGGCGCCCTTCTGTATCATGTTGAGTTGTCCGCGTGCCGCTGGATATGCGTCCTGGATCACGGTGGGGCATCTTGCTGCGGCTGCTGCTGCTGCAGAAAGGCTCCCGCCGCCTGTGCTGGATTGGCGACTGCGGGTGCTGCCTGGATGGCTAGCTGCGCGGCTGGCTGCGCTGCGGGTGCTGGAGTGACTATCTTCTGCATGGCTTCGTATATTTTGCGTGCCTTTCGACAGTCCTTCAACAGGTGGTTGGATCCCCACTTGCCCGTTTCCGGGTTCCTGAACATGTGGTGCCTGCAGGGTTGTTCCAGCTCTTCCGCTGGGCTTAGAGTGCGTTTCTGCCACTCGCGTTTATGGCCTCCGTCGCTGCGGTAGCTGCTGCCGCCGCTTCGGTTGTACTGCCCCTGGCTGTATTGGCGACTCTGGTCACCGCCGCTTCGACTGTACTGTGCATGGCTGTATTGGCGACTGCTGTCGCGCGCTTCATCCTCACGGGGGGTTTGGAATCCCGCCGCTACTAGCTCGATTGAGTCGTTGCCGTTGTAACGCGGCTTCTTCTTGTGGCGCCCTTCTCGCCAGTTGCTTGGTCCGGCTTCGTCCTTCGGGGAGTAGTGTGAACTATTGCGGACCGAGTCCTCTCCGTCTGCCCACTGGTTTGCTATCTTCATGACCTCGATCATGTTTTTCGGCCGGAGCCTACCAAACTCCTCGCGGAGGTCGCGGCGGGAGACGCCGTGCATGAAGGCATCCATCACTCGGTCCTCCGAGGCGGTCTCCATGGTGTTGCGGAGCAGGTCCAACGCTGGATGTATGACCGGAGCGGCTCGTCTCGTCCTTGCTTGCATGCTTGTAGTTCGACGAACGTCGTCGGTCTCGAGTACGTCCCCAGGAAGGATTTAACGAAGGCTCCGCGAACTCGTCCCACGTCCTGAAGGCGTTCTTGGGTTGAGTGTTGAGCCACCCGCGTGCAGAGCCCGTGAGCATCAGCTGGATGTACTGCATGGCCGTAGTCGAAGTACCGCCCTGGCAGCTGCAGGCTATGAGGTAGTCTTCTAGCCAGAGTCTCGGGTCCTGCTTCCCGTCGTACTTGACTGCTTCTGCCGTGAGCTTGAAGCCCTTGGGCATTCTTGTGTCGCGTATGTTGAAGCTGAAGCATGCGGCGCCGCACGGCTCGTAGTCGCCGTCGTTGCGGTCGTAGTCGAAGTTGGACGTGCTGGCCGGGCTGGATGCGGCTGCGGTCTACCGTCCTTTGTGTGATGACGTTGCGGAGGTCTTCACCTGGCTGCGGTTGTCGCAGTTGTCTTGTCGCCGGGGCTGCGAGTGCTGCGGGCTCGTGGTCGCGGCGATCTCGATCTTCTCGCGCTTTTTCTGTTGGCGCCTTGTTTACCAGTGCGTCTTCGAGTGCCTTGATAGACATGATCTGCTGCTTGTGGAGGAGAGCGCGCGAGTCGCCCTCAGGCGGCTGTGTCAGCCGCAGGTATGTTTCGACTGCCATGAGTGCGGCTCCGGGTGTCTTGGGGACGGGTATCCGTCTGCGTCTTCTATGTATGATGACTCGAGGTTGCGGGTGACTCTAGCGCGGTCGGCCTCCGTCATCAGGGGCACGCGGGCTCTGTGGCGCCTTGCTCCTTGTGAGACCTCTGTTGAGGCAGTGAACGAGTAAGCGGCCCTCCTGGCGCTCGACGCGTCGGCCTCCTCCTTGCGTCGGAGGAGCTCGGCCTTCTCTGCGCGGAGTCGTTCGCCTTCCTTCCGCAGCAGGTACTGGACCGCCATAAGGTCCTCCCGGGGTGCGTCCGGTGGGGGTACGTGCCTCCTCGACGTGCTTCAGGGCTTTGATTGCCATGTCGCGGGTGATGGTGAGTCGCGTCACCTGGTCCGGCATGACCACCTCCAGTGGGTATGCGGGTTCGTCGTCGTTGCCCTGCGGCCTCTGGCCGATCATGAAGACTTGCGCGGGGTAGATCTGGGCAGCGGGATGGACGCTGCCACTGCTGCTTCCTTCGTCCGAGCCGTGCTCGGAGTCGAAAATGGGTGCAACGTGGTGGTACCACAGTCGCCGCCGAGGCTCCTTCCCTGGAGTTTCGCGATCTTCGCCGCGGCGTGAGGAGTGATGTCGCTGTTGTCGACGTGGGCGCGATTGGCTTGTTGACGATCTTGTAAGTCGATGGAGACGCGAGTGGCGCGGTATAGAGGACGCGACCTCCGTTGCGCGCGAGGGTGTGGTCGACGTAGTCGAAGTTGACGTAGATCTTGGCCTTGCCAGCGACGCGATCGAGGTAGTCGAAGTAGACTCGATCCGCGCGGTGGTCGACGAGGTGGTCGACGTAGTCGTAGCAGATGCGATCTCCGTGGTAGCCGGAGACGCTGATGGCGCGGCCGCGTTGGGCGCGATCTCTGCCGCAGCGGAGGCGGTCGGAGTAGTCGAGGCGGACGCGATCTTCTCAGCAGTCGAAGATGTTGCCGCCGCAGTCGCAGCAGATGCGATCTCCGCAGCAGGTGGGGGCGTGGTTGGCGCAGCCGCGGCAGATGCGGGTGCCACCACCGCGGGCGGTGCGATCGCCGTGGATCTGAGTACTCCACAGCTGTCTACGAAGTAGTGCATGGTACCGAAGGTGAGGCACATACCTACGTGCAGATCGGCGTACACCGAGCGGTGGGCCGGCGGGTGGAAGGTGTACTCGAAGGAGCCGAAGCAGATTGGCTCCTTGGTGATGCAGACGTCGGTCTTCAAAGTTGATGGAGCCGGTGCGACCATGGTTCCAGCGCTCGTTCTTTCCCACAGACGGCGCCAATTGACGAGGGTGGACTCGGCAAATCCCTGGGTTGAGTACCCCGGGTTGATTGAGGGGGAGAGAGATGAGCGCTGGTGATCACGACGGCTGACAAGCAAGGCGTTTACCCAGGTTCAGGCTCCCGGAGGATAACACCCTACTTCCTGCTTGTCTGGTTATTGATGGTGAGCTGTGGCTACAATGGCGAGATGGCAATCTCGCTAGGGTTTGTGTGGCGGCTATGAGCGTACCCTAGACGAAGGACCCTCCTAGCCTTTATATGGTAGGCTAGGTCTCAGGTGAACGGTGCCGATGGCGCTTACAAGCATGGCGGGGTCGCATGACCTAGCGTCGACTATCTTGGGCCGCACGTCGTCCTCCTTGGGCCTTCCTTGGGCCCTCGTCATAAGGCTGATGGGCTTGGCGTGACCCAGGTATCCCCACCGTGGGGTAGTCGAAGAGTGACCCCACGATAGAGGGGCACCGACTCGTTGTGCAGATGAGGAGGATTAGGATCTAGGACGAAAGGACGGACGCAGTCGATTGTTGAGAAGGATCAGAAGACATAGCCTAGCGGTCAGTTAGTTCAGAACTTCAGAGCCATGGAGGCGGCGAAGTACGCGATGGCGTCTGCTGTTCGGTTCGTTTCTTCATTGTCGTGCTATCGTCGAGCTGGGAAAGGCAAAGCGAGACTGGACTAGTGGGCTAGATATGCGGTTTGGGACAGCTTGCGCCTCTTGCCGACGGAGGCGGCCATGGCGGACGGGGCTTCATGACGTGTGGACCATGTGACTCCGGCCATGGATTCGAACAGTAAAATGAGGTAAAAGGAGAGGGTGCTCACCAAGAGGTTGTTGGCGTCGTCGAACAACCCGGGACAAACGGGGACGACTGAAATCAACGATCTTACGCCGGCGGTCGTCGTGGACGTCCTGTAAGAATTCGATGCGTGTGGCGATCCCCGGCTCGATTCCTCGCGCTTAGGGGCAGTAGACGTCAGCGCGGACCTTCTCTTCGTGGAAGCAGATGGAGAGGTGGTTGGAGGCGGTGGCGAGCTTGAGCGCCAGCTCCGGCCATGGAGGCGCTCGGAGAAGGTGGAAGAAGGTGCAGGGAAGAAGGAAGCTAGGGCGAGCAAGAGGGGCGCTGGACGCTGGTTATAGGAGGGGGAGAGCTCGTAGGGCAGCACATCCATCAACTCCTGAACGGGGAGGAGAGAAGAGTCGGGGGTACGCGATGCTACGCATGCATCGCGGTACGCGACCTATAGGTTTTACCCGGCGAATACAATAAAGTAAAGAAATTATTGGTACGAGTATTTTGGGCTCTTGGCTCGGCCCACAGAAATAGACAAAGCCCGAAACGGTGAGTGAGGCTCCTTTTTGCAGGGGGCGAAATTCCTGGAGGCGCTGACGTGTGGCCCGCTCCGAGCGTGCATGGTTTCTCCGACGTTTTGTTTTCTGGTGTGCTTCGTGGATTCCTGTGTATAGACTTTATAAACTACTAGTAGAAACTTATAAATTTTCCCTCGAAAGATTGTTATAAATCTTAAGAACAAAACTAAATTGTGTGCTTACATTTTTCGTAGATAATTATAAAAGTATCTAAACCTTTTTTCGAGAGTGCGCCAATAGCTCACTGTACTTTTATAGATAGTACTCCCTCCGTTCCATTTTAATTGAATACAACATAGATGTATCTAGTACTAAAATATGTCTAGATACATCTATTTTGGAGTCAACTAAAATGGAACGGAGGGAGTAGGAAGCAATTTCAAACACTTGTCAAAACAGGGTTCAGTAGGACACCAACACTCCATACCTAGGCCTACTCTCTCCTAATTTGTCTTTTCCGACCGACTCACATACGCACACTCAACTGGAGACGTACCTTGCCTATGATCCTACTCGCAAGCATACACTGTTGTTTACATTTTCGAAAACCTTAGCATTGTGTTGTTTCCACATGGACCAACACGACATGGTTATCGCAATATCCAAACTTCATCCAGTAGCCACCACTGTTCGAGCCTGTTAGTTGGGCTTGGCACTTGCACACTAACATTTAACCTCTGAGAGCAGTGGTACTAGATCTCACGGGTATAGACACACTGCACCAAAAAAATGCTCAATGGTATCCTCCTTTTGCAAGCAGCTGAAACAGTTCGACGTTTGTGATTGCAATCCATGTCTGAATCTCCTATTTGTCGTCCACACCCTACGCAGCAACGCAAGCCAAACGAAGATTTTGCATTTACAAGTGGAAACGTGTTGTGAACACAATGACACCACCAAGACTAAAACGTGTTGTGTTGAACATCCCGGACACAATGACACTAGCATTTACAAGTGGTAAGCTGACCCACTATCAAACTTACCGATTTTCAATACGAAAATATCAATATATACCCTTAACATGTTGTAGTTGGATGCTTGATCCGATAGTTATTACATTTTTATGTTCGTATTAAAAAAAATAAAGTAAAAGTTGGCTGTGTCACCACTAAAAAGGTCCATAATTACGGGTTCTAGACCTAAAAAAATAGAAATATTCCTCAGTTAACGGAAAAGTACAGTTCCAATCGCAACTTAAGAAACTACAACCAAAATTTAAGACTAATAGAATAGTATTACTGACTAATACTAATATATAGAAATAGATATCTAGAAATATAAACAAGTTCACACTCCTGCTCTACTACCTCCCGCCCTCGTCTCCAAATATATGTGGAGCATTGCCCTTGAGCTAAAGCCGAGAGCTGATAATCCCTTTAATTGCTCGATGACTCTCCATTTTAAGTGTGTCCATTTAACTTCTGGACTAAATCGTTAGTCGAGTCGCATGGCCATACTTTTCGAATCAAGTCACCCGAGCTAGTGGGCATGGTACATCTCTCCCAGTCGGAGGGGCAAATCGAATTTTGTTCGACTACGCCACGCACTTGCTTCTTGAGTCGACCCGAACTCTGCATTTATAATTATCTTGTCACATGTAGTGTTTGACAAACCTAAGCCGGCCGAACCAAAACTCGGATCATATGGATACATCAGGTCATAGGAATGTGTCATATACATTGTTGAGTTACACAACTTGCTTGTTGCGTCTCATTATGGGCCAGTCTAACTCGCTAGACTCTATTAGTTGAGCCTTGTGTCGATCAATGTAATTAGCACACTAGTTAAATGGCATCAACAAAACTCTGTCAACTAGTGATAATAAGAACAAGATCTTATATTATAACACATATAGTTCCACAGTCGAATCATATATTCCACCAAAGGACGCGTCTAGCAGGCGCCCGGGCGCCAGTCTGTGGTCTACAGCCCTCAGTTGACACGTCAGACTAGAAAGCGACGTCACTGGCGTTGAGCATTCGTACGGGATAAGGAGCGCACCCTCGTGCTAAACTGCCGATTCCCTCAGAAAGAAGCACCCAGGACTCCAGGAGGCTCCATGCGCGGGAGACCTGCCGTTCGCCGGGCTGCCCCGTCTCGCCTGCCGTTCCCCACACGCTGCGTCCTTATCTTCCTCCTCCGCGGCAACTTTGCCTCGGACGGGAGCAGCAAGTTGAGCAGCATCCCGTGAGAAGCAGGTGGAGTAGCAGCACAGCGGGGGCGTAAAGATGGCTTGACGATTGATACGTCTCCAACGTATCTATAATTTCTTATGTTCCATGCTAGTTTTATACCAATAGCTACATGTTTAATTCACACTTCATAGCATTTTTATGCATTTTCTGGGACTAACCTATTAACAAGATGCCACAGTGCCAGTTCCTGTTTTCTGCTGTTTTTGGTTTCAGAAAAGCTGTTCAGGAAATATTCTCGAAATCGGACGAAACAAAATCCCAGATGCCTATTTTTCCCGACACGTTCCAGAAGTCCGAAGAGGAGACGAAGGGGGCAGCAGGGCGCCCTCCCCACATGGTGGCGCGGGTGGGCCCCCTGCCACGCCACCCTATGGGGAGCGGGCCCCGCGCCTCCACCGATGTCGCCCCTTCGCCTATTTATTCCTCCAGACGCGAAAACCCTAAAACACCGAGCCATTATTCCAGAAAACATCCGCTGCCGCCGTCGCCATCGACGACAAGTTTCGGGGGACAGAAGTCTCTGTTCCGGTACCCCGCCGGGACGGGGAAGTGCCCCCGGAGCCATCTCCATCGACTCCACTGCCATCTTCATCGCCGCTGCTGACTCCCATGATGAGGAGGGAGTAGTTCTCCCGCGAGGCTGTGGGCTCTACCGGTAGCTATGTGGTTTATCTCTCTCTCCCATGGTGTGATCTTTATGTGATCATGAGCTTTATAATCTAGTTGAATAAGTAGATGTTACTCTTTATCTATTATGCCACTCTAGAGGTTACTTTAATATGAACTTCGGATTCACTCTCCACGGTGTGAAGGTGACAGTGTGCGCATCATGTGTGATTCCTTTATGACGTTGTCAGTGTTTGTTTACTCAGACTTTGAGGTGCGCTTTTGCAGCCCTACGCAATGAATGGTGTTTGTTATTCAACAAGAGAGTGTTTGAGAGTAGCATTTATTTATTTATTTATTCAATTATGTTGTCATTGTTGAGAGTGTCCACTAGTGAAAGTATGATCCCTAGGCCTTGTTTCTAAGCATTGAAACACCGTTTACAACAAGTTCTGCTACATGTTTGCTTGCTGCCATTTTTATTTCAGATTGCAATTACTACTTATAATCATCCATATTACTTGTATTTCACTATCTCTTCGCCGAACTAGTGCACCTATACATCTGACAAGTGTATTAGGTGTGTTGGGGACACAAGAGACTTCTTGTATCTTAATTGCAGGGTTCCTTGAGAGGGATATCTTTGACATCTACATCTCTGAGTTCGATAAACCTTGGGTGATTCACTTAAGGGAAACTTGCTGCTGTTCTACAAACCTCTGCTCTTGGAGGCCCAACACTGTCTACAAGAATAGAAGCGTGCGTAGACATCAAGTTATTTTCGGCGCCGTTGCCGGGGAGGTAAGTGTTGGAAGGTATCTCCTTTAGATTCTGCAATTATTTCTTTTTGTGTCTTGTTTTTATTTTCACTAGTTAGGCTTAATGGAAAACAACAAAAAAATAGAGATCTTTATGAACTTTATATTGAATTAGGACATGATGCTTTTGAAGAGAAAATTAAAAAACCTATGGAGGCTTGTTTGCATAATAGTGATAGCAATGTTATTAGCATGAATTCTTTGAACACTATTATTGCTAATGCTATGGAAAAGTCTAAGCTTGGGGAAGCTAGTTTTTATGAAAATGATCTTTTTAGTTCCCCAGCTTTAGAGGAGAAAATTTGCTCTGATGATAGTTTGTCTCCCATATGTGATAATTCGAATGATGCTTGTGATATTCCAAATCCACCTGTTGAAAGTATTTCTTTTAAAGTACCTATGAAAATTGTTGAAAGGGTTATGAATGATCAGTATGTAGGGGATGGATCAGTCCATTCAAGTGCTCACTTGTCTAAACTTACAGAACTTTGTGAGTTATTTAAGGTTGCAGGTTTATCAAGAGAAAATGTCATGAGGAAACTATTTCCATTGTCACTTAAGGACAAAGCAAAGGAATGGTATAGGCTGCTGGATGAACAACCTTCAAATTGGAAACAGCTTGAATCTCTCTTTCACTCTAAATTTTATCCTTTTCATGAAGTGCATCTAGATAGGAATTACATTTATAATTTTTACCCTAATGATGAGAAAGCATTGCTCAAGCTTGGGGAAGGCTGAAAGCATTAATACTCAAATGTCCTAACCATGAGCTTTCTGAGGAAATAATTGTTAATAATTTTTATGCAAGGCTTTCAGGTCATTACAAGGATTATCTAGATGCATGTTCAGAGGGTTCTTTCACAAGTAAGAAGGTTGAAGCTAGATGGGATCTTCTTGAAAGAATTCAAAGCAATACTGAAGATTGGGAGAACGACAAAGGTAAAGGATCAGGTATAAACTATGAATATGAATGCATTAAGTCTTTCGTTGAAACTGCTGGTTTTCAAAAGCTTAGTGCTAATTATGGTCTTGATTCTCAAATTATTGTTGATTGTTGTAGAACCTTTGCTTCTCATATTAATGTTCCTAAAGAAAGTTGGGACATGTATCATGAACCTTTGAAAGACACTTGCATGAAAAATGATACTGTTATTAATGATTGTAATAAACATGCTCAAACTTTTGAAAATACTATTTCTTATAAGCATGTTAATTTTTGTGGAGCACTTAGACCTTGTGAAAAGAATCAAATCGAAGATGAATATTGTATCCATCATAGGAATGAAAAAACTAGAACATGGAACAGAGCTCTTGATGATCTTGGTGAAAAAGTTTGTGCCCTCTATCCTTTTATTTGTGAACTTTGCTATAAAGTGGGTCATTTAAATTTTCAATGCTCGGGCTATGATAATAGTCTTTCGAATCCTATGAGTGCTGCGAGTTTATATTGTGATAACATGATCACTCCTAATCAGCATGATGAACTTACATTATTTTTGGGGTGTGAAGAGTTATCAAGAAAAACTTCTTTGGTAGATATGAGTGCTTTTGATATAAATAGTGTCCTGCATGCTTGTCATCTTTATTGTGTTGATAATTGCCACGCAAATACTTACATACAAAATATTATAAAAGATGGCACTTTACCAAAATATGACAGGACTAATATGTGTTTTGTTCTTATTAATGAAAGAGAGGAATCCTCCCAAGTTTCTTCTGTTGTTTCTAACAATAAACCAGGTTATGTGGAGAAGCTTCCTTTCAAACCTCTCCCTCCTAAAGATAAAAAGAAGAGGGGAAAGAAGAAGAAGAAGAAGAAGAAGAAGAAGAAGAAGAGGAGTAAAAGGAGAGAGGAAACGGTATCTTCCCCTAAACATGTTGCTCCTATTGTAGTTTTTGATGATGAGTCCGAATTAGATGATGTTCCTATGCCTGTTATTTATTGTAGTGATCATGATTGGGAAAATGAAACTACTTTTGATATTGAAAATCTTTGGGGTACCAATTCTGAAAATGATGATGTTAATGATTGCCATACTATTAGTACTATCCATACTTCTTCCAATGATGATATGAAAAGCTCTAAGCTTGGGATGAGGTGTTTGAAAATCCTTTTGCTAGTAATAATTATATATCTGAGACCTCTCCTCCTAGTGATGTGTTTGAAAATCCTTTTGCTACTGCTGATTATATGTTTGATACATCTCCTTCTAGTAAAAGTGATGATATGTTTACAGATGAACACACTTTGGAAGAAACTACTCTATTGCTTATGATGATACTATGCCTCCAGTCTTTGATAATTATTATAAAGAATACTATGACATAGGTTATAATTACAATCATCCTCATGAAACTTGTCATAGTTATGGAGGGATTACCCAAAACCATCCCTTTAATATACAACTTGTCTATCATGTTCGAGTTCTTTATGATGATCCTGCTCCCATGTTATTAATGAGAAGAACTTTTCTCGTGTGGAAAATATTGATACTTTTGTGCATATGGATCATGGTAAGAATGTTTCATGTGATGATTATATTGTGGATTTTATCAATGATGCTACTGAAGTTTTTTATGAGAGAGGGAGACATGGCTTTATATATCTCAATAATATTAAGTCTCCTCTCTTTTTGTTGAAATTTTTGAAGTTGCACTTGTTTTATCTTTCTATGCTAGTAGCTTCATGCTTCAATAATTTGTTTTCTTACAAGACTCCTATGCATAGAAAGATGTTAGATTTAAACATGTTTTATATATGCTTCTTGATGCTCTCTTTTATGTTTCAACTCTCATCTTTATGTGAGCATCATAAAAATCACTATGCCTAGCTAAAAGGCTTTAAAGAAAAGCGCTTATGGGAGACAACCCATGTTTTTACTTCTGCAATTTTCTTTTATTGAGTCAAGGAGCTTGCTTACTTCTGTAGCAACTCCTTTGTATCTTTATTTTATTGCATTGTTGTGCCAAGTAAAGTCTCTAGTTGAAAGTTGTTGCTAAAATTGGATTTCTGCGCAGTGACAGATTTTTGCTGTCCACCGTTTTGAGCTGTATGCGCTACAAAAAATTCGAAAAATTCTGAAAAAATCACGCATGATCCTTATATATGTACGCAACTTTCATTAGTTTGGGCTTCTTCCATCTGAGCAAGTTAAGTGCCTCGAAAAAATTCGTCTTTCCAGACTGTTCTGTTTTTGACAGATTCTGCCTTTTATTTTGCATTGCCTCTTTTACTATGTTTGATTGGATTTCTTTGCTCCATTAAACATCAGTGGCTGTAACTAATGTCCAGAAGCTTTGGTAATGATTGTGTCACAGTAGAATATGAGAATTTTTGATTATGCACTAACCCTCTAATGAGTTACTTTGAGTTTGGTGTGGCGGAAGTTTTCAAGGAGCAAGAGAGAAGGATGATATGATGTGATCAAGAAGAGTGAAAAGCCTAAGCTTGGGGATGCCCCCGTGGGTCATCCCTGCAATATTCAAGAAGACTCAAGCGTCAAAGCTTCTTCATCAACAATTTATCAGGTCATCTCTAGTGAAACTATATTTTAATTCTTCCACATTTTATGTATTTTACTTGGAGCGTCTGTTTGCTTTTATTTTTGCTTGTTGTTTTTATTTTTCTGAATAAAGTTGGATCCTAGCATTCTTGTGTGGGAGAGAGACACGCTCGCTTTTTCATGTGAATACTCATATTCTTCACTTATATCTTTTGAGTATTCTTATCTAGCTACTGCTATGCTTTTAGCTCCTATTTTTCATGCATCTCTTTTAGAGCTGTTAATTCTTGAGGAGTAGTACTCTCTTGTTTCATTTGTAAATCATTTGGAGAGTTTTGTTTAGTTGCTTGGTTGATGTGTTGGTTCAGAAAATGCTGCATGTGGTAGTGGTATAGTAATAACTTGCATAATCTTGTAGATCATTGAACTTTGATGACTTGATTCTTTGCAAATGTTTTGAGGTATTTAGATGGTAAAGCTTGCTGGTTAATTAAGTTAAAATTATGAGTGGATAGTTGTCTTTAAGCTTGTACCGTACTACAAACTCTATTTAAATTGTTGAAGGTGTAGTTGGACTTGATAGCTTTCCATGTCTAAAAGTGATTCGTAATAACTAAGTTGTGCTGAAGGTCGAGGGATCTAACGGGGTACTTGTGCCCCGTGAACGGCCCTTCTTGGAGTAAACTTTAATCATGTTCTTAATGTTGAACCTGCTAGATGTTTGCAATAAGCTTGTGAGTTCTTTTTTACTAATGTTGAGCTACGGTTTTTGGCACTTCCACCATCCATATTTGCTAGCCTCTTCGGTGTTGTGCATTGCTTTCTGCTCACATTGAGAGTTGTGCATACTTCGCAGTACATCCAAACCCGTGGGAGGACTTTCTCTTGTTCTCCTACACAGAAACCCATACATCTTCCTCAAAACAGCCACCATACCTACCTACTACAGCATTTCCATAGCTGTTCCGAGATATATTGCCATGCAACTTCCACCTTACATTACATGACTTGCTGTCATTCATCATATACATATTGCTTTGCATGATTCTATACAGCTGATGTGCGGTTTACCCATGTTACGCTAGATCATTGCATATCCTGCTACACTGGCAGAGGCATACAGTTTACATCATGTTTTAGTTTGTTGTGAGTTATTTGTAACTAAAAGTGTATTGTCATATTAGAGTGTTGCCCCTGAAAGTGAAAAGAGCCATGGAGGCCATCGAAAAGAGAAACAGAAAAAGAAAAAAATAGAAAAAAGGAAAAAAGAATAAAGAAAAAGGGGGCAACATTACTATCCTTTATCCACACTTGTGCTCATGTTTCAGCACCTGCATTATTCATAGTCATCATTTGTGCTCATGTTTAGCACCTGTACTCCATGTGAGAGAGTTTTTATGTTTTACTAGTATAACTATGTGGGGAATTTAGACTATAGAACTTGGGTGTATATTCCAATGATGAGCTTCCTCAAAAATGCTCTAGGTCTTCATGAGCAACCAAGTTGGATGCACCCCCACTAGTTCCATTGGAAGCTTTCATACACATATAGCTCTATGTGCATTCGTTGCATGGCAATCACTACTCCTTACATAGCTTCGATTATAAGACTTCCTCTTGTCTAATGATCACTTATAGCTTTGTGAGACTTTCTTCCTTTGGCCTTCCAAACCCCCATTAATGATCTTTTAGCCATAACATCCTGGTGCCAAAACCAAATGCTTACGCTCACCGGTTGAGTAGATTTCGAAACAGTTGATTCATGATGTTCATGTTTATTTTTACTTGGCTGAATCCTTCTATGTTCTGAAAGATTACTTGATGCTTGGAATTGAAGGATAGAACTCCTACATTGGATTGTTAACACATCTTTAATGAACCTTGTACGGTTTCATGTCTTTAAAGCAATCATTCATGAAAACTTTTAGCTTGTTTAACTAACTTATTTTGTTGTCTCTTATATCATTATAGACTTTTGCTTTGAATGATTTGATCTCAGCTCATATGCTTTACAATATTATTGATCAAGATTATGTTGGTAGCATGTCACTTCAGAAATTATTGTTGTTATCGTTTACCTACTCGAGGACGAGTAGAACTAAGCTTCAGGATGCTTGATACGTCTCCAACGTATCTATAATTTCTTGTGTTCCATGCTAGTTTAATACCAATAGCTACATGTTTTATTCACACTTCATAGCATTTTTATGCATTTTCTGGACCTAACCTATTAACGAGATGCCACAGTGCCAGTTCCTGTTTTCTGCTGTTTTTGGTTTCAGAAAAGCTGTTCTGGAAATATTCTCGGAATCGGACGAAACAAAATCCCAGATGCCTATTTTTCCCGACACGTTCCAGAAGTCCGAAGAGGAGACGAAGGGGGGGCAGCAGGGCGGCGTCCCCATATGGCGGCGCGGGTGGGCCCCCTGCCGCGCCAGCCTATGGGGAGGACGCCGCGTGGCTCCCCGACGTCGCCCCTTCGCCTATTTATTCCTCCAGACGCGAAAACCCTAAAACACCGAGTCATATTCCAGAAAGGGTTCCGCAGCGCCGCCGCCATCGACGACAAGTTTCGGGGGACAAAGTCTCTGTTCCGGTACCTTGCCGGGACGGGGAAGTGCCCCCGGAGCCATCTCCATCGACTCCACCGCCATCTTCATCGCCGTTGCTATCTCCCATGATGAGGAGGGAGTAGTTCTCCCCCGAGGCTGAGGGCTCTACCGGTAGCTATGTGGTTTATCTCTCTCCCATGGTGTGATCTTTATGTGATCATGAGCTTTGTAATCTAGTTGAATAAGTAGATGTTACTCTTTATCTATTATGCCACTCCAGAGGTTACTTTAATATGAACTCCGGATTCACTCTCCACGGTGTGAAGGTGACAGTGTGCGCATCGTGTGTGATTCCTTTATGACGTTGTCGGTGTTTGTTTACTCAGACTTTGAGGTGCGCTTTTGCAGCCCTACGCAATGAATGATGTTTGTTATTCAACAAGAGAGTGTTTGAGAGTAGCATTTATTTATTTATTTATTCAATTATGTTGTCATTGTTGAGAGTGTCCACTAGTGAAAGTATGATCCCTAGGCCTTATTTCTAAGCATTGAAACACCGTTTACAACAAGTTCTGCTACATGTTTGCTTGCTGCCATTTTTATTTCAGATTGCAATTACTACTTATAATCATCCATATTACTTGTATTTCACTATCTCTTCGCCGAACTAGTGCACCTATACATCTGACAAGTGTATTAGGTGTGTTGGGGACACAAGAGACTTCTTGTATCTTAACTGCAGGGTTGCTTGAGAGGGATATCTTTGACCTCTATCTCCCTGAGTTCGATAAACCTTGGGTGATTCACTTAAGGGAAACTTGCTGCTGTTCTACAAACCTCTGCTCTTGGAGGCCCAAGACTGTCTACAAGAATAGAAGCGTGCGTAGACATCAGCATCCGTTGCATGGCAATCACTACTCCTTACATAGCTTCGATTATAAGACTTCCTCTTGTCTAATGATCACTTATAGCTTTGTGAGACTTTCTTCCTTTGGCCTTCCAAACCCCCATCAATGATCTTTTAGCCATAACATCCTGGTGCCAAAACCAAATGCTTACGCTCACCGGTTGAGTAGATTTCGAAACAGTTGATTCATGATGTTCATGTTTATTTTTACTTGGCTGAATCCTTCTATGTTGTGAAAGATTACTTGATGCTTGGAATTGAAGGATAGAACTCCTACATTGGATACTTAACACATCTTTAATGAACCTTGTACGGTTTCATGTCTTTAAAGCAATCATTCATGAAAACTTTTAGCTTGTTTAACTAACTTGTTTTGTTGTCTCTTATATCAATTATAGACTTTTGCTTTGAATGATTTGATCTCAGCTCATATGCTTTACAATATTATTGATCAAGATTATGTTGGTAGCATGTCACTTCAGAAATTATTGTTCTTATCGTTTACCTACTCGAGGACGAGTAGAACTAAGCTTGGGAATGCTTGATACGTCTCCAACGTATCTATAATTTCTTATGTTCCATGCTAGTTTTGTACCAATAGCTACATGTTTTATTCACACTTCATAGCATTTTTATGCATTTTCTGGGACTAACCTATTAATAAGATGCCACAGTGCCAGTTCCTGTTTTCTGCTGTTTTTGGTTTCAGAAAAGCTGTTCAGGAAATATTCTCGGAATCGGACGAAACAAAATCCCAGATGCCTATTTTTCCCGACACGTTCCAGAAGTCCGAAGAGGAGACGAAGGGGGGCAGCAGGGCGCCCTCCCCACATGGTGGCGCGGGTGGGCCCCCTGCCGCGCCACCCTATGGGGAGCGGGCCCCGCGCCTCCACCGATGTCGCCCCTTCGCCTATTTATTCCTCCAGACGCGAAAACCCTAAAACACCGAGCCATTATTCCAGAAAACATCCGCTGCCGCCGCCGCCATCGACGACAAGTTTCGGGGACAGAAGTCTCTGTTCCGGTACCCCGTCGGGACGGGGAAGTGCCCCCGGAGCCATCTCCATCGACTCCACCGCCATCTTCATCGCCGCTGCTGACTCCCATGATGAGGAGGGAGTAGTTCTCCCCCGAGGCTGTGGGCTCTACCGGTAGCTATGTGGTTTATCTCTCTCTCCCATGGTGTGATCTTTATGTGATCATGAGCTTTATAATCTAGTTGAATAAGTAGATGTTACTCTTTATCTATTATGCCACTCTAGAGGTTACTTTAATATGAACTTCGGATTCACTCTCCACGGTGTGAAGGTGACAGTGTGCGCATCATGTGTGATTCCTTTATGACGTTGTCGGTGTTTGTTTACTCAGACTTTGAGGTGCGCTTTTGCAGCCCTACGCAATGAATGGTGTTTGTTATTCAACAAGAGAGTGTTTGAGAGTAGCATTTATTTATTTATTCAATTATGTTGTCATTGTTGAGAGTGTCCACTAGTGAAAGTATGATCCCTAGGCCTTGTTTCTAAGCATTGAAACACCGTTTACAACAAGTTATGCTACATGTTTGCTTGCTGCCATTTTTATTTCAGATTGCAATTACTACTTATAATCATCCATATTACTTGTATTTCACTATCTCTTCGCCGAACTAGTGCACCTATACATCTGACAAGTGTATTAGGTGTGTTGGGGACACAAGAGACTTCTTGTATCTTAATTGCAGGGTTGCTTGAGAGGGATATCTTTGACCTCTACCTCCCTGAGTTCGATAAACCTTGGGTGATTCACTTAAGGGAAATTTGATGCTGCTCTACAAACCTCTGCTCTTGGAGGCCCAACACTGTCTACGGGTATAGAAGCGTGCGTAGACATCAATGATCCGGAATTGGGAGAAGAGGAGACGGCCATGGCGCGACAAGCGGCATGGTGTGCAGCACGAAGACGGTCGCGGCACTCGATGTGGTAGGGGCAGAGCGTCCGCATCGGCTGCGTAGCTCATCGGCACCAAAATTTGCGTCGATATTATGATGTCGGTTCATTGCACAACAAACAATGGTAGACAAGTTTACAACCACATTTGAAAACTTCGCAACGAGTAAAAGCAACCACACCAAAACTAAAAGCAACTTTGGTACTAGGTCAAACAACTCTATTGTGCAATGATTCAACCTCACAACAACGGTTAGAAACTCCATACAAACTAAAAGCAACTATGGTACAAAGACGACAACAACTTTGGTGTGCCTGAAGCAACTTCATAACAATGGTTAGCAACTTTGTTATGTCATGAGGAAAATACACAACGATGGTAAGCAACTTTGTTATGTGTCGACGCAATTTACAACAATCGTAACTAATTTTGATGTGCGATGAGAAACTTCACGAACAACAACTAAAAAAGCAACTTTGATCTGCGGTAAAGCAATTTTTGTGTGCAATGGAGTAACTTCACAATAGCGGTAAGCAACTCCACAACAATAAACTTTGATACAAAGCGGATCAAATTTGGTGCGCCGAGGCAACTTTATAACAAGAAGCAACTCAACAACAATTAAAATTAACTTTGACAAGGGGAAACAATGTTGGTGTGCGATGAGCCAATTCATAATAGTGGTAAGCAACTTCATAGCAAATAAATGCAACTTCGCAACCGCTTTAAGAAACTCCATCAAAATTAACAACAACTTTGGCATGAGGCAAAAATAAACTTTGTGTACGATGAGGCAACTACACAACGATGACAAGCAACTTTTGTTATACGATGAGGCAACTACATAACGATGGTAAGCAACTTTGTTATCCGATGAGGCAATTTCACAACAATTGTAAGTAATTTTGATGTGCGATGAGGCAACTTCACGACAGCGGTAAGAAAACTCCACAAATTAAAAAAGAAACTTTGATATGCAGTGAAGAATTTTTTTGTGTGTGATGGAGTAACTTAACAATAGCAATAAGCAACTCCACAAAAATTAAGAAATTTTGCTACAAGGCGGAACAAATTTGGTGCATGATGAGGCAACTGTAATACAGCGATACACAACTACACAACAATTAAAATCAACTTTGACAAGCGAAAACAATGTTCTTGTGCAATGAGGCAATTTCATAATATCAATAAGCAACTGCATAACAAATAAATGGAACTTTTGTTGGTGACGAAGCAAATTTTGTGGGTGACGGAGCAAGTTTTGTGGGCATCAAAAGCAACATTTGCGAAGACGAAGAACCTTTTGTGGGCGTCGAAGCAAGGCGTTGAAGCAAATTTTGTGGACGCCAAAGCAACTTTCGGTGGCGAGGAAGAAACATTTGTGGGCGACAAAGCAACCTTTGTAAATGGCAAAGCAAGTTTTATGGGTGACGAAGCACCATTTATGAGTGAGAAACACAACTTTTGTGGACGCTTAAGCAACTTTTGTGGGCGACGGATCAACTTTTGTGGACGACGAAGCAACATTTATGGATGTCGGAGCAACTATAGTGTGCACTGAAGCAACTTCATAACTGCATGGAGCAACTTTATGTGCAATGAAGCATAATTAGTAAAGGAACTCGACAACAATTAGAAGTAACTTTTGTACGTGGCGCAGCAACTTTGGTATGCATTGATATAACTTCACAGCAACGGTAAGAAATTTTGATGTGCGATCCAACTTCACAAAAACAATAACCAACTCCACAAAAATTTAAAACAATTTTGATATGAGACGAAACAACTTTTGCTATGCGTTGAGGCAACTACAAAATGGTGACAAGAAACTATTATAGGATTTTAGGAAATAAAATTGGCCACATTTGAGCTAGTACTATGCGCTATTATGAGACTATCCCATAAAAATAAACAACAACTCACTAAAAACACGATGGACCGAATCCGAAACAGCCCAATCTTTCTCTCTCACTCACATTCTCACGTCTGGCCCAAATAAGGCCCATTAGCAAGCATTCGTCTTCCCCAGGTAGCCAGCCTATCGTGGTCGTTTTCTTAGAGCATCTCTAGCAGAACCCGCAAAAGCTCCAAACCCGCAAAATAACTGCCCGATGCGGATTTAAAACCGCAAAAAAGCGGAGAACAGAACCCGCAAAACTCACCGGCCCGTAAAAGATTTTGCGGGGGCCCGTGAATCCGCGCCTCGGAACGGCTTTTTCGCGGATTTCGGTGCCGAACCGAGGGGGCCCTGCATATGGTGAAAGTACTTGGCGGGCTGAACATTCAGCACCGGCCGGTGACCTTCCGCCGTGGAACTCGCCGGAATCCGCGAACTTTCGCCAAACTTACCGGAATCACACCAAACTGAAGCGGCCTGCTGGATGCGGCGGGCCAAACCCCACCGCCGGGAGCTTCATCGGCTCCGCTGCCATGCCAGGTGGTCTCCTCGTCGACCCCGTGCTTCACGCTAGCGGCGCCCTGAGGGCCTCCATGGCTGGGTGCCAGGGGACCTCCGCGTCAGTAGCGTACTCCGTGTCGGGCCTCGTCGCTGGGTGCTGAAAGACCTCCGTTGCTAGGTGCTAGCTGACTAGCACCCATGGATCGATCGATTCCATGGCTAGCGCTGGAGCATGGATCGATTCATGCAGCGAAAGCCGCCGGAGCTAGCTAGCTAGCTGGACCACGGATCGATCGATTCCACGGCTAGCTAGTTAGCTAGCTCGCACGCGGGCTGGTCAATCGATTTTCACGCGACGGCGGATGGACGGATTGGAGCAGGGTCAACGCACCATCGAGAGGAAGAAGAAGACGTGGGAAAAATAAAAAATGCGAATATTCGGTTTTACGGTTTGAGTATGAGGGCTCTGTTCCGCCGCGTGTCGTTTCAAGCTAAAAAACGCTGGTTGCGCGACCTGCAAAACTGTTTTGCGGGTTCGCATTTTGCAGGCTCTGCTAGAGATGCTCTTATGCAGCAAACCGCATGTGAGCATTGTCGCGCCGCCATCTCGATTCCGGCTGCGCCCATGCTCGCCTCTCTCAGATAAGGATGCAGAGAGAACTGTCTCGCTCCCCTCTACCGATTCCTCACCCCACCTCATCATCCCGTACTCTCTCGCGGCGCACCCAAAATCAGCCTGGTGCGCGGCGCCAGAAGGATTGTGCGCCGGCGGCCGAAGTGGCGTGTCGGCGGCCGGAGGTGGAGGTGGTGCAGAGAGACGTCCGGATATGGAGGAAGGTGGGTTCCTGATCTGGGGCTAGCGTGAGCGCTCTATCGGTTGTGGTGGTTGTTGGGGACGACCATTGCCTAGCTGTCGTTGTCGCTAGCCTGAGCGCTCGATCGGTCGAAATAGCGCAGCTGCGCTAATAAGCAATTACCTCCACCAAAATACATAGTTCAAAGCATTACTTGTTTTACATGTACACATGGCAAGTCCAATTCTAGGGGACCAACTCTGACAACAAATAGTTATACGCGGATTCTATGGGATATTTCTTGTAAGAGACTATGATTAGGGGTCTAGCTTGTTAGATTTTAGTGTCTATCTCAGTCGGCATGTAAACCAATTCCAGACATGTCATCCTAATTTGCATCGTTTATATAAAGGGGTATGGGGCCAACCGCACAATATTGGTTGACATTAGGCCTGGGCGTTCGGTTATTTTTTAAATTTCGGTTCGGTTAATTCGGGTTTTCCATAAATCGGTTTACAAGAAATAGGTACCGAAATAATATCGGTTTCTAATTAACTGGAAGTTCGGTTAACCGCTAATTCGGTTCGGTGTTCGGTTTTAAACCGATATGTACAAACAATAGGGAAACAAAGATACTGATATGCCAGGTTCGGTGTCCTGGCATACGTGTGCATGCATCAGTGCATGGTTGCAGGCCTGCATGCCAGCATGTGCGTGCACCAATGTGAATGCGTGTTGGGTTGGTTAAAAAAATGATACAAGCAGTGACATATAGCAAAATTAAGTATACGGCCAGGCCTATGGGGCTACGGGCTACGTGTATGTGCATGGCCGTAAAAGAAAGGCTTACATGCATGGGGGCATTGGGGCTGCTACGTGTAGGCCATGAGCCCAGGAGGCCAGGAGTAGTACGTGCATTGGGCTGAGAAGTTAATATCGATGGGACCAGGGGAGGGTTTTGCGTCTGTGTCGCTAATATATCGGTTATTTCGGTTCTTTCGGGTAATCAGAGGTTATACCCGAATTTATAAATTAAAATTTGGTTTATCACATATAGGCACCGAAATTAGTGTCGCTTAATTCGGTTCCGGTTAATTCGGTTTCAGTTCCGGTTAATTCGGTTCGGTGTTCAGTTTTCGGTTTTTTATGCCCACCCCTAGTTGACATTATCATCATTCACCAGGCTGAGAAGGCTGGTGAGGTAGAAATCAAGACCAGGGTGGTGTTTTTTCCGGTATGTGTGTCCCTCCGACTAAGTATTTTTGGCAATGGCGAGAGGTAAATCAATGGGCCTTCTTATGTGTGGTAGATTTGTACATTTCTCGGTGAGATGGCACGAGCGTCAATATCCTCGATAATAGTTTGTAAACATTTTTTGTGTAAGGACATGTACAACAAATGGTGCTTAAATGAAGTACTTAAGGAAATAGATTACGTACACGTCAGGCCTCTCCGTGCTCCGTCTTTGGAAACGTCTTTTTGGGTGTATGACTTCTTATATTGCCACCTCATGTTGGTATCATGTCTAACAGTGTGAGGCGTCACGTCCACACGAAAGAGGCGTGAGACCATTAGAAATCACATAGTAGAAATATTCTTGCTTCCGAGAAGTAGTATTTTTCCTTAACTGTGATTTTATTTTTTCTACCACATTTGTATATCGGTTTGGCAAAGTTTTTATTTTCCGCGTTATATGTGGTCACTTTCTTATTAATATTATTCTGTTTGACCATTTATCGTTTGGTATATCTCCTATGGTAAGATGTAATCATGCAGATGCAAATGGAAAACTTCTTTAGGAAGCTTAGAAGAAGAATGAGGTTGACTCAGGTAACACACATCTATCTTGTTTGATATAACCCTGCAACAACGATGGTTTAAATTTTCTTAAGTTATATGATATCTGTAACTTCTATCAAATTAGGGATGTTACATGTTATTTGTTAGGTTTGAACATAAGTGTACGGTGTAAGAACACAAAACATATCTTCTTCATTAATAGTGAAACAATTAACTCAACTTTTAATTTTCAACCCTAAGAGCAGACGACATTGGACATACTCACATACCCAATGTTAAACCAACCACACATTGTAAGGTGTGGGAAGGAATTTTTTGCCAGTTTTCCTTTGCTTTTTGTTTTGTGTAAGGAGGCTGAGATACTCTATCACTACCTCGTGCCCCGCCCTTACTACTCCAAAAATGATTGAACTGAAATTCAATGGCACTCAACTCAATATATCTATAGGTTGAACACTAATTCGAGTATTGCAACGACAACCCTTTAAATGGTCCTACAATGTTAGTGTCCACTAATTAATTTCTTACTGAACGTTCTATAGATAGTCTAAAACCCTTTCATTCTATCCAACTGTATACTGGTTCCTTCTTCCCTCGAAAAGACCATGCTCGCCATGGCCATGGCCATGGCCATAGCCTCGACCTCCTCCTCTCCCGCCACCCTGAACTACCCCCCCTCCAAGCTCTTTCCCCGTTCCAAATCCTTCAAGCTTCTCACACCTGCGAGAGCTCCCTCCTGCGCCCTCGCCGATGCTGACGCCGCCGCTCCCGCCCACGGCACGACCCAGGCGGAGCTCCGGCCGGACTCCAAGAACGCGCCCGCGCTATCCTCGGAGATCCGACGTCTCGTGCGTGCGGGCCGATTCCGCTCTGCGCTCTCTCTCCTTGACCATCTATCCCACCGCGGCGTCCCCGCGAGCCCCTCCGCCTTCACCGCTCTCCTGTCCGCATGCGGCTCTCTCGCCCACGCCCGCCAGATCCACGCGCACCTCCGCGTCCACGGCCTTGACTCCAACGAGTTTCTTCTGGCCAAGCTCGTCGAGCTGTACCTGATGGTTGGTGCCGCTGACGACGCTCGCCAGGTGCTCGACGGTTTGCCCCAGGCCAGTGCCTTCTCATGGAACGCATTACTCCACGGGCATGTTCGCCGTGGCCGCGGTGAGGCAGGGAATGCTGTTGCAGACGGGTTCGCAAAGATGCGGGCTGCTGGGGCCAACGCCAACGAGTACACATATGGGTGCATCCTCAAGTCGATCTCTGGGAGTGCCAGGCCATCGATGGTTATGGCCACCGCCACACACGCAATGCTGGTCAAGAACGCATTTGCAGGTGCGCCAGGTATGCTGATGACTGGTCTCATGGATGTGTACTTCCGGTGTGGGAAGGTGAAGCTGGCAATGATGGTGTTTGAGGAAATGTCAGAGAGGGATGTGGTTGCATGGGGCGCAGCGATTTCTGGGTTCGCACACAAGGGGATGAAGAGAGAGGCGCTGGACCATTTCCGGTGGATGGTGGACAGCGGCGTCAAAGTGAACTCAGTGGTGCTCACCTCGATCGTGCCAGTCATTGGTGATTTACGTGCGCGGAACTTGGGTAGGGAGATTCATGGGTTGGTGCTGAAGAAGTTTCCAGACCGTAAAGACGTTGCAAAGGTCCATGCAGGGCTGGTAGACATGTACTGCAAATGTGGTGACATGGTCTCTGGGAGGAGAGTGTTCTATAACACTAAGAAGAGGAATGCTGTCTCATGGACAGCGTTAATGTCTGGATATGCATCCAATGGGAGGCCAGATCAGGCTCTGAGGTGCATAGTTTGGATGCAGCAAGAAGGAATCAGACCAGATCTCGTTGCAGTAGGTACTGTCCTCCCAGTATGCACAAAGTTGCGAGCATTGGTGAGGGGAAGGAAATCCATGCATATGCTCTGAGGAGATGGTTCCTGCCGAATGTTCCATTATGCACTTCCCTGATCACCATGTACGGTGCATGCTGTCATTTGAATTACTCCCGCAGGGTATTTAATGTTATGGACAAGAAAACTGTACGGGCTTGGACTTCATTGGTTGATGCTTACCTAAAGAATGGAGACCCTTCAACTGCTATTGAAGTGTTTAGATCAATGCTGCTGTCCAACCGTCGGCCTGATGCTGTTGCCATCACCAGGATGTTGAGTGCCTACTCTGATATTGGGGCATTACATCTCGGCAAGGAAGTTCATGGTCAGGTGTTGAAGTTGCGGATGGAACCTCTCCCGCTGGTTGCTGCAGAACTTGTTAACATGTATGGAAGGTGTGGGGATCTCAAGGGAGCACAGAGGGTGTTCAATCGAATAGAGTCCAAGGGATCCCTGACTTGCACTGCAATAATAGAAGCTTATGCAATCAACCAGCGACACAAGGAGGCACTGGATCTATTTGCATGGATGCTGTCAAACAATTTGTCCCAAATAATGTCACCTTTAACGTGGTTTTAAGAATCTGTGACGCAGCAGGATTGCATGATGAAGCTCTTGACATTTTCGACTCCATGGTGCAAGAGTACAATCTGGAAGCATCTGAAGAGAATTATGACTGCATTGTCCGCCTTCTTACAGGTGCTGGCAGGACTTCTGAAGCTCAGCGGTTTGCTGATCTGAAAGCTGCTCTGTTTTTTTTACCAGCTCCGGTTGAGGAGTTTCAAGAGCAGTAATTTTGTACATATGATTTTCTTCCTATCTTCTAATATTTATTACAAAGTTTTTCAAAACCATACTGGTAATTGGTAAAGATGTCAATAATTCCGTATTGATTTCAACTGCAGCACATCAAGTTTTGAATACAAAATAATATTATTGCCATTATTCCCTCAACAACATGACTTTCAGCATGAGAATGTTAGGGTTTATGGCTCATTTGTTTGCTTCAGTTAGACATTTGTCAGGACTCATGCAGGAGTCTCAAGTGTAAGTTCGTTACACTGCTTAATAAGACAATTAGGGTTAGTAACCTACTTAGAAGTATTCTTACCAATACAGTGTTATTGTAGAAATGTTTAGCAAGTAGTCTATTTGTCTACCTGTTTTTTTTTTTACCTTTTTTATTGACATAGTAATTAAACAGCTAACAGTGATTCGGCGATTCCTTCTATCCACAAGAGGGGTATAAAAATAAGAAACATAACTGTTGACTATTTTTGGAACACAACATAGCTGATAACTATTTTTAGCTCTCGGAAATCCCTCCTAACCATTGCTTTATTGTCTGTAACTTCTAATGGTTTCTTACTATTAAAAATACTTCTAATGGTTTCCAGCATTCCCTTTTGAGATTTTTTCCATTTTCTTTTCCTTGTAGTGTTAGGAAAGAAATAAAGGAGGAATTTCGGAAAACTTCAATGCTGTGAAATCTCTATCTTTTGTTCTGGTCCTCTGGATTCAATTTCATTTTGTTCTGCTGTTTCTCACCGCTCCTCTCTGTCCAAAGACTGTAATGGGGAGTAGGCGCCATGATGTTTTCTTGCAAGGAGAAAACAAATTGATATCAGGTTCTTGGTTCTTGTTATTGGCATGTGCCTTCACACCAAGCTGAAATTTTCAGAGATCAGCTGCTTTCCAAAGGTGAGCATTTTGTCATGTTTCGTGTTCCATAGCTACTTAAGTGGATTTGACAGAATTTTCTGGGTTACAAATGATGGGCAATTTTGCTATATTGGTTGGAAACATACAATTTCACAAAAGCATTTTTTAACTCCTTCCAACCCTAATTCGTGTAATATTAAGGTTCAATTTAACACCAACCCTCCCCCCTGTACTCAGCCTCTCTAGGCCTGTAAAAATTATTCTTCCTCGCCAATGAAACGAGACGCAAATCTTTTGCGTTTTCTTGAAAAAACAAAGGTTCAGTTTGATATTGTTTTCAAGGATTCAGTTACTCTCGAATTATTGTTTGGGATTTATCCACTTCATTTCTTCAATTATGGATTTGATTTTTTATGTAAAAAACCATGTAGTTTGTTTTTGCAAGAATACCATGAAACTGAAAAATCTCATATGATGGTGTTTCAATCATTGTTTTGCTTAAGAATATGGTCAGCTTGCAGCAAGATTAAGAATTCAGGCAATGGTCATTTCTTGTCAAGTGCAGATATTGGCTAGAAAGGCTACACAGATTGGTAACAATCTGATTCACTTGTTCAAGAAGGCGTCACATGTACTTATGGGCTGCCTTTGCTCCAAAGGCGCCAAAGATCATGCTGATGCCACTTCTGAAAACACTGCATTAGGTACAAATGATGGCAGCAAAGTCATGCCAGATGTTGGAGAGAAGGTGGTGGTAGCTTTTGATGCTAGGATAAGCAGTAGTAACAATGCAGATTTAAAAGGGCTGTCAGGTGAGCATGTTGTTGCTGGGTGGCCAGCTTGGCTCGCAAATGTGGCACCTAAAGCAGTAGAAGGCTGGTCGCCGCGCCGAGCTGATTCATTTGAGAAATTAGACAAGGTGAAGAACTAACTTGATGGTGTGGGTTATGTATTTTAGTTTTTTCCTGATTTAAATTACTTGAATAACTGTATTTTTTTTGAGTTGTAGATTGGACAAGGAACTTACAGTATTGTGTATAAAGCTCGAGATCTTGAAACAGGGAAGATTGTTGCACTAAAAAGGTGCGGTTCGTCAACATGGATCCTGAAAGTGTTCGCTTTATGGCAAGAGAAATCCACATTCTTCGGAGACTGGATCATCCAAATATCATAAAGCTTGTAGGAATCGTAACATCCCGTGTATCGCAAAGCCTGTATCTTGTTTTCGAATACATGGAACATGACCTTTCCGGTCTTATTGCAACCCCAGGGCTGAAACTCACAGAGCCACAGGTAGTCATCGTCCCACTCTTGCATTGAACAGCTAAGAGACTTACATTGACTAAAACAGTTAAACATGAATATCAGATAAAATGCTTCATTCAGCAGCTGCTTCATGGACTTGGCATTGCCACAAAATGGAGTTCTGCATCGAGACATCAAAGGCTCGAACCTCTTGATTGACTGCAATGGAGTACTGAAGATTGCAGACTTTGGCCTGGCAATATCTTATGACCCCGACAACCCGCAACCACTAACTAGCCGAGTTGTGACATTGTGGTACAGACCACCAGAGCTTTTGCTTGGTGCCACAGAGTATGGTGTTGCCGTAGATATGTGGAGTACAGGGTGTATTGTGGCAGAACTCTTTTATGGCAAACCAATCATGCCAGGAAGAACTGAGGTATTTCTTATTTTGCCTCTGGAGATCCAGAGTAAACCACATCAGTTATATTTCATATTTTTTGCTGGTTGAGGTCTTGACTCTTTTTGTAATCATGGTATGCTAGGTGGAGCAAATTCACAAGATCTTTAAACTTTGTGGGTCGCCGATGGATGATTATTGCAAAAAATCAAAGGTGCCAGAAACAGCGATGTTCAAGCCTCAGCAGCAATATAGGCGGTGTGTTGCTGAGACTTTCAAAGTTTTTCCTCCTTCCGCTGTAGTTCTCATAGATTCCTTGCTTTCATTAGAACCAGAAGTTCGTGGAACAGCTTCCTCAGCTCTTCAGAGTGATGTAAGTTTCGGATCCTCTCATAAGAATCGGTTGTTTTACTTCTCTGGAAGTTTACCATATTAGTATTACATGTGTTGTTAAATTTACACTTTGGTAGTATATTGTGGAATCAAACTATGCCAGATTATATTCTTTAGGGGAATAAATAGCTACCGGTGGTGATCTTAGTTGCCACTTCTTATCCATGTTTCAAATCTGCTTTCTGAACTCTGCTTGTGGGACTAGGTGCACCCATAGTGTGACTGCGTGCACCCATAGTACTTTGCTTGAGCAGATATCTGTCGATCTGTAGTACTTATCCATGTTTCAAATCTTTTTCAGTTTTTTACAACAGAGCCATTTGCATGCGACCCTTCAAGCGTACCAAAACTTCCAGCAAGCAAAGAATATGATGTTAGACTCAGGCAAGAGGAAGCTAGGAGGTACACTTGCCAACACCACCATGTTTCATCTGGATTCGCTGTACACCTTGTTGTGCAGTTCAATGAAATACCAGCACTCTGCTTTCATGTTCTTGCAGGCAAAAAAAGACAGGTTTAGGTGGACGAGGAGCTGAATCTTTCAAACCAGGAAATGAGAATCATGTAACCAGTCGTGCTGCTGAGACGAAGGTGGGTATGGTTGTGATTCCGGACTGTTGCTCAAGTTCCCAAATTAAAATATGAAATCATTAGTCTGTTCTATTGGTTCTAATTATGTTCTGCTATCAGATTTTATCCCTCAAACATTGGCAGATTCCTAAAAAAGTTACCCCCAAAATGATGGTTTATTATTTCCAATAAAATCACACGAGTCTATCTCCTAAAGGCATGTACCTTCAGAAGTACATTTGACTAACTCTGCCTGTCCTTGTCACCCTGCAGGAGCACATATATACCAGTTCAAAGAGCAACAGCGTGAAGTTCAACCCAGAGGACAGTGTTCCAGGGTTCCGGGTGGAGCCACGCCCATTGCCAACCACGGTGCAGGTTCCTGAATTTGGCTCTACAAGGAACATGGGAGGTTACACCGATCATTCAACGGTGCCTGGTCGTGCCTGCAGTTCTGTTCATGTCGCAAATACCTCGACCTCAAGGGACAATGCATCGTCGCGTTCACATATGCCACAGTTTGGCGCGACAGACCTGAGTAATGCAGCTCAGGTTACCGATCAGAATCAGCCACCTGGTAGGCGTGCATCATCTCACAATAAGAACCCCACAGAGGTAAAGGACGCCATAGTAAGGATCCTACTGCTAGGGGAGTCATTGATTTTTTTTTCTTTCATCTTACATGGCTTGTACTATTGCCTTTCTTTGTGGTCAGAATCATGGAAGGAAGTTCAGAAGGATCCACCGCTCAGGGCCATTGGTGCCGCCAGGAGGTAACATGGAGGACATGCTCAAGGAGCACGAGAGGCACATCCAAGAGGCGGTGCGAAAGGCCCGCCTCAGCAAGGTGAGTAGGCATCCAGTCGAACATGGAGCAGCTGAAAGTTCCTAGGGAGCTCTGCGGACACGGACCAGATTTCAAAGGTGCCAACACATTCTTCTGCGAAGCTGCCGTTTCCAGTTGCTGCAGAGCCCCTTTATAGAGTTTTAGCATGTAAGAGGATGTTATCAGATAGGATACTGAGTTTTTCTAAAGTGAAGAGAGCCTGACTGAATTTATGGATTTCTTTGCTTGTTTTCCTTCTAAGTGTATATAATACCTGACATCTAGAGTTTTGTTTAGGTTTGGTACTCTTGAATTACTAGTAATCCTGTACGTATCAGCTCAGCTCATGTTCAAAAAGTTCTAAAAAAAATACTCCGTAGTTAAGTTCAAGCTAATCTCAGCGCGTAGTAACAGTTCTAAGTACCATAGCATATACCAAATGTCTCTTGCAGCAGCCTATGATCGCATACGATCACTCACTAGCAGCACAACAGTCAACAACTGGGCAAGCTATTCTTATTGACGGGACAAAATTAGTAACAGAATTGTTTCGAATTAACATAGGGTCGACCACAACAGCTGTTACAGCATTGTAAACACGACACGGGTAGGCGAGGTTCACGGTGCAAACAATCCCTTAAACTTGGTACAGCCACTCAAAGAGACACTGAAATAATTATACGATGATCATGAAGAACGATGTTACAAGGGATTCTTCAGAGAATTTTGGTGGCCACCGACAGCCCACACTGCTTTCTGCAAACAGAAAGCCTCAGAAACCCGAGGTTTTGTAGTGAACCACTAGGGCTTTATTTTGCTTCCTCGAGGGATGACTGGGTGATAAAAGAACAAAAAGGATAAGCATAGCTGCAACAGACAGGATGAACGAACAATACATATACAACAACAGAAAATGAACTCGATGTAATCCTGTTACCATTTAATAAAAGTTTCAGTCTTGCTTGGAACCAAATTCTTTCCTTATGTCACTAAATGATACAGTGGCAGAACCCCTTCTCTTAGCCTTTTGCTGTGATGAATGCTCCTTCCAGCCAGTCATGTATATAACCTGAGGAAAACAATTACTCCCTCCATTTCAATAAATAGAGTGTACAGTATTTGCTACTACCATGGAGATTAAGGCGGGTTAAAAGCAGCTAAAAGAGTAGATAAAAGGTCCAAACTAGCCCCCAGCTGCATTTATTTAGGTTTGAAGGTTGAGTTGTGCATGCACTTCCCCTCTCAGTTTATTCCCTGCTTTCCTAGGTGAGTTTTGAGTGCTGCATATTGGTTGCTTATGCATGTGTACAGCTGAACTGAGTTTAAGTGTTGAATGTAAGATTGGAAAATCAGATTTGGTTGCACTTCAGTTTCTCCACATGCCTTGTACAAACAAAAAAGCTGATGGAGTGATCTACACAGTACCAAATGGAACAATTGGTACCGTAAGAAAGTCTTAATCTGTTGAACATTTATAATGAGGAACGTCACAAATTCTACCATGTATTTAGTCACACAAGACACAAAGAGGTAGTATTATTTTTATTTAATCACTGCCAAGTTCAATTTTTCTGCCCTTCCTTCCAAGAAAATGGTAACCACAAACAGTACAAAACCTGAAAGGTTGCTGGAATGGTTCCGTCTTCTAACCCAAACATTGACTGGTAAATGGCTGCAGTAGCCAATGCTGTATCTCTCTTTAATATCTGACAACAGAAAACCAGTGCAAACTCAATTACTCTGTTAATGAAATTAATGGAAAATTAGCCATTTTTCAATAACAGTTATGATATAAAGGCTTACAGGGCTTCTTTGAAAGAGAGCATTAGTTTCTGCCATTGCTCTAAGATGTTCCACAAGTTCCAGAGCTAGATAACGAAAGTAATAAAATGTCAGGGCGAATAAGCAATTCTCTGAATTACCCAACAATCATGGAGACACTTATAACAATAAAAAATCAACATGGTTCTTGAATATTAAATAAACTTAGCAGACATGCCGTTCCTAATTGCATATTAATGACACAAAAGTGACCCTTCTTATCTGACAGCGATAAAAATATTTACTGGGCATTTGGCATAGAGTGCCCATTAATTCTTCACAAAATATTGTAAAAAAAAGAAATATGCTAATTGGGACACTCAAGTTTTCTGTACGAACCACTATTGTACTTGACCGTATACCGATCGACATCAACTCCTGGAAGGGCGAAGCCTGCCCTTGACAAAAGGTTTCCTGCATCACGGACCTTAAGTGTAGAACCAAGGTAATCATTAGCACCAACAGACAACTGATAGGCCAAAGCAAGGGTTACAGTTTGCAACTACGGTCCAGTCTCATGAGAGGAATTTTACCATGTGATTTTACAATACCACAAGCTAATCACCAGACACATAAGGGATGCATGAACAAATCTCATTTGGAGAAAATCTCAGATCATATAGGAATCATACTTGCGCTAAAGGGGACATTCGAGGACTGATGCCTCCCTCACGTTCCATTTGAGCAATAGTGCATGCAATTCTTAGTTCCCTGAACATAGCATCCAAGAAAAAAGCAAGTCAAACAAGAAACTGGAAAAGATCAATAAATGGTACTCTAAAATTTAAGATTGTAACTTTAGAGTCTCTCCGCCAAGAATCGCTGCAAGAAAAAGACCATCCGGCTTCAGCGCCAACCTACACTGCCATGGACAGATAATTTTTATCAGTTCAGAAATTTTAGTGTTAGATAACTGAATGTTACAAACAATATTAAGCTAGTGGTTTCATTGTTTTAAAAAGCGTTACTTGTATCATTGCTCCAGGTAAATCATTAGTCCAATGAAGACCAAGACAGCTCATTATCAAATCCTGAGAGCTTCAGAAACCAAGAACCACATTAAACAGAAGACTAGACAATGCAAGATCACAATTTGTCTTGTCGACTACAGTTTTAACTTTGACAATTCACTCACATCTAAATGTATAATTGACCCACGCGATCATATGAAAGCAGACTAAACATTCACATTTTGTCTCTTAATTCACGTAACCAACAAGCTGGAGAAACTATGTTGAATAGGTGAAAGGTCGTACGTAAATGAAACCAACAAGATGGCTGAAAGCAAAGCATGCCTGCTAATTATTTACTTTTCTTTGATTGGAAGATACTCTTCGTCTCCAACGATGAAGTGTGTCTCGAGGCCATCATCACTAGCATTCTCCAACTCCCGCCACTTCTTCACCATGTCTTCCGACATGTCCATCATGGTCAGCTTCTCAATTCCACCTGCCACACAAATCATGATCATCACCATCTTACAAGTTAGTACATATCAACAAGAAGCAACTGGTGGCAGATTATTTCAAGGCGGAAAAACGGGTCTTTCAGAAAGGCATTTGACATGGTTCACCGCAATGAGCAGTATACTTGAGAAGTTTGGTGCGCAAAAGAACAAGAGTGAATTGTGTAGCTCACCGCGGCCGCGGAGCAACCGGCGGACGGCGCCGGCCGAGCCGCCCAGGCAGAGCGCTGAGGGGAAAGCCTTCCTGCAGTCCTCAAGGCGGTCGAGGAGGTTATCGGCGACGGCGTCAGAAAGAGCGTCCGTCTCCCGCATCGCCCACGCCGCCCGGTCCCGGTGCCGGCGCTTCTGGTCGCGATCGAAGATCTTGACGCGGCCGCCGTCCCCGCCGTCCAGGCCGTCGGCTGCGGCGGAGGAAGAGAGTTGGTGCTTGGGAAGGAGGTTGTGGTAGCGCTGGTGGCGAAGGAGCAGGAGGCGGCGGGCGGCGACACCGGCTCCGGAAGCCATGGCGAGCACCGGCGGTGGAGCAGAGGAGACCAGGCGACTAAAGAGTTTTGGGCTTCGCCTTCGTCTTGAATGGGCCTGGTTGTTCGCTCGTGCTAGTGTTACTGTACGAACGCCCGTCCATTCCAGTTCCAGGAGAGTGGCGAAGAAGAATGGAGCATTTCACCCGTCAGTCCAAACAATCATTATGAATATCTCTGTCATTTAAATACCCAATGTCATGTACTGTATCCATTTGATTAACAAAGCCAGATAGTTTTCATTCAAACAAAATCTCAGATGGTAAACCAGATCTTGGTTCTTGGGAGCATTCATCGGGCGCTGGTAATTGAAGGGCAATAGCGATATTCTGTAAGACGAAAGCAACATTTATTACTCAAGTAATAGTCATGCTGTACAAACATACGCATAATAAAACACTTTGGATCAAGCCATGTCTACAAGGATGCCGCCTAGGTCAATAGAAATTATTGATAAGGGGATAAAGCTCTTGGTTTGGTCAAAGTGTAGGACGTCATTTAGGGGCGTACCCCGGTTATGCCAACAGGGGTTCAAGGACACCCGGTAAAACCTTTTTTTTTTTTTTTGATATGTTTCAGTCATTTGCACCCTTGACATCATTTATTGACATCATTTATTTAATCGTGTGACTTAGACAATGACACCGGGTCATTTTTGTTCTAGGTCCACCCTTGACATCATTTATTGTTGTGCATCCTCCGTAGATTGCCGCCTCCCTATAAACACAATGTATCTGATCAAGCAAGCGACAATAATTCACGTGTGCATCTACTTCTAACTCTACTGAGGTTTTTCAGTAAAAAAAATATTACTAAGGGTTTTCTATGTGTTAATTTGATGGTGGTAGCATTTCATCATATCTTGATTGCCACTAGCTTGGTGTGATTTTTAAGGACAACACTTCAAGCATCTCAAAGACAATTTATACGTAAAAAATCTAAGACGGTCAAATTTAACAAAGTTGATGTTCTAGTCATGATAATTATTTACATAGAATATTTGTAGTGAAGCCTAGAGTTAGCATTAAGACATCTCCACTTTTTAATCCCCTTGTTTTATTGAGTGTTAAGGTGGCTTACCTTTCTTCGAGTATTTCTTCCATCAAAGTTTTGATCGCGTGTGTCGATAAGACATAAAATGTTTCTTTGTTCTTACAGTCCAGAACTAGCTTAAAACTTGCATTCGTCGCTGGTAATTTCACAAGTGGTGAAATCTATGGGTTATAACCAAACTTTCTTGTTTCAAAGTGCTAACTTTCATGCTTCCATATGCTAGCCACATGCACGCATCCACACACAATCCCAATCAAACATCCCCACCTCCTTAGTTTGGAGTAGCCGGGAAAGACACATTGCGACTTTCATTTTTCGAAGCATGTCATTGTTCATAGTTTTGTTGTTTGAGAGACCATAGGTCACTCACAAAAAAAGATCTTAGATATATTTTAACTAGATGATTATTCATTGTGAAGTTTTTATATACTTCGGCTAAATCGCAAAATGAGAAGTGCATTTGGGAGCACATATTGGTGCTACCATCAAAGGAATCCCTGGCCAGTAAGGTATGCCAAGTAACAAAATACACCCATATGTTTTTTGTATTGAGTTCGTACTCAAAAACTATTTTCTAATGATGCCACTTCTTGTGTCATACAACTCTCACACTTCACTATTGGTCTAAGTGTTTTTTGTTATTTTTCTTCTCTTTCTTCCGAAGCATAGGCACTTTCATGTTTTAATAATGGAAACAAATGGTGTAGCTTGCCATTTTCAATCCCGAAAATGTCATAAAGAAGCACACAAAATGTGTGAGAGGGACAACTGAGAGTGATGAAGGTTTCTTTTCTCTCTGGATTGAAATGTGAGGTCACCAAAATCTTTGGTACTAGCAACGTTTAGGAGATGGATGAGCTAGGATCTCACTTTGGTGGCCATGGTGATACATGGTCGTAAGGTCGTCCCGACATCTCTTTGGGTAGCGATTAGTTGGCCGTTTTGTTTCGTCTCTCTTGCGACAACCTTCAGCTCAGACACTCAAAGCCTTCTGTAAGCAGCATTGCCGCCATTTTTTCTCACTAACATAGTAACATAGGCAAAGATGACAAGAAAAGGGTTCGACCAGGAAGGAAGAAGATTACTTGTCGCCGGGGCAGACTGGAATTCTTTCGGGAGCAATAAGAAAACGAACATCAGACAGGCTTGCATGGTACACTTGAAACTTTACAGATGTCACACGCACGTTGTTAGCCTCTACAATATATATATAGTATACTAGATTCGAACGGCGCGGCTCGCCGCGCGGCGCATGTTGCTCCGTTAAATTACTTGCCCGTGAATATCACTGTTTATACAGATTAGTTAAAGGACATTTATATCCATATGAATTTGAACACATTTATACAGAGCCTTAGGCAACAGGAAATGGTGAATTTTGTTCGTAATGATATTTCGAACGGCGCGGCTCGCCACGCGGATCAGAGCAACACTCAAATACATAGGTAAAGTAATAGAGAAATTCACAATATTTGGTTTATATCCGTAGTCATGCTAAGAAGTTGTACTATATTTTGTTTGTGCACAGACATCAGAAAGTTGATCATAGGTCTATAGATTTAAAAGCATAGTTTCGGATCATATAAATTAACTATAAAATCTTACAAAAATCAAACGGCGCAGCAGCCACACTTGTTGGTTCTTTGAGTTTCTTGCCCATGATTTTCATATTTTAGAGATTAATAAGGAGATGGTTATTATCCTAAAGTATAAACTAAACAAAATAAAGTCTGGTAAGTCTAAGCTAATCAAAGTAGTGGTATGGTTCTATTTCACCTGGTAGCACACAGACTGTGATTTATCTATCTTAAGAAATGAAGAACAATTTATACTTTACTGGTAAATATTATAGATGAAATACCCAGAGGAATCTGAAAGAAAAATCAAGCATCAGGCCGAAGAATTACATGCATGAAATTCAGAGCTCACCAATTCAAGTTGCCCATGAAGGTAACAATTATTACAACACACAAGCAGAACCTCAAGAAATAGACAAACAGAATGTATCCAGAGCAGTGACAAAAAACACAAGGGCAATAATTTAGGGTTCCAAATACAGTGATATAACATAAGATGCTTGATAAGAGTCGCATCCAGGTACACACAACAAATACACACATGGAAATAATTCCAAATACATAGGAGCTGATGGAGTGATTGGTTCTCCTATTCCAAATAAAAGGTTTAATGCATGCCGATACAATTGGTAACCACTGCTTAAATTAGTTTTGCAAACAACTCACATTCGGTTCTTCTTAATGGAGAGCAATGATAGGATGTCATATAATTTTATCCTAATTAAAATAAAAGGTTGAATGCAGGTCAATAAAATTGGTAATCACCACTTAAATTAGTAGAGCAAAGACCTCACATTTGGTTTTTCTTATCTGTTCAACCAAAACATAAAAAGAGTATGAAACAAAGTATTAGAATAACCAGCTTGAATTTTTGTCTGTCACCTTATGGGTTTAACTAAGTAGAATCTGCACACAAAACAAACATGGCTTATGGGGATTAAATGAATATATATATGTGTATATATAGAGAGAGAGGGGAAATCAGGAAACTTGCAAAAGAAATGCACATTAGAATTTAAGCAGCTAAGCAGGAGCAATGAACGGAAAAGACATCACCTGCAGGAGAGCACGGCAAGGGTAGGCATCAAAGAGAGGCGAGGCGTAAGATGCGGATGGAAGCCCAATCTAGTGAGGAGCTGCAGACAAAATATGATACACCAAATGAAGGAGCTCATACAGTACATGAAGCAAAACGAACCAGCAGGTTTTGAACACACCATGTTAGTGTAACTAACAAAAAGTAATTATGCTCCTCATGTGTAAACATCAGGCAACACACATTTTAAACCTCACACAATGTACCCAGGCAAGAGGCATGTGGAAGTGAAAAGAAACGCAAGGCTTTTGCGTTTTCTTGTAAGATGAAGTTGTACACATCATTTTCTTAATCAGTTTGAATACACGAAATCAGGACAGCAACAGAACTAAGAATTAGTCCACTCTCTTGTTTTGCCAAGCAAGAAAAAGAGCTCTAACCTTCCCTAGTAGTCTAATACTTCCTCTTTAAACTCTCAAACATGAAGATAGTTAACAAACAAAATACCCAAGCATGGATTTACTAATTAGCTAATTGAACACGGATTGCATGATTGATCGTAAAATAATTCAAATGCAGAGAGGAATAATAGACATAGAAACCAAATTGTAAGACACCGTGGAAACACAGGATCATCAATTATGTCTCCTCTCTGCCCAAATTAGGCAAACCACACAAACAATCTCACAGGAGAGAGCTGCAACATAATAGTTCAAAAGCTTGGCAGGTCATGTCGCTCGAGTAAATCAGAGTTATACCTCACACCTCCATTTGGAGAATTGGACCAAATCTTCAGGAGCATCAATTTGCAGGCAAACTACAGCATTATTGTTGCTGTTGTCCTCATGTGGAATTAAAAAAGCTAAAGCTTCTGTAGCCTGCGTGCAAAATGACATGAACGTTATCTGAAAGATAACTGAATACTGAATAAGTCCAGCATGATATGTTTAAGTGGAAATCACATAAACTCTAAAACAAAAGGAGAACTAACTAAATGGTTGCAAGGTGATAAGATATGTACATAACATGCAGTATGTATGTCTGAAAACATAAATAAGATAATGATTATTCACACAACCCAAACTGAAGTCAAACAATGACAATATTTTGTTTCACGCTGATGGATAAGAACATGGTCAGGCACATATCAAATAAAGGCCAAACCTGTAGCTTGTATCGACTCAAAATCTACCAGAAAGACAAATAGAAATGAGAAAGGGAACAGGAAGGTGATAGAGACAACCAGATAGAATGGCATAAGCCTTGATGAATAACCATTTGAAGCTGATATATGGGGATCCACGGGTGGCACATGGGTGCTCTGCTTTACTGAACTTGTTCAACTGGGGCTTGGGACCCTCGATGTATGTACCTGGAATTGGAAAAGCAGAAAAGCTGAGAAACATGACCAGATTAATCAGCACGTATTCTTCATTCATAGCGCCCCAATTTATTGATCATAGTGGATTGACACATTGATCTCTCGTACCTAAAGCTCTCCAGTTTCAGTTCAAAACTGTTGCATCTGAAATAGTATATGCGTCATTCCAGTTGAAATAGTACCTGCAAGCGGCCAAAGAAATAAGAGATCACTATATAGTGTAAGATAAAAAAGGATTGCACAAATTCAACTCAATAATAAAGGAAAATATTTATCTGAATTCATTTAATAACTCACGGGAATGAAATAAGCAACAGTTATATATATTCTCGTGACGTTAGAAATAAGAGATCACTATATAGTGTAAGATAAAAAAGGATTGCACAAATTCAACTCAATAATAAAGGAAAATATTTATCTGAATTTATTTAATAGCTTACGGGAATGAAATAATCAACAGTTATGTATATTCTCGTGACGTTAGAAATTAACTACATACACCTTAGGGTTGTTCTATAATTTACAGAGCTAATAAAGCATATATATACTATTTATCTTTCTTGAATCTTGTGGAGGGGAAGAAGAGCACCTATTGGATGTCAGGAATGCAGCAGCGCCAGCATCCAATAAGCAGTACGCAGCCAAACATCTATTGAAGAATAGGATAAATCAGGTCGTTAGGAAATAGAAATCAGAACTAAAGAGAAAAGGTGAAGCGCAAGAAAGTACCATCTCTCCATGGATATCCCCGTACTTGACCAGTGTGTCCCCAACCTCTCTTCTCAGCACAGATCGGCCGAACCTAGCTGTAGAAAGGGGAAGAGCATGAACATGTCAGATCTGACAGATAAATCAAGCAAGAAACAGAAGGAAGAGCCTTTTGCTCTTTCGTGACTTCTTTTTCTGAAATAGGATTGTTTTTTTGCTTCAGGATTTTTTCCCACTGTCCTTTGTTATTCAAACCTATGGTGTCTGAACTTTGCTGTTAGAAAACCTTACGACATCCTCCAGTTAGCAAGGCAAGCAAAAACACGACATCCTTCAGTGAGCAAGGCAAGCAAAAATACTGGACTTGATACATTTCAGTATCACCGAAGCAAGAAATTAAGAGAGCCCAAAGAAACAGGCAAAACAAACACATGTGGTGAATGATACAGCATAATCATAGTCAATATTGATTAAACACAGAGTGCAAAAAATGAGAGGCATCATCGATCAGCACACAACAAAGAATCATCAAATCTGATAAATTCAACTACTTAGCTTGCGTATCAGAGAAACAACAATCATAGCTTATGTAACTGGCAAACCATGCATACACATGATGCAAGGAATGATAGCAGTGCTTAAACACAGAAGGGTGGTAGTCCAGAAATACATAGTACACTTAATTAACATAAGATGGATGTATGAGTCACATCTAGGTGCACATATTACAGACAAGATAAAAAGCTACCAAATACACAAGTTTTGATCACAACACTGATCTAAAGTGGATAAGAAGGCATGATCTAAAAAACCTGATGAGTTTCATGTAACAACAATGCCAAAAGGCAAAGGCAGCTGGTCTCAACAGCGTTAACAATGAGACATAGCGACCAAGACCTGGAATGCGGAACCAAAATATCACCGAGAGCATGGGTTGTTGATGCAGTCACGGACATAGACTTTGTACATGCAAAATATGTCTCATCTGCAGCAAAGAAACTAAGAATTAATAGAAGGCACCTATGTGGACTGAATTAACGACATGTATGGTTTGGTTGGACCATAAGGAACACCACCTTTCAAGGGCTACTTAGCCTTTAAGCTTCTTAGCTTCATTACCACTTTTCGCTCCCATCTTGCGCCTGAATCAAAAAGAGAAGAAAAGATCACAACCAAACATGAGGAAAGAGACCAAAGGTTGGCCAGAGTTTCAAAAAGTCTGTGCAACGGTAATCCTATAGGAACCTGTTATTAGTGGATTCAACAGGAGCTGCTATTGTAGACACAGGCACAGTTGTAAGGGACGCCGTCTCTTCTTCAACCGATACAGCCTTTGATTTATCAGTAACTATAGCTTTCATCTTTCCTTCGTCTGCCTCTGAACTTTTGATATTCTTAGAGCTTGTGTCAACAACACTTGGATTTATGGCCGGTGACTGCTCCTTCATAAATGTTCATCAGTTGCCAGTGTTGCAACCTCATCCTTGCCAAGCTGTAATTCGTCGACAAACAATAAGAAAAAATCAATGTGAGACATAGCATAAACCGATTGGGATCTGTCACTGTTTCAGGAGACCAACTTGATAACTGACTATTCATTTAAAGAGTGTCAAAAATTCAAATGTATATGGGTTGTTTGGTCATGTTTATTAAGGCACCTGTTCAGTCTGAAGCTGATGGCCATCGCCGGTAAATAAAGCTTTGCGTGCAGCTGAAACGGGTGAATCAGTCTTCTTTCTGTGCAAAAGTTAGCACATGTCATTAGGAGAATGTGCAGCGAATAATAGAGGTGAACTTTAGAACACGATATAAATACCTAAGACTTGGAAGCTTATTGACAGAAGGAGGAGCTTTATCAACCGCTGGAAGATAGCTAGACTGGTGCAATGATTAAAAGAAAATGTAAGGTATGTAGAACCCGAACAAAGAAACACATACATGCATAACATATTGTTGTAGAAAGGAAATATGTACTTACAGTTGTGTCGTATGAATCTTCTAATGCTGAAAAAGCGCCTGATGGAGAGCGTGGTGCACCCGGTGAACCAATCATTAGAAGAGACTGTTTAATAGGTGATTGGCTTGAGGACGCAGCTCCTAATGCAGGTTTATGCCTCAGAGAGGAAGAATGTGGCTGTTTCCCAAAGTTTGTATCAATCCTATGAACTTGGTAGGATGGCCTGGTAGATTCAGATTCAAAGCTCTTAGAAGTCACTTGCACAACAAATTTGTATTTGGTGGAGACAATAGCAGCTAGTTCCCTTGGAATGGATGCATCTCCTTTTGTGGAGTTCACGATATCTTCAAGAGGGGTACTGCTCGAGTGGCCAGTACGTAGAATGGAAAGGAGAGGTTTGCCAAGGATCTCTTTGCCCACTCGATCAAAGAAGACAAATTCAATCTCATCCTGACCATCACCACCAATGAAGCAAAGTCGATACCTGTTAAGCACAGTAGAAGGCATCAATAACATCGGTGGAAACTCTCCCACACAAGGTGGGGTTACAGGAATCTAGTCTTAAATAAACATTGAATTTACCTCGGTGATGCATTAACAGAACTACACGTTGCATCAGAGCACCTATATACATTTCCATATGGAATAGATGATTTATGACACGTGTTGCAAGAAAAAAACCACCACCGTTGTTGAGGACTGAGCCTTAAGATTATCGCAGTGCAGAAGAACTTTGTGTGCTGAAAAAGGGTGATAAATCGGATGGATGAGTACTCAAAAGATACAGAAAGAACAGGAGCATGATTCTGCAATGTAGAAGTATAACACAAAGATGTCACGGAGCATACCTCATAGTGCCAGATGTCAAGATCTTTGAGCTCACCCACAGTTTTTGTTTCAAGGTCAACTTGGGCGGCTATCTCGGCAGCAGTTTGGTTTGGAAGTATGATAGCCTCCATCTTAGGAACTCGTCTTTGAGTCTACAAACAAACACCAGAGTCAGGGAATCAGCACCATGTGTAAAGCACAAAAGTGTTAGCAAGGGTACCAAAAGCATGCAAAGGATCAGAAGCTAACCTTGCATGTATCGTATTTATTTCTGGTAGGTCTTCGTTAATGTACCAACGGCATGGAGCACTGCCACTCACTCCCCTTTGACCTATAAGGAGGAACAGGGACATAACATCAGTTTTGGAGCAATAAAGTGAGAAACGATAAGTCAAAAAAACATGAACCAGTGTACGGACCATTATAATTTTTGACCAGAGTACCAACAAAGATGGCTATCACAGGGTTCTCCTTGCCAACTTCAAGAACCCAGTCACCTTCGAAAGCTATCGCTCTCTCACCCCATAAGACAATACTTATCTGATGGCCACTGGTAGGAACGAAGACATAGTCAGTGAAAAAGTAAGTAAGAAAAGTAGCTTGCAGATATGACAACCGTATTGGTTCGAAAACCAAAAGTGAATACTTACGAAGTATCAGATAGGTGTATGATTCTCTTAGTGGAAGGTTCTGCACGGTTGGCAGAATGATATTGAGTAGCCTGTGATACACCTGTGATTACACCAGCGATATCTGCATAATAATAACAGAGAGCAACAATATGATAAGTAAAGAGCGGCGTGGAGCAGTAGAAAAAGAAACCGTAAACACCTCTTACACAAAGATACTGACATAAATTGTAAATAGGTCTGTAGTAAAGAGGAAGCAACAAATGTTCACATGGACACGACATAGTAACGTAAAGCACCAGCTTCAAACTACAGAAAACCTAGAGGCACTCCACGAATGGGAATGGAAAGAAAGATGAGAAATTACCCGTGAACCGAGGAGGACGATCAGTAGGAGCTGTGAGATCAGTGATGGAAGTCAAAGAGTAGGTGCAGAATGGGAACTCCTCCTGAACATCAAGTTTTTCGTGGACATTTGTGTATCGACCAAACTTGATCATCCAAGTCCCATCTACTGACCTGTATTGAGTCTTGTTTGCATAAACCATGAACCTACTAAGATCATAGACCTTTCCTTCTTCAATCATGCCCATAAACTTTTCAACACATTCAATCGGAATCTCTCCATACATGTGATTTCCCTACACAAGGCAAACGGCGGCACAACACGTGAGCACAGAATAGCAAAGAAGAAGCATGTTCGAAGACTATCAAGCAAACATGGTAAGCTAATTATAACCTGTGCATCAATCAGCACCATATCAGTATGCTGAATTGGACCATTGTCCGTGCCTCCACGGTGGTGCCACAGGCGCGACACATACACACATACCGTCCAATACTTGCTGCCCTTTCTGATCTCGGCAAGCGAACTGATCGGCATCTGGGTACACAATAGAAAACGTCATGACTGGGTAAGCAGAACAATAAGGATCACATCATATAAAGTATTACACAGTAGCAAGGAAAGTACCAGTAAAGAAACAGCCTTGCACAAATAACTGATGAACAACA
The DNA here is from genome assembly GCA_947311845.1 of Poa pratensis. Lineage (NCBI taxonomy): Eukaryota > Viridiplantae > Streptophyta > Magnoliopsida > Poales > Poaceae > Poa > Poa pratensis. The sequence continues at coordinate 47,233,887 of CAMZMU010000074.1, forward strand.
AAATATCAACCAGTAGGGATAGAAAAAACATAGCATATGAACAACAGTCCAGATATAGAAAGTAAAATTGACTCCAAAAGAACAAAAGCATCATGCAAATTAACTTTATATATATTAGGTCCATACAAAAGATAACAAACATTCACCAAAATCCGATACGAACAGAGTATCAAAGGGACTCCACAGACTGGAAGACCTCAGGATAAACAATATTCTGGGTCTCCGAACCACATGTGCCATCAGCATTCTCAATCAGTATCTTCAGAGATTTCCTAGACTTCACACGGGACACGGCAACATACAACTGTCCATGCGAGAAAACAGGTTGCTTTAAATATAAGCCAACATAGTTCAAAGTTTGCCCCTGGCTTTTATTTATGGTCATGGCATAGGAAAGGCGAACAGGAAACTGACGCCGTTGGAGAACAAATGACCACTTAGTTTTCTTGGCCGTTAATTCGATTCTAGGGATATAGACAGTGTGACCTACATGCGAACCAGTAAGAATCACAGCTTGGATAACACAGTCTGCAAGCTCCGTGATAATCAGGCGTGTACCATTGCACATGCCAGTGGACTGACTAAGGTTTCTAAGTAGCATGATTGGCGCGCCTTTCTTCAAAACCAACTTATGCTCAGGAAAATTAATAACAGACTGCACATTGAGAAATTCAGTAGGATAGAAAGTATCTGCATCCCGAACGGCATCAGGCGAGGCAGCTATCGAATCCGAACTGAAATACTCCCTAGCTCGAGTAGGCACCATGGAAAGTACGAAGTCATTAATAAGGTCAGCTATTTCATTTGTTGGGGCTAAAATGGCTCGTTCCTGTAAGTATGTGCTGTCATCATATTTTTTCACAAAGTCAACATAGGTTGACAGAACAATGGCTTCTATCTTATTCCCGTCAGTTTGTATCAGCAAGTCCTTTGGAATCTGAATCCAGGATGGGGTAACCTCGCCGTCTCTGACAGCCATTGGAAGTTTTCCTTCGCCAAGTTCTAACACCCAACTGCTAAACAACGCTATTTCTTCTTGTACCAAAGCACAAGCACCTGGCATGGATAACCTCATGTTCTCTGTCAATTCTAGAAACTTGACTTGTTGCCACAGCGGCGAGTTGGTAATAGTTGCACCTACAATTTGTTGACGGGTACCACCTTCAATTACAGGCAGAATTTGTCTAAGATCCCCACCCAAAACCACAACTATGCCACCAAATGGAATTTCAGCAAGTAAATGATTATCGACAGACATAATATCACGTAAGGTTCTATCGATAGACTCGAGACACTTCCTGTCTGCCATGAGTGCTTCATCCCAGATTATAAGAGAAGTGCTTTGAATAAGACTACTCAAATTGGTACCTCTCTTGATGTCACAAACCGATGTTTCTTCGATCGGGATAGGTATTTTAAAACGGGAATGGGCAGTCCTTCCACCAGGAAGCAAAAGGGACGCAACACCCGAAGAGGCAACAGTAAGAACAACTTTTCGTTCACCTCGAAGAAAAGAAACTATTGCATTCCACAAAAAGGTTTTGCCAGTTCCACCAGATCCAGAAACAAAGAAAAAACCAGGCTTTTTGTCTACAACAGCGGCAACAATCTGTTTGTAGGCCAAGACTTGACCATCATTAAGTTTGGCAAATAAATGGATAGCTTGCTCCGCAAGCTCTGCAGAATCATACGATGTCTCTTCCTGCAGGAGTCTGTTGTCATAAGATGAACTTTCATATGTCGATTTAGGAGGCAAGTCAAAGTTGTTAATTTTGGATCCATTTTTCAAGAAAACTTCAGTCAGTTCATCCAATAACAAATCTTTAAGCTGGTCTATGGGCACAACATAGTCTCTGTCACGGCGAGCATTCCTAATTCCATACTGGATATCATCTGCGAGGTGTAGCCAGTACCGATCAAAGAAATCTCTTTCACTTTTTACCCCACAGTTTAAAAGCATGATGACAAACAATTGACGTAGACGTGGAGCAAAACCCCAAACCAAGGCTTCATCAAAAGCTCGGTACCACTCGGAATCGTCACCCAACAAACCCCGAGCAGCACACGCTTTTTTGAATGTAAGGTAAGTACGACCTTCAAATGATCTCAGATCAGCGAAGCACGTCGCACCCTTAACAATCATAAGCAGGGAACGTAAGTAGTACAGCTCACCGCTGGTAGGCTGCACATAATAAACACGTCCTATCTTTTGACCACCTCCTCTCTCATGCCAAGATCTACGTTGGGTATCCCATGTCCATTCAGTGGGAAAGTCACAATAGGTCAGGGTCCGAGCACTTGGGAATGTCTTATTTGCTACAAACCATTCTGTCAACATAGTTTTTTTCAGGAAATCAGTGTCGATAATGGTTGTCAATAAGGCACCAGCGCGAAACCTAATAGTATTTTTGTCAGGTAAATGAACCGGCAATCTCTCAACGGCAGGATATTTTGTGTGAATACTGTATCCGAAGACACGCCAGAGTGCATCGTGCTCACAGATGTACCTACACTGTATGTACTCAGCAATCTCATCTACCGCCGCATGGCTAGAACTTTCCCCAGCAACCCCTTTACCCTTTATCCTCTCAAGTAAGATCTTAGAATAATCTGGTCCTTTAGTCACATATTTAAAAAGATATTTCATCACCTGTGTCTTATTACACCATTCTAGATTAAGGTGAGCTTGATATTTCTTAAGGAGAGTCATATTATATGGAACAACCCATCTGTTGTCAAGTTTTTTACCATTTTTGTAAATGAACCGACCATTATTAGGGCGTTTATAGAGGGCGAATCCATTTTCATCAATAGTTGTTTCAGACTGGAACAATTTAGGATAATGTTTTGAACATTCGCCATCTTTCATGCAAACACACTTGTCGTTCAATTCACCACAGGGACCATGCATCATAAATTCAGAAACCAAGATATAGCCTAAAGGATCTACAACAGGATCAGGAATTTCAGCAGAAATGTAAGAGTCGATCAAGGCTGCGCTAACCTGACGATCCTTGTCTACGTCCTGCCAAATAAGGATATGAGCATGCGGCAGCCCTCGCTTCTGGAACTCAACAGTATACAGAACTGCACCAAAAAATTAAAAAACTGTTAATAACATATAAGCAAACCTGAAGAACAGGAGCACACAATGCAATACAACACAGGGTAAAAAGAAATAGTACCAGCCTTTACAGGTCCAAAGATACGACCAGCTCTAATATCATCTATGTACTCAGTAAGCTTAAGCCCATACACCCTAACAACAATATCCGCCCTATCACACGGTTGTTGGCCGGGCTCTAGCAGCAGGGCCTCAGTAATCTCAGCCCACTTTGGATTACAGGTAAAAGTTGAGAACAAATCAGGAGCACCATGGACACGACAAATGGCAAGACCATCCTGAAAGTTCTCCACGAAATAACGACGACCTCCAGTATGGCTTGAAGGCAAGATAGTTCTTTTTCCAATATCACTACCATCTACACAACCCTCTCCTATAGCATCGGTGATACCCTGAAGATGTTCCGATCTAAGGTCGTCTTGATTCTTAAGAATGTACCATAATCGATTCTCATCAATGCATGCCCTTGAATCAACAACAGCCTGTGAAGAAAGTAACCCATAACAAAGATATGGATTTGGCTGATCAGGTCGATAATGACAAACATAACAGTAGTACTCTTGCATGGTCATGTTTTTTGAGGACACGGATGAAGAACCAATGTGTGGAACGTTGAGCTGGAAACCTCTCTCGGCATACGGAAATAGCAAAGGGTACTGGAGTGGCATGAAAGCAGGGTGCAAAAAAGAGACTTGCTGCAAGCCGTCGGTTTTATTATGGACAACTATATCACGGGACGGTGTGTTAGCAGTGAATTCACCGACAATCAAACCAGCTAATTCAGAAGTTGTGGGCAGACTAAACTGAGGACCATCATCAGGAGACGGACCAATAATGCGTATAGCCACGTGCTCATCTTCATTACCCTCTATGCGTTCTTTTGCCATCCTATATGTCTGGACCAAAGGATTATAAGTGTTAAGCATGTCTATCAAGGCAGCTACAATTTCAGGATCTAAATCACTTGCATGCTTATCATCCTTGCTCAAAGCATTGATTCTATTCATGACTTCATTAGTGGTGTCATAAATGTAAAGTTCGCAAAATTTAGGAGTACCCTCTTTGCGAGCCAGAGAACCCAAGCGGTGGTGAACAGCCCCACAAATTTTAAATATAGGAGGTCCGCGCGAATTGGTAACCGAGCGATCTATCTTGGCTCCCATTGAGGTAAAGGCAAACAAACAATTGTACAGTCTGATCTTTGATAGAAATTTTTTTGCACGACGGTCACCATCGTAATGCAAAAGGTCAGCCAGTATAGGTGGAGGCGCAACAAACTTAGGAAGGTGAACCTTTCCACCCTTGCAGCAGAGGTTGTACACAACTCTCCCTTTAGTAACGGCACTCGCACTCTTGACCCTCTCCTCATACCAGAAATTGCATGTACAATGACAGCAGTGGTATTCAGGACCGCCATGGTAAGAACGACCTCGATAAGAAGCTATACAGAGAAGCATGTGAAACAAAGTCTTAAAAGATGGTCCATAGAAAGTGCAGAAAAACATGGGCGAAAAATGGCACGAAAGACCCAACTATACCTTTTAGTTTCTCGGCAAAAGCAGCCGGAAAACCAGTCCAATCATCGGGCAAAGGGACTTGGATGACAGGTTCTATATGGAAAGCACGTAACGCAGAATAAGAAGATAAGATAAGAGAATTTCGTAAGAAAGGCACACAAGCACAGAGGAATGCTGGATGCACCTGCGTAACCAGAACGGAGCAGATCGAGAAAGAATCTGCGTTTTTTCCTATTGAAAGCGGTCACGATAGAACTCAACAACGGCAACCAGTTGTCCCCTATTTTTGGCACCAAAAACAACAGGATATAGCTCTCATGATGAGCTACAGCAAAGCAGAAATAGACGCAGATATAGCAAGCAGCGAGACCCGTACTTTTTCTCTTACGACCTAGCAGCCCGGTATACGGTGGTGGAACCGAGCTGGCAACACCCACAGCATGGCTGGTAGGTAACGCGGCACGTCTGGTAGATGGTATCGCACGACTGCTGGTACCCACCCCACGGCGAGGACGACCCCCAGGCATCAGTGTATCAATAGCACCTTTTTGGGCAAAGCACCCATCCTTAGTAGAGACAAAAAACAATACAACCCACGGTAAAGGGTTAGCCGGAGAACAGAAACAAAGAAACTCCATGAGGAGCAATTTTGAAGATAACCTGTCCAATTATATAGCACTCACAGTAAGCACAAATAGTGAAGACTGGAAATTACACTCAATCTCATAAACACATGACAGAACGCAAAAAAGATAATGGATGCATGAAAATACATAACAACACAAGTTTAGTCCCAGAAAAAATACACAGGAATGATTTGGAGCTCGAATCTGACAAAATACATGTAGTGTACTCACATAACCTAAAACATCATCAACCTCCACTGATGAAGGATTTCATAAAAACATGTACTGACCAAGTAAGCAAAGCAAAAAAGAGACCAAGCATAACCAAACACCAGTATCAAAGTGCATTAAATAAGACCAAACCACAGCAGCTCCGATAAAACAAAAGAAAAACAAAGGATAAAACCAACCTTATAGACAGTACCTCACATTATCCATGGCATCAGTAGGACAATAAGAAAACTCTCATGCACTTAACCAAGAAAGCCGTTTATTAGTTATACTATGGCACGCAAGGCCATCTAAAACAACGGTACAACACGAAAGAAGCCGAAATCTCAACCTACACTAAAACCTACATGCCGAGGATACCATCTGTAAATACAGAACCTGCCAATGTGCAGCAGCACTTACATCAGAAACACAACCGGTGGAACCCACACAGTTTAAACCAGCTGTCCGAACAATGGAAGCAGCAAAGATAAGAGCCGACCTAGCTAATTCCCTATAAGCTAACATACCCTGATAATTGTAATCGCAGATTACAAACCCATAATACTCTTGAAGAAAAGACAGGGCTTGAAGAGCGGCCTTGTCGTGGGGGCGCGGAAATCCAGAAGAAGCAGACGCCCAGAAAAATCGACGGCGCGAGACACCAGGAGGCTTAGAAACGGGAAGCTCAAGCTCAACCCCTCCTAAGACGTCACCATCGTCAGACACCTCGCTCACATAAGAATGAAAGGGAATCCCACATTGAGGTGCCACCGTGTCCAACAAATGAAGGTAAGACGAATAAACAACGAACATCCTGCCGTAAACCAAAACCATGATTACCCAACGCAAGAAAAAGAAAACCCAACCAAGTAAACACCGTTAGACAATTCCCACATAAGAGCATGGAACATTCAGGTGCACGGGCAACACACGCACTTAAATTCATCCACGCATAAAATAATGTACTAAGCAGAGAAAAATGAGAAAGAAGAGGAGGGCAGTACCTAACAGGATGCAGCAGACAACTGGTAGCAGCAACGAAAAGGGACCTGAAGCGTCTGAAATCTTTCCTGACAAAGGAAATCCATAAGAAGAGTCACAGAATTGCAACAACAGGAACACGGACTGCATGTACACGAACAGAAAACATAGAGTCATCAACCTACCCGATGAAAGCAAATAATCTCACGCTGAATAGGAACAGCAAGAGATGAATGAACAACCCTGGAACCTACACAATGGCAAGAACCCTGTAAGCATAACCAGTAAGCAGCAAAGAGTAAGCCATCAAGAATCAAGAGTGAGCCATACAACATCTACCACAGAAACAATGATAAGCAAACAGATAAACACATATAGGTAAGCAAGGACTATATAAAAGCAGATTGAAACAATACGGTAGCCAGGAAGAATCTCTTCACAACCTACAAAATCTATAAACTGAACCTACCTCTACCCAATAAATACAGCAAACTCTATCCAGAGTGATAGCAAGCACAAGTAGTCAGCCTAGTCTACCTCTATGCCTAAACAGCAAGCTCAGGTCCAAATAATATGGTACCCTACAAAATCTATGAACTACACCTACCTCTACCCAATAACTGTATCCAGTGATAGCAAGCACAAATAGTCACTGGATCTACCAATATCTGAGACTAATAGCTAAAATAGAACTGGATCTACCAATAGCACAAACAGAACTGGATCTACCAATATGCATCAGGAACTGCACTCTATTAGTTTCTCAGCGCAAAAAAAAGTTGTATTAGTTTCTCATTTGTTGCAATGTCTTGCTCTTTTCCTCGAATTGACTTGTGGATAATTTGTCTTTGATGGCTTTGTCTTACAAATGCTCTTTGATTGATAATTTCAGGACATGGTCCTGTTCAGGACATGGTCTTAATATCAATATTAGGGGTGCTGAATGCAATATATTTGTTTGGTTGTTAGCGAGCTATCCAGTACCAGAACCCAAAAATAGTACAACACACGCACCTGAAAGCAATGGTCTGACTGTTGCCTTCGAATGGAACACTGGATCCAACCTAAGAGCAAGCCAAATCGTCCACTACAGAACAAATAATGGGAGCAGCAAGCTAAGTACTTTGCGAGAGCAAGCTAAGAAGCGAGCTATGCAGTACCAGAACCCAAAAATAGTACATCAATCGCACCTGAAAGCAATGGTCTGACTGTTGCCTTCGAATGGAACACTCAACACTGGATCCAACCTGAGAGCAAGCCAAATCGTCCACTACAGAACAAATAATGGGAGCAGCAAGCTAAGTACTTTGCGAGAGCAAGCTAGGAACTGAGGAAAGTCAAAACAGGTAGAACGCAAAATCAGTGAGAGCAAGAATCAGGTACCTCAACCAGCACCAGATCCCTGCGAAGCCATCGCGACCGCGGTCGATTAGCGGCACGACGGTCCCGGCAACGACGGGCCTCGCGGCGGCGACGATGAAAGCCAATCGATGACGGCGGGGATGCTCGGGAACCCTAGATCGAGAAATATCTGTCCTAGGGTTCCGAAGCGAGGAGAGCGTCGTATATAGGCGCATCTGAGAGGGGGGCAAGGGCGGAGGCGACCGCCGCTGTAGCTCCCGTACCCGGCGTCGCCTGCCCGTCCGCCACGAGACGACAACCCCGGCCCCCCCACGCCCGTCGTCGCCTCCCCGTCCGCCACGGGACGAAGACCGCCCTCCTCTCGGCATGACTGAGACGCGAAATCCCGATTCTGCCCATGGAGAACTGATCGAATCACGTGCCCTGCCACCGCGCCCGGTTGCCCTCGCTGTACACTCACGTCGATACGACCCACGACACACGCTGCCAGGCGGGTCCGAGAAAAACCTGGGGCCACCGGCAGCGACACGATGTAGCTCCGTGCGTGTACAAAACGGCCCGCCGACCGGGGATGGCTAGCGATCGGACGGCCCACAACGCATCAAGCTCGAGTTTCAACGGCCAGGGTGCTCCGATCGCTGAGGAGCGGGCTGGCTAGAGCAAGGATGTAATCTTTAGATACAAAAGCTGTGCAGTTTTGCGAGCTATCGGCTCCCCGAGCACTGTAGATGGCACTGTTTATCTACAGTGTTCTACAGTCCCGGGTACTGTAGCGATTTTTTTTTCCGGCAACATTTTTTCCCTGCTTTTTCTCCTCAAATTTTTTTTGTTTCCACAAAACTTACATACATGAAATATATTCGCGTCAACAAGTGGGTTCCATCCCCATGAACGGTTTCGAGATTCGTCGACTCTGACTACTCAATTTTGGATCCAGATTCACACGTACATTTGACAAAAAATATACAAAAGCTGTGCATTTTTGCGAGCTATCGGCTCCCCGAGCACTGTAGATGGCACTGTTTATCTACAGTGTTCTACAGTCCCGGGTACTGTAGCGATTTTTTTTCCGGCAACATTTTTTCCCTGCTTTTTCTCCTCAAATTTTTTTTGTTTCCACAAAACTTACATACATGAAATATATTCGCGTCAACAAGTGGGTTCCATCCCCATGAACGGTTTCGAGATTCGTCGACTCTGACTCCTCAATTTTGGATCCAGATTCACACGTACATTTGACAAAAAAAATTCAATTTTTTTCAGAAAAGTCCACACGTTTTCCAAAAAATTAACGGTTTCGAATTTTGTCGGCTCTAACTCCTCGATTTTGGATCCAATTTCCCCACTTTTTCTCCTCAGATTTTTTTTGTTTCCCCAAAACTTATATACATGAAATATAATATATTCGCGTCAACAAGTGGGTTCCATCCCCGTGAACGGTTTCGAGATTCGTCGACTCTGACTCCTCAATTTTGGATCCAGATTCACACGTACATTTGACAAAAAAATTCAATTTTTTTCAGAAAAGTCCTCACGTTTTCCAAAAAATTAACGGTTTCGAGTTTTGTCGGCTCTAACTCCTCGATTTTGGATCCAATTTCCCCGCTTTTTCTCCTCAGATTTTTTTTGTTTCCCAAAAACTTATATACATGAAATATATTCGCGTCGACAAGTGGATTCATTCTCATGAACGGTTTCGAGATTCATCGACTCTGACTCCTCAATTTTGGATCCAGATTTACACAAACATTTGACAAAAAAAATTCAAATTTTTTGCAGGAAAGTCCTCATGTTTTTCCAAAAATTAACGGTTTCGAGTTTCGTCGGCTCTAACTCCTCGATTTTGGATCCAAATTCGCACAAACATTTCACGAATTCTGTCAATTTTTTGGAAAAATATGCGCGTCGACGAGTGGGTTCCACCCCGTGATCGGTTTCGAGTTTTGTTGGATCTAACTCCTCGATGTTGGATCCAAATTCGCACAAACGTTGACGAATTTTGTCAAATTTTTCGCAAAAAAAACCCTGTTTCCCAAAAAATACATACATGAAATATATGCGCGTCGACAAGTAGGTTCCATCCCCGTCATCGCTTTCGAGTTTGGTCGACTCTAACTCCGCAATTTTTAGATCCAAATTCGCACAGCCATTCCACGAATTTCGTCAAATTCGAATTTCCTTCGACATTTATTATGTCATTATAACAAAACATTTCATACATAAAATTTCTCTTAAAGGCCGCGACGTGAATACTAAAACCCTGACAAGTGGGTCCAGTTCACTTAAAGAATTTGCAGAAAATGAAAAAAAAATACAAAATCAATAGTTTAAGAACTATCTACCAGAAAAATGTAAAAAATATATCAGCATAAACAGAAAAACAAATTCTAATTACTTATATCATAATACAGGCATTTTTTTGACATTTTTTAAATTGGACCCAACTCACTTAAATAATTTACAGAAAATTAATAATACTATAAAATTAATGGTTTAAAATCTACCTACTAGAAAATTATGCAAAATATATCGCAACAACCAGAAAAATAAATTCTAATTAATTGTACCATAATGCAAATATTTTTGGGCATTTAAAAATCGGTAAACATTTACAAAAAACCAAAATGCACTTCTTCTGATTAAATGAAGCTGATTTCGAATTAAAAAAATATTATATACTTTATTTCCTCTACTTAAGTATCTTAATTAACTATTCAAGACAACATAAAAACATATCATACAATTTAAAAACCAGTTTGCATTTAAAGATAATATAACAAAACTCTCTCTAAATATGCAATTTAACTAAATAAATACTCAAATTGGTTAATAATTCTATATAGCCATAATATTTTTACTCTTAAAATGAAATTAAATAGAATATTTATGTCACAAAGGAAAACATATTTTACCATTTTAATCTAGCTAACATATTAGATGCAATATAACTAAAATCTCTCTAATTGTATGCTTAAATTTTAAAAAACCTTTATTAGATGGATATTCAAAGCAAATACAATTTCACTTCCTCTAATTATGGACTTAATTTAATAAATGATTAAAGCAAAATACAAACATTTCAAGATAGTGCACATTTAGATATAATATAATTAATCTCTCTCCAAATATGTAGTTAAATTTAATAAATGCTCAATCTGGTGAATATTTCGATATAATCATAATGTATTTCCTCTAATTATGAATTTAAATGAACTACTTACGTCAGAATAGGAAACAAATTTTATCATTTCAATTTAGCTAACATATTAGAGATAATATGGCTAAGTTTTCTCTAATTTCTATTTAGATTTAAAAATGCTTGATTAGTTGGATATTTGTAGGAAATGCAAACTCATTTCAGCTACTTATGGACTTACTTTAATAAATACTTATACAAAATATTTCCTGCAAATTCATTTTCCTCATATTATGAGTTTAAAATTAAATTCAAAAAATGCTCAAGCAATGTACTCCCTCCGAATATTGGGTTCAATTAAAATTCCCTCCGAATATTGAGTTAAATTTAATATGTAAGATAAAACACAAGCATATCATACCAAACCGACTAGGTTAACATTTACAAATAATATACCTAAACTCGCTCCAATTATGCGATTCAATTTACTAAATGCTTAAAGTAAACTTAAATCTCTTTAAATATGAACTTAAATTTAAATAACGCTTTATTACATGCACATTTCAGGATTATTTCAAATTGAATTTGCACTAACTACATTATACACGTTATAACTACTGCCTTTCCTTACAATATATATACCACGATTTAAAAAAAACACAAATTACCACAAATTAATCTCAGCAAGGCCGCGGCGTGACGCCGCGCAATATATATAGTATATACAAAAGCTGTGCAGTTTTGCGAGCTATCGGCTCCCCGAGCACTGTAGATGGCATTGTTCATCTACAGTGTTCTACAGTCCCGGGTACTGTAGCGATTTTTTTTCCGGCAACATTTTTTCCCTGCTTTTTCTCCTCAAATTTTTTTTGTTTCCACAAAACTTACATACATGAAATATATTCGCGTCAACAAGTGGGTTCCATCCCCATGAACGGTTTCGAGATTCGTCGACTCTGACTCCTCAATTTTGGATCCAGATTCACACGTACATTTGACAAAAAATATACAAAAGCTGTGCATTTTTGCGAGCTATCGGCTCCCCGAGCACTGTAGATGGCACTGTTTATCTACAGTGTTCTACAGTCCCGGGTACTGTAGCGATTTTTTTTCCGGCAACATTTTTTCCCTGCTTTTTCTCCTCAAATTTTTTTTGTTTCCACAAAACTTACATACATGAAATATATTCGCGTCAACAAGTGGGTTCCATCCCCATGAACGGTTTCGAGATTCGTCGACTCTGACTCCTCAATTTTGGATCCAGATTCACACGTACATTTGACAAAAAAAATTCAATTTTTTCAGAAAAGTCCTCACGTTTTCCAAAAAATTAACGGTTTCGAATTTTGTCGGCTCTAACTCCTCGATTTTGGATCCAATTTCCCCGCTTTTTCTCCTCAGATTTTTTTTGTTTCCCCAAAACTTATATACATGAAATATAATATATTCGCGTCGACAAGTGGGTTCCATCCCCGTGAACGGTTTCGAGATTCGTCGACTCTGACTCCTCAATTTTGGATCCAGATTCACACGTACATTTGACAAAAAAAATTCAATTTTTTTTCAGAAAAGTCCTCACGTTTTCCAAAAAATTAACGGTTTCGAGTTTTGTCGGCTCTAACTCCTCGATTTTGGATCCAATTTCCCCGCTTTTTCTCCTCAGATTTTTTTTGTTTCCCCAAAACTTATATACATGAAATATATTCGCGTCGGCAAGTGGATTCATTCTCATGAACGGTTTCTAGATTCGTCGACTCTGACTCCTCAATTTTGGATCCAGATTTACACAAACATTTGACAAAAAAAATTCAAATTTTTTGCAGGAAAGTCCTCATGTTTTTCCAAAAATTAACGGTTTCGAGTTTCATCGGCTCTAACTCCTCGATTTTGGATCCAAATTCGCACAAACATTTCACGAATTCTGTCAATTTTTTGGAAAAATATGCGCGTCGACGAGTGGGTTCCACCCCGTGATCGGTTTCGAGTTTTGTCGGATCTAACTCCTCGATTTTGGATCCAAATTCGCACAAACGTTGACGAATTTTGTCAAATTTTTCGCAAAAAAAACCGCGTTTCCCAAAAAATACATACATGAAATATATGCGCGTCGACAAGTAGGTTCCATCCCCGTCATCGTTTTCGAGTTTGGTCGACTCTAACTCCGCAATTTTTAGATCCAAATTCGCACAGCCATTCCACGAATTTCGTCAAATTCGAATTTCCTTCGACATTTATTATGTCATTATAACAAAACATTTCATACATAAAATTTCTCTTAAAGGCCGCGGCGTGAATACTAAAACCCTGACAAGTGGGTCTAGTTCACTTAAAGAATTTGCAGAAAATGAAAAAAAATACAAAATCAATAGTTTAAGAACTATCTACCAGAAAAATGTAAAAAATATATCAGCATAAACAGAAAAACAAATTCTAATTACTTATATCATAATACAGGCATTTTTTGACATTTTTTAAATTGGACCCAACTCACTTAAATAATTTACAGAAAATTAATAATACTATAAAATTAATGGTTTAAAATCTACCTACTAGAAAATTATGCAAAATATATCGCAACAACCAGAAAAATAAATTCTAATTAATTGTACCATAATGCAAATATTTTTGGGCATTTAAAAATCGGTAAACATTTACAAAAAACCAAAATGCACTTCTTCTGATTAAATGAAGCTGATTTCGAATTAAAAAAATATTATATACTTTATTTCCTCTACTTAAGTATCTTAATTAACTATTCAAGACAACATAAAACATATCATACAATTTAAAAACCAGTTTGCATTTAAAGATAATATAACAAAACTCTCTCTAAATATGCAATTTAACTAAATAAATACTCAAATTGGTTAATAATTCTATATAGCCATAATATTTTTACTCTTAAAATGAAATTAAATAGAATATTTATGTCACAAAGGAAAACATATTTTACCATTTTAATCTAGCTAACATATTAGATGTAATATAACTAAAATCTCTCTAATTGTATGCTTAAATTTTAAAAACCTTTATTAGATGGATATTCAAAGCAAATACAATTTCACTTCCTCTAATTATGGACTTAATTTAATAAATGATTAAAGCAAAATACAAACATTTCAAGATAGTGCACATTTAGATATAATATAATTAATCTCTCTCCAAATATGTAGTTAAATTTCATAAATGCTCAATCTAGTGAATATTTCGATATAATCATAATGTATTTCCTCTAATTATGAATTTAAATGAACTACTTACGTCAGAATAGGAAACAAATTTTATCATTTCAATTTAGCTAACATATTAGAGATAATATGGCTAAGTTTTCTCTAATTTCTATTTAGATTTAAAAATGCTTGATTAGTTGGATATTTGTAGGAAATACAAACTCATTTCAGCTAATTATGGACTTACTTTAATAAATACTTATACAAAATATTTCCTGCAAATTCATTTTCCTCATATTATGAGTTTAAAATTAAATTCAAAAAATGCTCAAGCAATGTACTCCCTCCGAATATTGGGTTCAATTAAAATTCCCTCCGAATATTGAGTTAAATTTAATATGTAAGATAAAACACAAGCATATCATACCAAACCGACTAGGTTAACATTTACAAATAATATACCTAAACTCGCTCCAATTATGCGATTCAATTTACTAAATGCTTAAAGTAAACTTAAATCTCTTTAAATATGAACTTAAATTTAAATAACGCTTTATTACATGCACATTTCAGGATTATTTCAAATTGAATTTGCACTAACTACATTATACACGTTATAACTACTGCCTTTCCTTACAATATATATACCACGATTTAAAAAAAACACAAATTACCACAAATTAATCTCAGCAAGGCCGCGGCGTGACGCCGCGCAATATATATAGTATATACAAAAGCTGTGCAGTTTTGCGAGCTATCGGCTCCCCGAGCACTGTAGATGGCATTGTTCATCTACAGTGTTCTACAGTCCCGGGTACTGTAGCGATTTTTTTTCCGGCAACATTTTTCCCTGCTTTTTCTCCTCAAATTTTTTTTGTTTCCACAAAACTTACATACATGAAATATATTCGCGTCAACAAGTGGGTTCTATCCCCATGAACGGTTTCGAGATTCGTCGACTCTGACTCCTCAATTTTGGATCCAGATTCACACGTACATTTGACAAAAAAAATTCAATTTTTTTTAGAAAAGTCCTCACGTTTTCCAAAAAATTAACGGTTTCGAATTTTGTCGGCTCTAACTCCTCGATTTTGGATCCAATTTCCCCGCTTTTTCTCCTCAGATTTTTTTTGTTTCCCCAAAACTTATATACATGAAATATAATATATTCGCGTCGACAAGTGGGTTCCATCCCCGTGAACGGTTTCGAGATTCGTCGACTCTGACTCCTCAATTTTGGATCCAGATTCACACGTACATTTGACAAAAAAAATTCAATTTTTTTTCAGAAAAGTCCTCACGTTTTCCAAAAAATTAACGGTTTCGAGTTTTGTCGGCTCTAACTCCTCGATTTTGGATCCAATTTCCCCGCTTTTTCTCCTCAGATTTTTTTGTTTCCCCAAAACTTATATACATGAAATATATTCGCGTCGACAAGTGGATTCATTCTCATGAACGGTTTCGAGATTCGTCGACTCTGACTCCTCAATTTTGGATCCAGATTTACACAAACATTTGACAAAAAAAAATTCAAATTTTTTGCAGGAAAGTCCTCATGTTTTTCCAAAAATTAACGGTTTCGAGTTTCGTCGGCTCTAACTCCTCGATTTTGGATCCAAATTCGCACAAACATTTCACGAATTCTGTCAATTTTTTGGAAAAATATGCGCGTCGACGAGTGGGTTCCACCCCGTGATCGGTTTCGAGTTTTGTCGGATCTAACTCCTCGATTTTGGATCCAAATTCGCACAAACGTTGACGAATTTTGTCAATTTTTTCGCAAAAAAAAACCGCGTTTCCCAAAAAATACATACATGAAATATATGCGTGTCGACAAGTAGGTTCCATCCCCGTCATCGCTTTCGAGTTTGGTCGACTCTAACTCCGCAATTTTTAGATCCAAATTCGCACAGCCATTCCACGAATTTCGTCAAATTCGAATTTCCTTCGACATTTATTATGTCATTATAACAAAACATTTCATACATAAAATTTCTCTTAAAGGCCGCGGCGTGAATACTAAAACCCTGACAAGTGGGTCTAGTTCACTTAAAGAATTTGCAGAAAATGAAAAAAAAATACAAAATCAATAGTTTAAGAACTATCTACCAGAAAAATGTAAAAAATATATCAGCATAAACAGAAAAACAAATTCTAATTACTTATATCATAATACAGGCATTTTTTTTGACATTTTTTAAATTGGACCCAGCTCACTTAAATAATTTACAGAAAATTAATAATACTATAAAATTAATGGTTTAAAATCTACCTACTAGAAAATTATGCAAAATATATCGCAACAACCAGAAAAATAAATTCTAATTAATTGTACCATAATGCAAATATTTTTGGGCATTTAAAAATCGGTAAACATTTACAAAAAACCAAAATGCACTTCTTCTGATTAAATGAAGCTGATTTCGAATTAAAAAAATATTATATACTTTATTTCCTCTACTTAAGTATCTTAATTAACTATTCAAGACAACATAAAAACATATCATACAATTTTAAAACCAGTTTGCATTTAAAGATAATATAACAAAACTCTCTCTAAATATGCAATTTAACTAAATAAATACTCAAATTGGTTAATAATTCTATATAGCCATAATATTTTTACTCTTAAAATGAAATTAAATAGAATATTTATGTCACAAAGGAAAACATATTTTACCATTTTAATCTAGCTAACATATTAGATGCAATATAACTAAAATCTCTCTAATTGTATGCTTAAATTTTAAAAAACCTTTATTAGATGGATATTCAAAGCAAATACAATTTCACTTCCTCTAATTATGGACTTAATTTAATAAATGATTAAAGCAAAATACAAACATTTCAAGATAGTGCACATTTAGATATAATATAATTAATCTCTCTCCAAATATGTAGTTAAATTTAATAAATGCTCAATCTGGTGAATATTTCGATATAATCATAATGTATTTCCTCTAATTATGAATTTAAATGAACTACTTACGTCAGAATAGGAAACAAATTTTATCATTTCAATTTAGCTAACATATTAGAGATAATATGGCTAAGTTTTCTCTAATTTCTATTTAGATTTAAAAATGCTTGATTAGTTGGATATTTGTAGGAAATACAAACTAATTTCAGCTAATTATGGACTTACTTTAATAAATACTTATACAAAATATTTCCTGCAAATTCATTTTCCTCATATTATGAGTTAAAATTAAATTCAAAAAATGCTCAAGCAATGTACTCCCTCCGAATATTGGGTTCAATTTAAATTCCCTCCGAATATTGAGTTAAATTTAATATGTAAGATAAAACACAAGCATATCATACCAAACCGACTAGGTTAACATTTACAAATAATATACCTAAACTCGCTCCAATTATGCGATTCAGTTTACTAAATGCTTAAAGTAAACTTAAATCTCTTTAAATATGAACTTAAATTTAAATAACGCTTTATTACATGCACATTTCAGGATTATTTCAAATTGAATTTGCACTAACTACATTATACACGTTATAACTACTGCCTTTCCTTACAATATATATACCACGATTTAAAAAAAACACAAATTACCACAAATTAATCTCAGCAAGGCCGCGGGTCACGCCGCGCAAAATTTAACTAGTCAAAGTCTTGAAACTCGTTCGATGTTATTAATGGAGTCCAACTCCTAGGTACTCCTACTTCACTTCGAACTTGGGCACTGTGCCATGGAAATTAAAATGCCAGCCAGGTCACTGCCTTGGCTGTTTACAAAATGCCAGGCAGGTCACTGCCCTAGCCAAAAGGCAACGTACCATGTATCGTCCAAAGCAATCGAAATCAGGCCACCCTCCATCACCGCTGCCGGTGTCAGCTAGCCAGATTGAAAGCCAGAGCACACATGCAGAAGTACTACCAGAATGAATGTTGAAGTTGATCGATCTTTCAGTGGTAATAATGTTACTGATCATTGCTCGAATCACACTCATCAGACATACTCCTATAACTTTTAACCTGCATTTCCCAACAGATTATTAAGTATGTTTACTTTGACTCAATTACAATGAAAACTGTGCATGATTTTATTCATATTCGTCACTGGTATTATTGTTTGAAACAAATAAATCTCAGTCTTATCACTCCACATACATCACCCAAATATGAGCCACAGAATAAAAAGGAAAAACTCTTGCAAAAATACAATTGCTGTGAAAATGGTTCAAATTTACAACATATAGGGTTCCACTCTTGATTGAGAACTATCGATCAAGGGGGACGCCGTACCGTCGGATCGAAAATTTACAGCTGACTATTTTGCTTTCATAGATACAAGGAAAAAAAAATCCACGCTCCTCTTCTTCGGAATACTCGATCATGAGTGTTCATTTCTCCCGACCTTGATCGATTGCCTCCGATGGTGTATGATATGACCCTCAGTATGCAGGTGTGTGTAGTGTCTCGGCCTCTTGGGGTATTCTGATCATGGTAAGTGATAATAACTAGTTCTGAGGGCAGAAGGGCGTGCCGGGCTTCTCCCTGTGGCTGGGGATGACGAAGTGCCTGATCCTGCCGACCTGCTCGGTGAGGTACGCGTCGCAGAGGAACGCCTTGGAGAAGGTGTCCTCCACCGTGCGGTCCACGTCGTGCACGAACACGTCGGTGGCGCCGTCGCCTGGCCGCCGCGCTCGCGCAGCCATGCCGGCGGTGTAGATGGCGCCCATCCTGCCGGGCGCCTCGGGCGTCCACCCGGTGGGCGCGTCCACCATGATGAGGTCCCACTGGACGTCGTGGAACACGGCGGGCAGGCCGCGGAGCGCGAGCCGGCACTGGGCCTCGGTGGCGGCGGCGAGGTCCGGCTGCGCGGTGCACCCCGGGTGGTCACGGAGCGCGATGAGGTCGTCGGCCTCGGTGAGGCGGGTGTCGTAGGTGGCGTGGTAGGACTCGAGGCCTGGGTGCGCGGAGCGGACGGAGGCGATCCAGGAGGCGTCCTCCTCGAGGAACACGGTGCGGCCGCCGTGGTTGAGCGCCGCCCACATAGGGCTGTCGTGGCCGAGGCCGAACACCAGGAAGTTGCACGGGGAGCGGCTCTGCAACACGCGCAGCGACACGCCGATCTCGGACGCCGTCTGCTGCGGGGTCACGTTCGACGTGGCGTAGTGCACCAGCGCCGCCGCGATAGGGGATGGCAGCTTCGAGCACGACGTGCCATCGCCGCCACCGTCGCGGAGACGCGACGAGGCGGAGGCGGTTGGAGAGAAGAGCGTGCGGGCGGAGAAGAGGATGAGGAAGCCGGCGAGGGCGGCGACGAGGATGAGGCGGAGGCCGACGAAGTTCTGCAGCTTGGCCTTCATGGAGACGAGGTGGAGGGCCTTGCGGACGTGCGCGGGGCTCGACATGAACGGAGGATGGACGGGCAGAGAGAGAGAGACCAAGAAAGCTCCCCTCCCTGCTCTGTTCTTGCTGGTTGTGGAGAGGTTATAAAGGCGGGCGGGCGACGATACGTGATGCTTGAAGATGAGGCGAAGAAGAGATTGGTTAATGAAGGAGGGGGGTTGTGATGATGGGGTTTGGTGATGAGGACAAGGGACCTGCACAATTTGGTGTAGGGTTAGAAATCAGGTGGACGGACGGATCATCTATCTTGTGGGGGTCCGTTTTGGTTGAGGATGGGAGGCGTTCATGGTGACGTGGTGTGCATTATTTTCGAGATATATATCGGTACTCAATGTGTGTTTTAATTACGAAATAGACGTCTTGAGCGATGGAATGGATACCACGTCTTAGAGCTATCATCGGTTTCAAATCATACTCCCTCCGCTCCACGATATAAGATGTTTTAGCTCTATACATACATATGTACTAGGAAAATGCCCGTGCGTTGCAACGGCCTCTTAAATTTATTTGATGATACATGTAAACATAAAACCCCTAAACATTCTCACTTGGCACACTTGCATTTTTAAATCAACCCGTGCGTTGCTACGGGCAATCTGTATCCTTAAATTTCCCAACAAGATTTAGCTTTTATTTTAATTTCCCAAGTGAAACAAAAATTGTTTGGTCATCCAGAGAATGCATTAGTGGAACATAAAAGGATTTTACCCTATGCTTTGTTGAACTAAGGATTTTCAGAACATAACTCTGAATACATGACAGTCTATGAGGAGAAACAATCATGGTACATAAGCTAAATAAGCTAAACTTCCTTGAAGGTACATAATCTAATATGTGTTCAAGATAGTATTTTGTTTTCAAGGAATACTACAGTGGTATACTTTCAAAATGTCCGAATAAATGAATCAACATGGCAATGTAGTCTCCTTTATTGTAAAGAAAACATTTTTTAGCAGTTAGTTGTTACCTGCTTCTCCTAATTATGCTATTACTTAGACCCATTTACAGTATATATAATGTGAGAAGTAGATGTACATGTTTTGCTTTTTTGCATGTATAAGGATTTTGCTCAATGACCCACCGTAAACATTTTGAATAGCCAGATTCCTAACTCAGCACCTAATAGCACCATGTTCAGTGAGACCATACAAAACGACCATACTAAAGTCTGAACCTAGTTCTTGTAGTCCTAAAGGTGTATAATTCCAACTCAGCAACTCAATATATGAAGCGTGCGTTGCAACGGGCTAAAAAATAAATATTTGATCGAATAACGCTTCACGACCAAAATATTGCTTCAAAGTCGACTCCACTCGAGTAGAAATTTTTTTTTTCTCAAAAAAGAGTAGAATTGTTTTTTCTACCAGTACGAACATCAACAAAAAAGGGTTTGAAGGGTAAGAAATATATGTTACTACATCATTACCCCGTGGTAAGATGGTACGGTGTTTTCTTTCGTATATATACATTAAACGTAGATGTGCTAACTTCTCTTCTGTTGCGATATATGTGGGATTCTCTGCCGCGATTGAATTTTTACATTGTGTGTTGCGCTTAAACTCATGATTATCGCTAATTTATTCTAATGTAGCTAGTGTCCTCATTCTAAACCTGTAATTGATGGATCACAATCAGGAATTGAAGGATTTTTCAGAAATCAATGGTTAAAAAAAGAACAGAGAAAGGAGTAATTGTTGGATTGAGCTCCACCCGCACCATGTCCTGCATCCGCCTTTCACATCCAGGATTATCCATGAAAAAGTACCTCAAAAACTGAAAGTGGAAGAACACAAACTGTATCGACATTTTTCGTTTTTCCCAAATAGTCCGGCCAATGGGAGCAGCGAGCGAGGCCATGCCGGAGAGCGCACTGCCGCGTGCCGGACGTTGGAGCAGGGCCAGGTACGAACGCGTCATGGCTGATGAGGAGCAACGTGAAGATGAAAAATAATAAGGTTTGCCATGACTCCCTCTAATACTACAATATATGAAAGACCAAAGATTTGACGAGCCTCCGCGCACTGTAGATCAGCTACAGTATTACTGTAGGAAATCTGCAGTATCTACAGTGCAGCGGTGGGGCCCACACGTCAGCCACACAGCGCGCCGTCGATTTTTGCGAAAAAGCACGCGGGGGGCGGAAATTCCATGTTCTTCTCAGAAAATTCGGCTCCAGGGACCTATTTGCAATTTCGTTAAAATACGGGTTCTTTTTCGCAAAACGGCCGCACAATACCCCTTTCCTCCTCCTTCTACTCCCGCGGCGCTCCGGTCGCCGCCGGCGCCGCCGCCCCACCCCACCATTCTGCTCCGACTTCTTCAAATCGGCGCACACGGCGCGCGTCGCCGTGGCCGCCCCTCCATCCTCGCCCAGTTTCACGTCCCGGGACGCCGCGTCGCCGGCGCAATCGTCCTCGCCGTCCTCGGCGGCCGCGGCCGCGGAATTCGCCGTCCGCGACGCTCCGGGCACCTAAAGGCGGCGGCGCCGCCACCTATGCCTACCCCGTCTCCACGCGCACCGATGAGCCCGCGCACGCGTCGCCGGTCGCGGCGTTTCCGCGCCGGCATCGGCGTCACCGCCGCGCACGCCGCGGCTGCTCCGCCCCGTGCTCACGTCGGCGTGACGACGCGGAGGGCCTGGGCAGGCCAGCTGGGCCGCCTGTTGGGCTGGGCTGGCTGCCTCGCAGCTGGCTCGGCCCTTTTTCTTTTTCCCACCTTTTTTTTTCCAATTTTCGTTTCCCCCAAAAAAAAATACAACTTTCCAAATACAAAAAAATTGACAAATGTTTTCACTACCTTCGTATGCAAACTCATTTCAAAAATTAAAAGTAATGTACAACTTATTTCTGCTACTTATTTCCAAATACATTGCAACACATCGAAATGCACGAGAAGGAAAAAAAAACAAAATAGATTTCAACATTTGCAATTGCTTACGAAATAAAAACGCATTTCAAAAACTCTAAAATATAGCACCGTGCCCACAATTCCAATATGCTACATATTACGATAAAATATAACAAAAATTCTCACACAAAATACATGCAACGCACTATAAAATTCAACTTGCTAAAAAAAATAGAGATACTCTAAAATACATATACCTCACAAATTATCTCACAAATTGCGCTCTCCCTCATTATGGAATTCAAATTCATATTTATGGCATTCGACTACTACAATTTGATTAACATTAGTACAACATACAAACTTCAACATTTCAAATTGTATACAAAATAAAAAAAAACATTTCAACAACTCTAAAATATATCATCATGCTCACATTTCCAATTTACTAACTATTTTCAACAACGATAAAATATACAAATGTCCTTACAAAAAAAATACATGCAACACACACGAAACAAAACATAATTAAACAATTCAAAAATAGTCAATATTTCGATGCAATGTATGTAAACATTCCCGAATTGGAACTCGAATCCAAAAAAAATACACATTACCATTAACTACATATTTAAAATAAATACCATTTAAAAAATATAAACACAATTAAACATTTCAAACCATTAAAATATAAGAAAAACTCCACAACATATCGACATGCTCAAAAAAAAAGGAAAACAAAATTGATACTTACTAATGGCAAAATACAAACGTATTTAAACAATTCAAATTGGCTAATCTTTCCATACAATCTTAGTAGACTTCATCTAATTATGAAGTAAATTAAATTTACTAAACAATCACAAAATATATATTCTTTAATTATGCAGTTACCTAACAAATTTATGGAAAAATACTAACTAACAAAATCGCGGCATAACGCCGATATAAGTAATCTTTCCCAAATTGTTAACTCAAAAAAAATGCATTACCACTAACTACATACTTAAATTAAACATCATTTACACAAAAAAACATAATTAAACATTTCAAACCACTAAAATATTTGAAATACTCCAAAACATATCCACGTGCTCAAAGAAAAAAAATGATACTTACTAACGCCAAAATACAGACATAATTAAACAATTCAGGATTGGCTAATACATACATACAATCTACGTGAACTTCATCTAATTATGAAATAATTTAAATTTAACAAACACTCACATAATACATATTCTTTAATTATGAAATTATCTTACAAATTTATGAAGAAAAAAAATCGCGGCGTGACGACGCGTTAAATTCTTACAAATATAATTTTTTTAAAGCTCGAAAATAGAATTCAATAGTTAACATAATTAAAATCTTCAAATTTATGAATTACAATAATGCAAATCATGTTTACATAAATGCACAAAAAAACTACTACCCCAAATAATTATTCCTCTCCAAAATATTCAATTTCTTTTTAATTTCCAAAATAGATTCCAACAATTCACAAGATTTAAATTCCTCCACAATAAATAATCAACTTTCCCCGTATATTTGCAAATAGAATTCAATAAATTTGATTTTACCCTCCCAAATTCGAAAACAAAATTCAGCAATTCGCAGCATTAAAATCTTCAATTCTATGAAATAGAATAATGCAAAACATGTTTACGAATATGCACGAAAAATGTATTCCCATGAATAGTACTTTCCTCCACAAAATATTCAATTTCTTACTAAGTTTAAAAATAAATTTCAAAAATTCACACGAATTTTTCCCAAAAAAAAAAAAAAAAAAACTCAAACACTCCAGCAATTCTTCCCAATATGTACCGCTTGAAGAAAAAAAACCATTACATTTTCTTATCAACGATGCGGCGTGTCGCCGCACTAAATTTAACTAGTTTTCCTAACATATCCTGACTTTTTGTTCCATTAATTGCACCTAACTATGTGTTTCCGTTGCTGTTTTTATGAAGCTAATGCCGAAGTAGGGAATGATGAACTTGTATCTGAATGTGCATGTGGATGGAAATAATAGAACTATTGCTAAAAAGACGACTGATTAGCGAGCCCACGGGACATGACCTCGCATGTTCCCTGCGCCTGCGTCGGCCTCCTCGCCGATCGTCACCTTGCTCGAATCCTCCTCCAACCCCTGCTGCAGCGGCTGCCCCATCATCGCCTGGTCGGCCACATGGTACTGCCGGGCCACGAACTCGGTGACGATGCGGCCCCGGGGACCGCGGTCTGGGTGACGGTGATGCCCTGTTTGATGGCGGCGTCGTTGGCCTGGCCGGAATGCATGGCGCCGACGGCCTCGTTGTACGCAGCGGCCTTATCCATGGCCACCGCGGTGCTGAATCCCCGCCGCTAGCCGTCGGGACGGGCCGGCACGCTCTCCTCGGCGGAGCGCATTGCTGCCGCGTCCGTCGGCGCGAGCGCATGGCCAGGTCGCTCGCCACCGCGTAGACGTGTCCGTACTGGATGGCCTCCAGCTGCCCCTGCTCCTACTCGACCGCCTTGAACTGCCTCGCGGTCGCCGTCGCACGGAGACATGGGGAGAGCTCTGTTTTGGATTTAGATCGAGGCATTGACTCGGGTTGATTTTCTAATTGTTTAGGGGGATTTGTGGAAATTACTGTTCGGATAACTTGTGTACTGCAGGTTGATTCCTTGATTTCTGAGGGACTAAAACACAAAATAGCCACGACGTACCAACACCTTCTCATGCCATATTATATAGTAGAGATTTAGAGCATCTCCAGTCGGAGCCCCCAAATCCGCCCCATAGTGTCCGCGGACGCGTCCGGACGCGTCCGCGGACAGTGACCGGACGACCCCCATAGTTGGGCTCCTACAACCACATTCCCCAAAAATTTGCCCCCAAACTCATGCAAGGCATGCAACGTCGATCCGATCCGATACATACCGGATCATATTACAAGACATGGAGTTCAAATTCAAATGAAATTAAGAAAATTCAACAAGTTGTCCGATACAAGGGGCGAATCAAGGGGCGGATCCACCGGAGCCATCAACACCGAGGTCACGGTCGGAAATCTTCTTCATCATGAGGATCCACTTGGCGCTTAGCTCATCCAAGAGGGAAGCGTCTTGGAACATGATTCTTTGTTCCTCCGTACTTCTTGCAATCATGTTTTTCTCGTGCTCCATGGCATAGGCATCCGTCATCTTCTTTTGCTCCATCTCATAGGCATCGGCCATCTTCTTTTGCTTCAATTGGAGCTTCAACCAAGCCTCCTCCTTCGCCACGCCCAACCTCTCCCTCTCAATGTCCAACCTCTCCTTGAGCCGGAGGCGTTCAAAGTCCATTCTCTCCCTTTGCAAAGCCAAGAAGGCGTCATACCTCTCAGCCTTCTTGTCCTCCCTTTCTTTCTCCAACTTGTGCATGGATTCATCCTTCTTCGAGAAGATGTCCTTCCATGTGGTGGACATCTTCGTGGTGGCGCCGTCTCGAGCCACCCGGTCCTTCTCCCACTTCCTCCCCATCATGGTCCTCTTCCGGCCACTTCCACCTTCGGATGGCCCATCTTCTTCATCAATTCCAATTGGGATGGAAGAGCTTGATCCATCGTTGGTCTTCCATTTCTTGGCCGGATTCTTGTGATCATCATATTGGAGCATCCACTTGGGCTTCCTGTTCAACTCTAGCCAACAATGTGAGAGGGTGAAGTGTTTCTTCTCCACTTGATGGTACAAAGTGGCGGCCAAACTTGTCTATCAAACACAAAAGTAGAGAAATGACCACCAATGAAGTGTGATGCAATGAAGAGATGTCAATAAACAAAGTATAAGCAATAGCTTACATAGGAAGTCACGTTGACGCCACTAGAATTCCGGTTCACCACTTGTGCATGGAAACCGCAATACTTGTTGACACTTTCTTGAATTGCAGCCCACCTATGTTGGAGAGAGCCGGCATTGTGATCGGACACAATGGGGGTGGGGTAGCACATATTACTTTTGATGATGGAAGTGAGCATGTATCTTCTCCCACAACCTTGTGCCCTTTTGCTCGGTTCCACATATAGGATCCATGCTTGTGGCTAACCAAGCTCGGCAAAGCAAAACATCTTCAAACGTAGTGTACGAAGAGCCTCTTGGCGTGTACACCTTCCGCTTCGCCTTAGCCGCAACCCCCACCGGTGCGGACTCACCCACAACTGCAGTAGCCGACGGATCCTGTGATGCCGGTTCCTCCCCATTTCGGATCAATTCCAGCATATATTCATTCTTATCATCCTAAACATGCTAAGAATTACACTACGGACCTAGATTGACTCAGAACTATGAAGTTCAGATAGAGATGCATACCGTATAGTCAATTTGACTTTCGTCGAACAGGTTGCGGGCGACGTCGGTGGCGGTGACGCCGGAAGCATCCCGCGTCCGCTGGAGCGGCGGAGACTCCCCCATCATCTCATCCTCCTGCGTCGGCGGAAACTGCGAAGGGTACTCATCCGCGATGAGGATGAGGCTCGGCTCCTCCGGGTTCGTCGTGGAGGATGTCGACCTTCTTGCCGGCATGACGACAGGCGAAACCTGCGTAGGACGCCAGACGACGGGCACGGGCGTGGACAACACCGGCTCCTCGTCCTGCGTATCCGCGTTGGCTATCCGCTCCGCCTCCGTCAGCGCCTCCAGCGCCGCTTTCTCTGTCGCGGGCTCGCGGAGGCGCTGCCTGCGGCGCCGCGTCCGCCGCGCGATGGTCTCCGGTTTCGGCACCGAGTCCCCCGCTTGGTCGACGGACTGGAAGGAGCCGCCGTTCTCGGTCAAATCGATGGATTCCATCGCCTCCATCGGATTTGCAGGTGGACGCGACGGGAGGAATGAAAACTACCGGCGGGAAACGAAGGCGCAGAAGGGGATAAGTGAAAGTGGCCGGCGCGCCGGAATTTTGGTTGAAAATTATGTAGGCCCGCGTTGACAGATCTGACGTGGCGGACGCGTCCGGGCGGCCCCAAACCCGCCCTACATATGGGCTGGCTTTGGGGGGAGCCGGACAGCCCGGACGTTTGGGGAGGCTTTGGGGGCCGCCGTTGGGTGGACCAATTCGGCCCAAAACACATCCGGGCTGTCCGCCGGACGTATAGGGAGGGTTTGGCAACCATGGTTGTAGATGCTCTTAGACACATTTTAATATATATGTTCAGAAAGAAACGGAGTGGAAGCTGGCGACCGCACAGGCGACCATGGCGACGCGGGCGTGGTGACGCCGCCGCCGGCCCGATCTCCCTGCTCTGGCGGCTGCTCCGACCGCCGCGACCAGATCCTGCAGCCCCTCCGCATGCTCTCTCCGGCATGGTGCGCGGAACGTAGCGACAATGCCTGCTGTCGCCGCGTGCTGCTCGGGATGTGTGCTCCCGACCCGCGGGGGGCGGCCAAGGCGGCGGCCGCTCCGGCCACCGTCTCCACCCCGCCGTCCCGAAGCTCGTCGCCACTAACCTTCTCCCCGTCGCCTTGCAAGTTCCTCTGGGCGGACTACGCGGACGACGCCGACTAGGAGGTCTCGGTGGTGCTGGTATCTCAGCTAGACACGACCCAGTCCACGGCTTCGGAATCCGACGGCGGGGGCCTGCCGCTCGGTGGGCTCGCTCGTGCGGCCCCTCTTCCTCCGGGAGTGGCTCCACCCTGTTTCCAGCCAAGATTTCGTCGGGCTTTGCAGCTGAACCCGACGGCGCATGGAGAGAAGCCCCCGTCTCTGCCCGCTGGGTTGTCGCATGGGCGACGGCCGCGCGGCATGACCTCGCGGATTGGAGCTGTTGGAGGGAGCCTCGTTGCTCATGCTGGGCTGTCCTCCACACTGCGCCTTCGGGGATGGAGACAGCAGACGCCGGTGAGCTGGGATGATGGCGGACCGGAGGGGCCTTGGCAGCTCGTGCAACACCGCAGTTCACGTCAGGCTGCCGCTCCCGCTGCTCCCTCGTTGAGGTCTTCAAGGCTCCACCCGCGCCACGAATTCCCCTGCGTTTGCGGGGATTGTGCCTCAAGTGCCTGAAGAAGGGGCATTTCATCGCCGAGTGTCGCGACCCGATCTGTTGCCGTGGTTGCAACCGTTCAGGCCATTTGGAGCGAGAGTGCCCGGCGGCCCGGCCAGCTCCTCTACTCCACCCGCGTAGGAGGGCCACCTCGACCTCTCATCTTCGCTCCTTCCGCGATGTGCTCATGGCACCGGCGGAGCTTGTGGGCGGCTTGGAGCTAGACGTGTGCTGCTCCGAGTCAAAGGAGGTTGTGTTGGCCTGCAGGCGGGGCTACAAGGAGGGCGTGGATAGTGCTCTCTCAGAGGAGAATGTGCGGAACGGCCGGATGCCCTTGATTTTGCAAGGGGAGGACGGCTACCGCGAGGCGGCGAGGGAGCAGGAGGTGTCTGGCAAGACATCTGCGACGGAATCTGAGGAGATGTTGGCAGGCAAGGTCTGATCGGCAAGATATCAGCGTGGGACTCGTGTCCGGCCTCGGGGAGCTCCCCACTTTCGGTTGCGAGTGACAAGCCGCCTTGTATCGTCTCGCCATGCGAGGCGCCCTGCGAGGTGATGCTGTTGTATGAGGAGGTTGAGAATGAAGAGAAGCGCATTGCCGAGCCTGGAGCGGGCTCTACCTTGTTGTCCGCTCAGGGTGAGTTTGCTGTTGAGATGGAGGAGGGGCAGCAGTTTCAGAAGGACATCGTCACGCCAGAGCAGGTTGGCCCTGGACAGCAGGACATGGAGGTCGGTGCATCTCCGTGCCCCTTGTCGGGCTTCTTAGCCCGGATCACGGTGCCACTTGCGGCCACCGTACTGGGCACGTCGAACACGCCGTTGGTCTACGAGATGGAGGTGGAGGCGCCATCTGTGTGGAGGAGCGGGAGACTTGCCAAGCTGCACCCGAATGGCGCCAACATCGCGCAGCTGGCCAAGGAGGCCGTGGCGCGCCGTCTCGGCTCACTGACCGAGGAGGCCCACCCCTCGGGGCGCCGGCGAGAGGAATTCATGGCCCTGTTAGATGGACCATTCTCGGACCAGGCGGTGGCGGCCATCGACGACCTCGTATTCGCCGTGAACAAGACCAAGAAGAAGACATCAGAGACCAAGATGGAGAGGCAGAGGCCGCCGGGGGAGGACTAGATGAGGAAGCTTCTGATGCTTGGACACTCCTTGCAAATGGTGAGAGTAGGTGCCTTTTGTGTCTGTGGGGCTGAGGGTTGCGTGACCGAGAGGGTGCGTCGCGCTACTGCGAGGAAGGGAGATCTGTGCGCTGGTGATCGAGGTTGTCTGTTGACATGGCGAGCACTTGCGGCTTTTTCACACGAGGCTAGGAGAGCGACTGGCGAAAACATCATCCACTCGATGTGGCGGACAAGGAGAGGAACCAAATGACCTTGTGCAATGAGGCAATCTCGCCTTTGGAATTGGCGGCTTTGGTGCGGGAGGAGTTGGCGATGCGGGCTTTCGCCCACACGCAAGATCCCGGAGACTAGTTTTTGTTGATTTTTGCATGTAAAGGGATTTTTTTCCCTAGCTCGAAATTCTGTACATAACACTCTATTCTATCTAATCGGATGACGGGACGACCGTCTTAAAGCTCAAAAAAATAAAATATATGTTCACTATTTTTGTATGAATGTAAATAACATGTGTAACACCTAAAACATCATATTATGAAACAGAGGGAATATATATTATCTTCAAGCAATGGCTTAGCCTTTGATTTTTTACAGGAAAGGTCCCGAAAAACCTAAAATCATATCGGCGTTGGTACGCAAAGGACGTCACCAAGAACAGAAATAGAAACTAGGTACTTAACTTTTACACAAAACAACTAGAAAAAGGATCGCACAAACGCAATATAGGCCTCCAAACACATCCACTCCTGCTACCACCGGAGACATAACCACCTGGGAAAGCTTGAGCGATTATTGCTGCATCAAAGTTGGAGAATCCTTTGAAGGAGGAAGAACGAGCTCAAACTACCCGCGATGTTGAGCACGATAGGGCTAGCCCTCTGGCCAAAAGTAGCGTCAACCAAATGATGTCGTCGCCGAGGAACTATCGCGGGAGACACAGACTCCGATATCTCCAGGCTCCCTCGCCACACTTCAGCGGCAACAACACATTCCCCTTCTCTCCATCACTGCCATGGTCGGCCAAGAGGAAGGGAACCACATTGAAATTGTGGAGCAGCATGACGCAACACTCCGAGTTTATTTACCAGGCCAATCATATCTAACTTTGACCACCGGAGCATTGCAAAGAAATGGTAGAAGCCCATCCATCTCCAGTTGCAGCTCTGATGTGTTGGACTTGAATCAACAGCCTTGATGAAGATCTCCTAGCTTCCCTCCTTCACCTTTACCATGTCTCGTTGGAGCACCACGATGAAGAGCTCAAACTCGGCCTGGATAAATCCGGGCAGACATATCCGATGCACTAATCTGATACACCACAAAGGAAATAAACAACAACTCATGAACTGCAGCGGAAAGGAGGCAAGACGAGAAGATAGGAATCACAATTTGATGATTTTACATGTCACAAACTACAATTATTTAGTTCCAGCCGATTTTGTAGCGGCTGCTTGACGAGGGCTTCTTCTTCCCGTAAATATCCGTCTGGAGCAGCAACGACCACCGACGGCAGAGAAAGCAGCCCTAGTTGAAATTTACCGGATCAGGTGGAATCATAGTTTTGAAAACCGGACCGGTGATTGAACCGATGAGTGTCGATTAGGTTTTGCCCCCCAGTTGAAATTTACCATGTTTGGCCCCCTTCATGTCTGCATCCTGTCCCCGTCCCTGGGCTCAACGTGAAATAACCATCCTCTGAGCAAAGCACGTACGGTTTTTAAGGGAAAACCATGTTTCACTTTATTCATTGCATAAAATTGTTAGACCGAGTCTAAAACAAAAAGGAAAAAAATCAGGAGATCAACCAGTTGCAGAGCATCTCCCTCTTTTTAGAAACATAGTATAAACATAGACGCTCGCATACACGCGCATACACTCACCCATATGAACGCACGCAGGCGCACCCTACCCATATAAACACCTCCGAAATACTGAGCCGGTGGATCGAGTCTTGAGATTGACGAAGTCACCACGGGCGCCTCGCTGTCGACGTGAACATCATCTCACACTGAAAGAATATTCCGCCTAAATGCAACACACAGATGTCAAACCATCCAACCACAAATTGGTTTGCCACATCACGTGTTTCTAAGAACATGTATGTATCCTCAGTCATCCGATCCCGAAATGTCACTCGAACCCAGAGCAGCTGGTTCTCGCCGAAATGGGTTAAGGTCTGACGGCTAGCCCCCTGCCTTTGCAGTTTGCAGCTAAACCGCATAATCACACAGCCTGTACTTTCTCGGTTTATTCTGCAGCGAGAGATACACACAAACATTCGCAGATCACTGGGACTGGGAGCGTGAGCGAGCGTGACCCTGTAGCAGTACCGACCACCAGGTTGTGGGCGCGCACCGGTGGTTAGAACCTCCGTCCATCCATCCATGAATGATACAGCTTGCATGCATACATGCATGCAATGAACTCGAATGTAATCAACAGTATGATTCGTGCTAGAAATGAACATGTAGCAAGTACAACAAAAACAGTCGCTTTCTGAGTTTATGGACGAGCATGCTCATTAATTCATTGATGAGATCTACCAGCTGGGTGCCAATTGCTCATACACGACACCACTTCAACCGCGCAAGGCAACCCTTTGGTGTAAGGTATATGAACTGAGCGGAGACTTTATTTTGGCCCCTCAAGTGAAACGGCCATTTAGAGAATTCGAAATCATATCTAAGATTTTCGAAAAACAATTGAAAAAAAATCCGTTTAGAGAATTCGAGATCTGAGGACTGGAAATGGTGGTTCGAATCTTTCTGGCGATGAGGAATTGGCTTGATGTGTTATGACTTGGAGCAGCCGCATGTAAGTGGGGGCGACAACATACGTGAAGTCCAAAGTCCTACATTTCAGGGTGAAAATCAAAGGTCTGGCCTTAATTGGTTGTGCCTGACAGTGGTCTTGTTGGAGACATTGTTTTGAGAGCGAGGACTATCTTCAGGATGAAAACCCAAGATCTGGCATTAATTGGTTGTGTCTCACACTGTTCTTATTGAAGGCATTGCTTTTAAAGAAATGGACATCAGGTGTTGTTTTGGTGGTGGTTGTGCGGCTGCTGCAAGGATTGTAACTCTGCAGCGGGACTTTTCTTTTTATTTCTTCTTCTTCTTATTGTTTTTCGGCTGTGTGCATCCGTAATGGCTCTGGTTATTGCGTTGTTGCAGAGACTGGGTGTACTTTGTATCTCCGTGATATTAATGTACACTCTTTATCTAAAAAAACAAGCGTGAAAAAATAAATTTCAAATATTGTGTATTTCGAACCATACAAAAAATGACAAAAGTGTAGATCTGAATATGCATTTCAAATCTCTAAATTTATCTGATTTTGTCACTTTTGTGTAGCCCATAATATAAATTATTTCAAATTTATATTTTGCATGTGTGTGGGATGCACTATTTGCTAACTCTGGATTTTATTTTAGAATTTTTTGAAACTCGTAATATGATTTTCGATTTTTTTAAATATCAAGAGTACTCGAGCTAAGGAGCCAAGACACTTTACGATGTGAATGTATGTACTAGACCAATTTTTCAAGATTTTTTTTATTGTGCCACTATCAATTTTTTGGGCAATCCGAGCTTCCATGTACCGATTCGTACATGGAACTCCAAGTGTCATGGAAATTAACATGTCTTGAATTGAAAATTGCATCATGCTTTGTGAGAATAAGCTGGTCACTGATTAGATTGCCAGATTGGTGGTTGCAAGTGTCTCTAATTTCTAGGACTACCTAGTAGGATTATTATGCTGTTTTTTTTTTGGAAATAAAGAGGTTGCCCCCCCCCCCCCCCCCAGTTCCGTTAACATGAAACCAACGAACAACAGAGTGCATGTCCAGCATGTCCCAGGTTTATGCACACGCATAGAAAGGTTCCAGAAAAGTAAAGTGCAGCTTATTACGGGCCCTTCATGGGACAAGAAACGCTAAGCGTTATATGGCTTTTTTTATGACCTATCACCGCCAAGAGAGGGCTAGGCATCCAGAGCACCATGCTCAGCTCCAGGGGTAATAGGGAGGGTCAAGGAAGGCTCAGACGGCAGGAACCAATTCGTAGTAAGGAGTTGTCGATGAAGTTCCTCCGGATTATTATGTTGTCACCACCACAAGATAATTATTCATGATTTCTACTCCCTCTGTTCCAGATTAGATGACTTCACTTTGTCTAAATGTGGATATACCTATACATGTAACATGTCTAGATACATCCACATATGTAAATAAAAAGAGAAGTTATCTAATTTAGAACGAAGGGGATAGGTAACATGAGCACTACTTTAACATAGTGTAATTTTTTTCTTAGTTATTTTTCCAAGAAAAAATCAACATGTGAAGTACCCGAGCACAATAACACATGTAATGTGCACCTTGATGGCTATGGTGTTTTCACATGGAACCTACAACGCAATCATCTCCTGTGGTCCAAACGCCATGGCGTAGGAGTAAGTATGAAGGAGATTAGAAATTTAGCCGCCCCCAAGACCATTTTTATTACGAGAACACCCCAACACTTCCTTCCGCCGAGCAGTTGAGACTTTAATCACGAGGTGACGTTAGTTGTTACTGATAAGATAAAAGATTCCAAGTCACTGGCATGCCAGTGATCTTTCGTTGGAGGAAAGGAGTGATCTGAAAGAATAAAGGTACACTGATTTGTTAGTGGTTGGGAACTAAAGCAGATATCATTCATGATGGGCATGCCCCCAAAGTTGATCGATCCTTCCAGAGATAGCTTCAGTTTCAGGTTCCTGGGTAACCTGTTACTCCCTCCGTTTTTAAATATAAAATGTTTTAACATTTATCCACATTATCATACATATAAATATATTTAGACACGTTATAATGTGTATGTTTACTTATTTTAATATGCATCCATACATCATGTGTAACAACTAAAATATGTTTAAAAAATGGAGCGAGTACTAGTCAAACAGCAACTGAACCAGTTAGTTGCCGACAATATCAACATACGGAAATCTTTGTTGTGCAACCCTCAATAAAATGAATTTGGAGTTGAAAACGATTGTAGATCCCAACAATATGAACATCTGAAATTTTTCTTGATTTTTGGTAAGTTAAAAAATGTCGATTTCAAACTTTTGAAAAATGGGCACCATGTAGCCGGGCCTCCAGTTTAGCTTTTCGCATGGACAGCAAAGACTATATAACTCGCATGCATATATGGGTATACCGGAAATTCACACTACACATGGAATTTCTCACTAGGAGTATCCACCTAGCTTAGCTACCAGACTGGTTACCGGTCTTATCTAAATTTCTAGGACTAGTTAGTAGGGGTATTATGGTGTCACCACCACAAGATTCTCCCTCAAGATTTCTAAGTAAGTGCACACGCCGGCTGTCACCGTCGATTGTGTCAAGGGACATGGCCGCTGTGAGGTGAGGTCACATGGCATTAGCTCAACAAACTCGTCAAGCTTTTCAGTAGCAGCTAGCAGCACTAGCTTTGCCTTTGTGTTAAAGTACATTAGAGCATCTCCACCGGGTAAAGGATCCCGCAAAGGCCCTGGGGGGGGGGGGGGGGCGGACACCAAAAACGCGCACCAGCGGCACCCCCCAAAGCCTCGCCCCGAGCGATTTTGTGTCCGGCACCCCCAATAGGGCCTCCGGGCATGGCCCTGACAGCGCTGGCCCGCCCGTCATACACACGACGCGCCGCGCCCAATTCCCCTTCCTCTACATTGCCGCCCCCGGCGCCAAAATTCACAATCTTCCCTCCATTTCCCAAACCCTCGCGCCGCCGCCGCGACCTCCTCGCCTTCCGCCACCATGCTGCCCAAGCCCGTCGGCCTCGCGAAACCCAAGGGATGCAAGCCGCCGGCGTCGTCGCAGCCGAAGAAGAAGCCGATGAAGCGGGAGCAGCAGGAGCTTTCGTTGCCGGCGGCCATGAGATTGTCCCAGCTCCGCGCCGCCGCTTCCCTGCTACGGCAACAACGACGAGTCAAGGCGAAGGACAAGACGGCTGATCTGTCGTCGCCGAACGACAACGCCGCCGAGATATTGATCGCCATGAGCCAAAGCAGCTCTAGCCCAGCAGCATCCGTCGGCGGGTTTGTCGGGTCGCCGTCTGTCCCGGCCTTCTTCGACGGCACCTCCGGCTACCCGTCGCAGGTGTCGCGGTTTTCCCTCCGAAGAGCCGACCATCGATCTGAACGCCACGCCGTTGTTCAGCGAATCGCCGGCGTTGCGGCGGACACCTGCGACGAGCCAAGACGCGACTGCTTCCCGCGTCCTTTTCTTCGGCGACCAACTCGGCCATGTGAGTGCTATTTATAATCCTGATCTCCCTCATTTATTGTGTTCTCTGGCCGATTGTTTGTTGAGCGTAGTTATTGCGAGCGGCCGGATGCAAATTGTTGTTTTGTGTATTAATTGCTGACGATGCAAATTGTGGTTTTTGCTGGGTAGGACGCTGGCGCCTCGTTCATGGCTTCAGTCATCGACGACGGTACAACCTACGCCGCCAGGGCCTACGCCGCCAGTGCCTACGCCGAGACAGAACAGTTCGGCCAGGGCGACGAAGAGGATGCCGGCCAAGGCCAGGAAGGGGATGCCGGCCAGGGCCAGGAAGGGGAGGTCGAAGAAGAAGAGGATGGCGATGAAGAGGATGGCGTCCGGAAGCCTGGAAACAGAGGCAAGACTTGGTGCGCGACTGAGGACGCCTTGTTGGCCCAGGCGTGGATGAACGTGAGCATGTGCGGCGAGAAGGGCGCCAACCAAAGGAAGAAGGCCTACTGGATACGCATTCAGAAGGACTACACCGAAAGAAGGTCGTATCCTCCTCATGAAGATTTGCCTAACCACAATGCCAAATCGGTTGAGAGCCGTTGGGAGGTGGTTAAAGGTTCTGCCTCGGTTCATGCACGTTTGGGAGGTGGTTAAAGGTTGCCCGAAGTGGAAGAGCCATATAAAAGATGATCGCACCGCCGAGGGAGATGAAAGAAACCTGCCGGCTACTAGCGCCGAGCGTCCCGAGATGGGAGTGAAGGCGTGCAAGGCGGCCGCCAGGGCTGGCAAGAAGCCAGGGGCCTCGGGCGCCGCAGGCAGCATCCAAGAGTTGGTGAAGCTATACATTGCCGAGATGGTGATGCATCCAAAATGCATCTACTTTTCCAAGCACTTTGCTTCATGATTTGCTCCGGAATCTTCCCATATTTGAATAAAACTGCTGAATCTGACGCTGTTTTTAGCAAACTCTTGTTTCTGGCTATTTTTGCAGGAAATAAAATCGGGGAAAAATACCACGTCATTTTTTATGGAAAAGGAGGACAACGTGCAAAGGATGGACACGAGGGAGCACCGGAGGCCCAAAAGAGGGGGCCCCACGCGGCCACAGTACCAGGCCGCGTGGGCCCACCCCGTTTGGCCCCCGGGCGCCGCCTCGCCTCCGGTCTTCGACGTACCCCTTCATATAGTGGAAAAACTGCGTGCCCTAGGAGGAGAGGAGCTTTCGCGAAACACACCGCCGCCGCCACCACGTTCTTCGTTTCGGGGACAGATTGATCCAGGATTTCTCCTCCGGTGGAGGGATCCGGAGGCCGTCTTCACCGCCATCTTCACCGCCTTCATCTCCATCGACCATGAGCTCCCTCTCCATCACCATGTGTGAGTAGTCCGCTGTAGGCATGTGAGGTGGATGGGGATTGGATGAGATTGATCATGTAATGCTACCCGTTGTTCGAGATTTTAGGGTTTATCTTGAGGATACTTTTGTATTGTGTTGATGCACTCTTGCTATGTTTAATGCTTGCTACTAGGGCCCGAGTGGCATGATTTCAGTACTGAACTTATATTGCCTCATCATATATTTGAGTTTGGTATTTATCTGCAAAGTGTATCACCTGCTATTATGTTGAACCTGCGAACCCTAAAAGTGACATATAGGGAAAACAAGGGGGAGATGTTTTAGTTTGAGGATTCTATGTGTTCATGAAGTGTTAATGCATTGTTCCGGTCTATTCGAAAGGGTAGACCTTAATTACCCGTAGTTCCAAGTTGGCCCCGGTAAAATGGGCGGTAGGACAATAGATGTTGTGCAAATTCTCTTGGTTAGTACGCACAACTAATTATGGAACACATACCTACATATATCGGAGTTAGAGATACATCCCTTGGCTAGCTTTATATCATATATGATCAATCTTATTCATGCAACACCCCGCTGTCACCTCATGCCTACGTTTTAGATCTCTGAGTTACACCTTCACTTTTCCGGTGAAAACTGGAAAACACTTGTTCACTGCTGCTGTTCTGCTTGTTACTTGAATCATACTACTGCCATCACTATTACTGCTGCAAGTTATTGATATACAGGTGTGGTTGAGAGTGACGCCTCAATTGCCAAAGTCTTATTGATATTCTTGTGTTCCCATCGTGTCGAACTATAAATTTGGGTAATACTTCCCAACGAAGACTTCAGCGATCCCCTATACTTGTGGGTATCAAGACGTTTTCTGGCGCCGTTGCCGGGGAACCTAGCTTTATCGGTAAGACAACTTGTTATCATATATTTGCTGCACTTGCTTGTTCCTAACCATGGGTAAGGAAAAGACTACTCCGAAGGAAGTGAGGCCTTCGACCACTCGCAGAGGTACGGATTTGCCAAGTAGGCCAAACTTTTCTCCTAATGTTGTTTCTGCTGTTGCTCCTAAGAAAAAGGGAAAAGTTTTGTCTAGCTCACCTTTGTCTAAAATGTCTACTAGTAATGAAAATGATTTAATATGTGGTAGCATAGACAAAGAAGTGACTCCTGAAATACCTGAAACACTTGAAACATCTGAGATAACTGAAACACCTGAAAATCTTGAATCTTCTATTATTGAAAATGTGGAATCTGAGTTAGAAGTAATGAATATTGTGATGATATGGAAACTTCTTCTGAGGAAGAGGATGCTTTTGTTATGGCTTTTATGGGTTCGGGTTTTGATAAATTGGATAAACTTGAAAGCTATAAAAATTCTCCTCTTGATGGTTATTTCCTGTTACTGAGAAAATGAATGCTCCTGCTATTAAAATTAAAGATAAAGATTATGAGTTTAGTGTTGATCCTGAAATAATTGAAAAAGCTGAGAAGTATAAGTTTTATGGTAGAGAGGATGAGTTTCCTTTTGAACACATTGCTGTCTTGCATGACTTATCTGTGTTATTTGGTAAAGATGAAATCCATCAACGCTATTATTTCTTAAAGCTTTTCCTTTTACTTTGGGAGGAAGTGCTAAAACTTGGTATAATCGTTTAGAACCTGGATGTATTACTAGCAAGGAAGAATGTTTGCAGGTATTCTATAATAAATATTTCCCTGCTGATAAGATTCATGGTGACTATTGAGATTAGCAACTTTTCACAGAAAGAGAAGGAGGATTTACCCCAAGCTTGGGGGAGGTATAGTAAGATGGTTAGGAAATGTCCTACCCATGGCTTCAAGAGTAATGAAATACTTGATATATTCTACAATGGACTAACTGAAAACACTAGAGGCTATCTTGATAGTATTGCAGGTAATGTTTTCAGGGAAAGGACCGTTGAGGAAGCAACTGAGCTATTGGAGACTATCTCTAGGAATTATGAAGACTGGAATATTGAAGAAATATTTCCGGAGAAGAAAGGAGGCATGCTCAAATTGGAACGAAACAATGAAAGAAGCTTCCAAGGCTATTAAAGAGAAGGGAATTAAAACCTCTCATCTTAAGGAATTATCTGAAATGGGTGTTAAACTTCCTGATGATCAACCATGTTTTCCAATTCAAGTCAATGCTATAGCTCCATAAAGGTAATGAAAAGGTAACATCTCCTATTGATGTATCTTATGAATGATTTTGCTTATCGCCACAATCCTGAGGAGCATAATATTAGAATGATGATTATGGAGAACTCTCACAAAATTAAATCTCTTCGCGAAAGTTTACATGCTAATGTGGGAGAGGTAAAAAGAATTGTTAAACATTGTGAGATGATGAATAATCAAGTTGAACAAATGTTTCTCTTCAAAATCAATTGTATGAAAGTCTTATGTGAAGGAACAGGTTTGTGGAGTTAATACTAGGGGAGGTGCAAGTACTCAGGATCCTGACTATCCTGAAGACCATCCCAAGAGGAAAGAGCAAGAGCTCTCAAGAAGAAATCTTCTGCAGGAAAATCTCCCAATGAAAACAAGGACATTGATGACTCTGAAGAACAAGATAATAATACCTCTATTTCTGATGCTGAGACTGAAGATAACAATAATAATGAAGAAGAAGAATCACCCACACAAGAAGAGAGACACATGAAGCTGAGAATGATGAAGAACCTGAAGCTACTGAAAAGGAAACCCTCAACCATCTACTGAGAAGAACAAGAAGAAGAACCATCCAAATCCACAAAAGGTAAAGAAAGGGATCCATGGGTACAAAGACCCATACCATATCCCAAGAGGTAATCAAAACTTTAGACGATGCTAGATTTGAGAAATTCTTTGAGTTGATTAAATCTTTGTGTTTGCAAATTCCTCTTGTTGATGCTATTAAAATTCCTCCATATTCAAATACATGAAAGATATTGTCACTAATAAAAGAAAGATTCCTACTGATGCAATTACTGCTATGCTTGCTGATTATTCCTTTAAAGGAAAAATGCCTGAAAAGCGTGGAGATCCTGGTATTCCAACCATTCCTTGTCGTATTAAGAAACTTATGTGAAATATGCACTATGTGATTTGGGAGCTGGTGTTAGTGTCATGCCTTTTTCTCTGTATAAGAAACTTAACTTAAACAAATTGGTTCCAACTGAAGTTTCATTACAAATGGCTGACAAATCAACTGCTGTACCAATTGGAATATGTGAGGATGTACCTATCTCTATTGCTAATGTGTTAATTCCTACAGACTTTGTTATATTAGAAATGCCTGAGGATGATAACCTATCTATTATCCTTGGAAGACCTTTCTTAAACACTGCAGGAGCTGTGATAGATTGCACTGAAAGCAAAGTGACATTTAACGTCAAAGGGAACGAGCATACCATTTACTTCCCAAGAAGAAACTGTTACAATGGTAAGCCAAAGTGTGAACTCCATTAAAAAGAATACTCTTATAGTTGGAAGTTTTGAAATTCCATTACCACCTCCTGAACCAAAATATGCTATCATGATGGTTGGAACTATTCCAATCAAATATGAGGTGTCTTGAAACCTTTCTTTAAAACATATAAAATAAAGAATCATGTATTATATCTTTTGCATATTATTAATGAGACTTGATCAACCTCATTACTAATATGAAAATGATGCAAACTTGATTCCCATAAAAATTGCTTTGAATGTTTGATTTCATTTATTCTAGAATTTTTAGATTATTTGCATGAGCATAATTATTTCAAAGTGCAGAAATTCCAGAAATGTAGTTTGAAAAATTCTGTTCAGAAAATTTTCTCGAAAAATTCCAGAAAAATTTGGAGGTAAGTTATTTTAGCAGGGAGCTCACAGCCAAAAGGGGGACACCAGAGGGCCACCAGGGCCCAGAATAGGGTGTCCCACGCGGCCACAGTACCTGGCCGCGTGGGACCCTCCATTTTGGCCCACAGAGGGAGTTAGGTGAGGGGTCTGTGCCCATCTCCTCCTCCTCGACAGAAAAACAGCCCCAGGTATTTTTCCCAATTTTTCCCGTGCTCTTTCCTGCTCTCCTCGGATCTCCAAGTTTAGGACAGATTTTTCAAATCTGTTTGGTGGGATTGCTCATTGGTATGTGACTCCTCCGCCCATCCAATCACTTTTTGTTCTTGTGCCTCATGTATGAAGTATTTTGCTGCACTAGGTGTCACCTAATATGCTTAGGAAATCCATAGATTTAAGTTTTCTAATTGATATTGATGCATGATATTGATGGGGAGACTAGTTATGGATATCTTAATGTTGTATTAGAGTGTTGCATCTTGATTTTTGATGAATATTGTTTATGGGCAGCAAGGTATCATGTTCAGCAAGGGCAAGGGATTGTTGGGATGAGCTCTAGACCAAGGAGAAGAGAATGCAAAGTCTCCATCAATAATGATGACCAACACCTTTGGGAGGATGAAGCATACTATGTGGGAGAGAAGTTGAAAATCCATACAACAAGATGGCAAGATCCCCATGTTCTTGAGCATTGGGGGATTCAAGAGGACTTTACATCTTCGCCACTGCAACTGGTTTACTTCGTTTTGCTCAGAACCCACAAGATACATACGAGGAACTCTCGCGAGAATTCCTCTCTACATTCAGATTTGAGGGTC
The DNA here is from genome assembly GCA_947311845.1 of Poa pratensis. Taxonomy (NCBI): domain Eukaryota; kingdom Viridiplantae; phylum Streptophyta; class Magnoliopsida; order Poales; family Poaceae; genus Poa; species Poa pratensis. Next base: position 47,275,637 of record CAMZMU010000074.1, read on the forward strand.
CGGAGCCCTACAAGCACAGGAAGAAAAGTAAGGCACCCCCTCTTACCTTTGTTTGCAAATTTACTATGAGAGGTGAGCGCCTTGTTATGTCTCTAGAGGAATTTTGCAATGCTATTGGTGTAGAAAACAGGGAGTTGGAATGAAACTGGTGCTGATTCCAACCCTGAGCTTGTAGCGTTTTGGCATTCTATTACTGTTAGCTCCCGTTAGATTGAATAGGGGTAAATTTACTCATATACAGCACCCAAGTTTGAGATATTTTGCGTTGTTTCTTGCAAGAGGATTTCTTGCTAGGGATAACAATTCTGCTTGCACTGGACCGATAGTTTATCTACTTAAATGTGCAAAAGAAAACATACCGTGTGAGTATAACTTGGGAGTCATTCTTGCTAGATCATTGCATACTGCTGTGAGTAGAAATATTACTGATCAAACTCCTATTTATGCTGGTGCTATTGCTACATTAGTGTATAAGTACATTAAAAATGAGAGAGGTTATGGTGATAACATGGGTACTCTTGTGCGAGAGTCCAAATTACTTGATTTTACTTTGACTACTCGCATGGAAATAAGTGTGAAGCATGGAGAGCATTATTTGTATAACTATTTGAGTATTAGTGGGCAGCGAGTGCCCATTAGACTCCCCCGTGCTGACCTTTTTGACAGGAGTACCGGAAAGTGGAAAGTGGAGGAAGCGCCGCCTCAAGAGGAGCCACAAGCTCAGAGATACAGGGGTACATACCTCAGGCGGAGCCTCTATACCCAAGCATGCAAGGCTACCCATATGGTCACTACCCTGGAGGTGGAAGTGGATACGGCCACTACCCAGGATACTAGCTTGATCGCAAGCTTGGGGGAGTACTTCTCTTACTCTCCATTCATTGTTTTATATCACCGTTATATTGTTATGTTCAGTCTCTTGTCTGAAAATCACAAAAACAAAAAAGATTTTATTTGTTTCTGTAGCTTATTCACTTCTGGTCATTTGCTTTGCTTCTTAAAACGAAAAAGAACAAAAATATTTTCGTTTTCTTGAAACAAACGCAAAAACGGAGGTGCAGAAATTGCTGAAATCTGCTCACTGTTTTATTTTTCATTTTTTCTCTGTAACTCCGATTGAGCTAAAATTTTAACCACTGCTGCAACACATCATAACCCACACACTGTAAAATATGAGATTTTTCTGAGGTGTCTAGGTAGGGTAAAAACAGTACTGTATGCAGTGACATTTTCTGGCAGATTTGAGTTTTTATTGTGCAGTTCAAGTTGGGAGAGGAGAACAACGATGATGAGTTGATGTGCATGAAGTGGATGAAAGGTATGACACCTTTGCCGTGCTTATGTGGACTTTTTAATAACAGCAAGTGAGCACATCATAGTTTCTTTAACATCTAGGAAAGTGGTAGCAAATGTTTATCTTCTCCATGTTCTAGTATGTTATATGATGATGCAAATGAAATATTATTTAGCGACAATACTTGGTTGTGGATTGAATAATTGTGGCTCTAAACAAAGGTCTACGCATCCCATTGTGCTTGCTAAACTTGCCAACCAAAAAGAGAGTAAAAAATTTTTCAAATGTTAAACATGAAGTCGTATGCTTGACAGGCTTAGTGGTTGGGAGTTAGCTGAAATGTGCTGACACATGGAAAGCTTTCAACATTGCACCACATTATATTTAGTTGATATCATGTGCTTTGGTCTATGGATGCCTATCATTGCGAAATAAAGGAGGAAACTTAGTAAGTTCAATGAGTGAGAATAATTGGCTAGAGAGACGCCTGGGCCGCCAACTTAAGCCATGCATCATTCATGGTGGAAATTTACAGCGTACCATAGTGAACATTCAGTGATGCACATCACAATAAAAAGCTACACAATAGTAAATAAAAGAGTGCTGAGATTGTTCATTGTCTGTTTGTCTTGTCGTTGGGACATGGGCTTGTCCATGTCCTGGGATAAGAGGTACCCCAGTTGACGCTCTTGATGACGCTTTTATTACTTGCAATGACTGAGAAATTTGAACTTGCTTAGTGGCCCGAGTTGAGTAGTCATGGTGTAGGTACTCGTATTCACGGGGCATGAGGCTTTTAACCATGAGTTGGTCAAGCATATGGGTCATAATAGGGAACACCAAATGGTTTGATAAAACTGAGAGCAAGGTTGTAAGCACAATGATTTCACTAGTCAACAAAAGAAAGAATCAAAGATCTCAAAAATCTTGACATGATTCAATCAATAGCGATGCAAAAACCTTTGTTTACTTCTACAGTTGAGCAAACTCATCCAAGTATTGACACTACATGTTATCTCACTTGCAGCAAATATAAAGACTTTAACATTGATTGGATATACCTTTGCTAGCATTTTGTTATTTGTCATTGAAGCTATGTTTTGAATGCTTGTTGGTATTAAGCGGTGTTACATATGCAATGCAAAGTTCTTGTCAAAGTCTTTTCATCGCTTCTGCACTATGTTTGAGTTGTTCGAGGACAAACAACGAGCTAAGCTTGGGGGAGCTGATGCATCCAAAATGCATCTACTTTTCCAAGCACTTTGCTTCATGATTTGCTCCGGAATCTTCCCATATTTGAATAAAACTGCTGAATCTGACGCTGTTTTTAGCAAAGTCTCTTTCTGGCTATTTTTGCAGGAAATAAAATCGGGGAAAAATACCACGTCATTTTTTATGGAAAAGGAGGACAATGCAAAGGATGGACACGAGGGAGCACTGGAGGCCCAAAAGAGGTGGCCCCACGCGGCCACAGTACCAGGCCGCGTGGGCCCACCCCGTTTGGCCCCGGGCCGCCTCGCCTCGGTCTTCGACGTACCCCTTCATATAGTGGAAAAACTGCGTGCCCTAGGAGGAGAGGAGCTTTCGCGAAACACACCGCCGCCGCCACCACGATCTTCGTTTCGGGGACAGATTGATCCAGGATTTCTCCTCCGGTGGAGGGATCCGGAGGCCGTCTTCACCGCCATCTTCACCGCCTTCATCTCCATCGACCATGAGCTCCCTCTCCATCACCATGTGTGAGTAGTTCGCTGTAGGCACATGAGGTGGATGGGGATTGGATGAGATTGATCATGTAATGCTACCCGTTGTTCGAGATTTAGGGGTTTATCTTGAGGATACTTTTGTATTGTGTTGATGCACTCTTGCTATGTTTAATGCTTGCTACTAGGGCCCGAGTGGCATGATTTCAGTACTGAACTTATATTGCCTCATCATATATTTGAGTTTGGTACTTATCTGCAAAGTGTATCACCTGCTATTATGTTGAACCTGCGAACCCTAAAAGTGACATATAGGGAAAACAAGGGGGAGATGTTTTAGTTTGAGGATTCTATGTGTTCATGAAGTGTTAATGCATTGTTCCGGTCTATTCGAAAGGGTAGACCTTAATTACCCGTAGTTCCAAGTTGGCCCCGGTAAAATGGGCGGGTAGGACAATAGATGTTGTGCAAATTCTCTTGGTTAGTACGCACAACTAATTATGGAACACATACCTACATATATCGGAGTTAGAGATACATCCCTTGGCTAGCTTTATATCATCATATGATCAATCTTATTCATGCAACACCCCGCTGTCACCTCATGCCTACGTTTTAGATCTCTGAGTTACACCTTCACTTTTCCGGTGAAAACTGGAAAACACTTGTTCACTGCTGCTGTTCTGCTTGTTACTTGAATCATACTACTGCCATCACTATTACTGCTGCAAGTTATTGATATACAGGTGTGGTTGAGAGTGACACCTCGATTGCCAAAATCTTATTGATATTCTTGTGTTCCCATCGTGTCGAACTATAAATTTGGGTAATACTTCCCAACGAAGACTTCAGCGATCCCCTATACTTGTGGGTATCAGGTGGTCGTGTCGACTGATGAGAAGAAGAAGCTACAAGCCAGTCCGACGAGAAGTGGACGCTCTACTTCAAGATGCAGGAGACCAAGCTCAAGAACCAAGAGAAGAAGGAGGAGCGTCTCTTCATGGCCACGAACACGACCGACATGAGCCCCAACCAGAAGGCCTACTTCGTGTCCGAACAGAGGCGCATCCAGGCTGAGAAGGCGGCGGCCGAAGCGGCGGAGCTCGAGGGTTCCGAAGAGGACGGCGACGACGAGGAAGTCGACGTGGAGGCCGCCGCGTGATCGGCATGAAGCATTGTGCCAGGGAGGCGCCCTTTTGATGGCCGGCCTTGGAGACTTGTTCTCCGGCGCGGTCGATCCTTTTTTGATGGCCGGCGTTGGAGATTGTTCTCCGGCGCGGTCGAAACTATGCCAAGTCTATGACTTGTTATCCGGCGCGGCAAAACTATTTGATTGCCGGCATCATTTGAGACATTTTTATTAATTCATGCACCGCCGTCATGTTCCTCATTTGTGCTGTTCATCGGCGGCGACCACGGCATGCCCGCAAGGTGTTCGACAGATCGCTCTAATTTCGGGCCGTTTGAGGGTGGGCCTTTGGGGAGTGCCGCTGTGGGCGGCCTCTAAATATTGACCGGACACATGTCCGGCACCTCTCAAAGGAGACCCAATTGAGGGGTGCCGGACATCGATTTAGAGGCCCCGGTGGACATCAATTGAGGAGTAAGTCTAACTACCGGTCTATCAGTGCGCCCACTTTGGCAGTTCTCTCACGAGCGGAAAGGCGCGATCGACGGCCGTGTGTCCTCCTATCACTAACTCCTGCGGCTGGCGGGCCACCCGCCACCTTCTGACTGAAAATGCTGTGTCCCAGCAGCGTGCTACCAACTGCTGTGTACTATGCTCAAAAAAAAAAAAAACTGCTGTGTACTGTTTCTATGCGTACTGGTTGCGGCGAGGCTAGGACACGTACGTGCACCCGCATGTGAATTCCTCACCTGCTGCCTATTCGTGCGAGTGGTTGTTGGCTAATCATCACGTCTGATAATTAAGCTCACATCCTAATAGCCGCTGTTAGTTTTTCCCCTTTCGGAAGAAGTTGAGTCAGAGGAATACCCAGTACTACACATCCGTTATTTGACCTGCGGATTTGCAATTTGTAGTCTCTGTACTATGTTGTGACGAACTTATTGTAATCTGCTGCGAGAAAAGAGCCACGATCATAAAAAAAAAGCAATGTCGATGTGGAGAAGAGCACGATTAGATTAGAACGGAGTCATGGTGACAGCAATTACTCCCTCTGTTTCACAATATAAAGTATTTTAGCCTTTTTCAAATTCACATGTATACATATCTATTTAGACACACTTTAATGTACATGTCCACTCTTTTCTATACGAATCTAGACAACATGTGTAACACCTAAAATATTTTATATTATGGAACAAAGGAGTACTTATGTATCTAAATCATTATCTGTAGTAGTTGTTGATCTCATAATTTTAGATCATCCACTTTGATAATTAAATTGTTGTATTTTATCGAAGGAGTGGAGTGCAAATGTTAAGTGATGCAGTGAGCCAGTGATACATGCTTGGTGGAGTTGGTTATTGGCTTCATAGGACACGCTCCCTTGGTGGTGGCAGATCTGTATTGGATCAAATGTCACACCAACTCAAGATACAAGAAGAAACACTGGCGGTCCCTTTATATATAATAAAAAAAGCACCGGCGGAGAACCGAGCGTGCATATGGGTTCCAATCCCATGTTTTTTTTTTTTTTTGCGAAAACAAACCCATGGTTAATTAATGAAACAACAAAGTATCCTAACAGGTAGGGTCAAAAATGATAAGGAAACTATCCGTAGGTTTCCTTAGAAAAAGGAAATGAAGAGCAAAATATGGAACGGAAACGGCATTATGCGGAAACGAAACGGAAACGACATATTCAAAAATGGAAATGACAAAGGAAACGATTTAGCAGTTTCCAAAGGAAACGGAAACGAAACGGAAAATTCCGCAAATATAAATGCGAAAACTTTCCGCACGACTAGTACACGCTGGATCGAGCGACCCAAGAACCAGGTGCAAGCTGAGGCCTGCCTATATCGCTAGTTAGCTCCATTAGTTAGGTTCATTAGCATACATTTTTATAAGACTATGTTTTTTAATCAAACTAAGTGCGTTAGTGTCTACGTGAAACTTTTTTTTGTCAATTTTTGTGTGTGTCGAAGTGTTAAACTATGTGTGTGGCACTTCACGCTAAATTGTCGTTGGTCGATATTGTGAACAATTCGTGTCACTTATATTTATATATTAGGAGTATGCACCAAAATATTATACCGCTATTGTGTTTCGACAAATATACGTTTTCGTATCGTATCCATCACATATCCATTTCATATTCATTTCCGGCGATTTTTCGATTCCGTATTCGTTTCCGGCGTTTCCGTTTTCGTTTCCGATTCCGTCAAGACGAAAGGAAATGAAAACGATAATTCATTTTCCTTCCGTTTCTGTTCCGTTAACAGCTTACTTTCGCTCAAGCAAGAACCATTTTTTTTCTTATTTGACAGATTTTTTGGGGGCTACGAAATATTGCTTTGCATATGGATTGTGGAGGAATGTGACCATGTGTTTCTTTTGCGTGGTTCTCAAGGCCTATTATCAGGGAATAAACTGAATCCCGTAGAGTTAGTGTTAGTTGGGTTCTTTGGACAACACTGGGTTTTGCTGGATTGGAGGCTGGAGCTCCTACTGGATGCTTATGGCGATGCTAGGGGGCAAAACCTATTTGCTGCCCCCTGCTCACCCCACGCCTGTTTGAGCCTGGCCCGTTTACTCCACTGCTTCTCCTCGCCAGCAACTAACGGTTTCTGTACGCTTGTTTTTTCGTTTTGAATGTTTTGTTTGTTTTGGTTCTGGTTTTTTTTTTTCCATCTTTTGTCTAGATTTCTCTTCTTCCATTCTGTTCTGTTTTATTTTTTGTTTTTCTTCTTCTACGTTGAAAATAAATAAGGATGTCCTGATTAAGATCTTCATATTGGTCATCAGAGTAGTAATTAAGCATAAATCTATAGCAATTAATCTTTACAAAGTACAAAAAAAAAATCTTGAAGATACAACGCATCAGATTGTGTATCATTAGTTTGAGACCGCATACTGTGTTTGCCACACCGTTTGATCTTTGAAGATACAAGTTATTAACACCGCAGGACAATTGCCATACAGAAATGAGGATTTACAACCACAGGTGGCCAGCAAGAGTTGTCAGGATCTAATTCATACACTAGTTAAGTTGTTTAGGATACAATAGATGATAAGTCTTTAATGATGTCGACAACAAAAGCCTGCTGATATAAAACTTAGGAGCATTTATCTATACTTAGCATTGTACTTTCTTCTAAGCCATTCAAGACGCTCCTCGGCTGTTTCCATTGTACAGAACATCTGCCTCTGCTCTGGACTGACAAACAGTTCAGTCGCTATGAAATATTCATCACTTCCACTCCGCGCTCCACATCCGCGAACCAAAGCCATAACATCCTGAATGTCAGATCTTGGAGAGTCAATTTGGGAAGTAAAGTTTTCAAAAATGGACTGTGCTTCCTCAGCCAACTCCACTATACGCTTCAACTGAGCTTGCATGAGCAAAGCTGTTTCCGTCTTGTTTTTCTTACTCTCCTTGGTATTGACATGTATTGGTCTTTTCTTGTTCTTAACTGAGGGAGGATCATGGTTTTGCTGAATGACACCATTATTGCGTGCTTGAGTGTCATCATTATGCTCTACTTGAGTGGCATGGTCATCTTCAACATCGTTATGCTCTAGTTGAGTGCCACGGTTATCTTCAGCATCGTTATCTTCTGTGAAATTTTCCGCATTCTTATGTGATCCATCAAGGTTCTCAACATTCAAGATGCTGCCAGGAGCAGATGGCAAACTGCCTGCTGCCGGTGAGGCATGATCCACAACATCACTGATAATATCTTCAAACATCACTTTCAAATGATTCTCATTTTTAATTCCAGCTTTGCGGAACTTTTTTGCACCTGGCAACTCCTGTGAAGGAAAGAAGGGAAAAATGACTCACGTCTGATAACATAGTTCATAAGTGACCAAGTTTAAGTACTACGTACTGTACATGTATTCTTCCACCACTGCTTGTCAGCTGCAATTGTTCCCTTTCCGTTGTTCCAACTTAAACCCACGCCCCTCGCAAGCAATTCCTTCCAGTTGATGTAATCTCTCTTGAGTTTATCCCATTTATTCTTCAGTTGTGTCTTTGTATAAAGTAACCCTGTTCTTTGTTCAAACTTCTCTGTGACTAGGCTGTAACCAGTGTTATTGATATGAGTATTTGGTCGATTTCCAGACCGAACTTGCTCAACAAAGAGTTCACAGATAAGTGTAGTGTGTTCATCATTCCACTCAGCTTCTGGCATCTGCAGTAATAACAACATAGATCAACATTTCTCATAAGACAGTGGTGTCTAACTATATATACTACTGCAGATACATATCAGGTTTACCCCATTACTGTCCAAATCATAAACAAGAAGATCCAGGAGATGGATAGGCACGTTTCAAATCTTCGCACATTGGAAAGTTGGAATCAAAGTTAAAGCCAGGAACTGCAAACGACACTTTCAGGGTTTGGATTTCATGTTTAAATCGACAAGGGACAAAAACAAAATTCAGGATCTGATACAAAAATCTGATATCTCTGCCAAGAAAGGGCAACTTCCGGCAAGCCACGCTCTCATGCATGTTGGCAGGCAGAATATAGTGCAAGAAGCAACTAGTACAACCCTACATATGAAATGAAACAACAAAAAGGTGAATTGGTCAATGTTACTAGCTGAGTGGCCCGAGTTGGTTTACCAGGTTACCTTCATTAGATACAAGAACCAATAAATCTTAGGTTTTGTTTCCCTGAGTACACTGGAGATGGTAACTTTATGCTACTGCTATAAGCGCTCATCGAAAATACTAGCAATCTTCGAAGGTAAGATTTCTTCTTCTGCTATACTAGAGATTTAAGGGGGGTGGTCGGAATTGGGATACCTTCCTTTCACCGTGAGGAGGAGTTGCAGGCGGGCGGCGGTTGGATGAGAAGAGTGGATCCGGTGCAGTGGCGCGAGGATGGAGGCCTGAACAGCGCCGGGCACGGTGGGAAGACGGCGGCGGCGCCGGCGCTGGGTCTTGAGGAGCGGGCTACAGTGGGCTCTTGGAGTTGGTATGGAGTCGGGGCCCAGTTGCACGCGAAGAGGCTCCGGCTCTCTCGTGGATGCGGAGCAGCTCGTTGAAGCCGAACAGTTTGCCCAGCTGCTCCGGCTCTAACCAACAACTCCAGTGTGGCTCTCGCTGTTTAGACAGTAAAATATCCCTAATGTTATTTTTCTAACCAAATTACAACTTCAAAAAGGTCTTTTTTCCGCTTGATTTTCTCATAAGTTCGATGTTGGATAGTGTGTTTTTTACTAGCTTCATATAATTACGAAAACACCTTTCTGTAAATCTCGAAACATTACGACAAATTACTTCTCTTAGGAACACATACAATAAAATAATAGCGTTTTCTATTTTTTGAATTGGGGAGAAGGCCCAGTTTCTCCATCACAAGAATGCACACAACCATTTTATTGCAGCGCTTTTAGAAGTATCAGGCTCATAATATTACAACTCATCAGAGGGCGTGACGATAAATACTAGCCAGCGATAAAACAAAAAATAAATAGTGGTAGCCCTCCCATTAACTAATTCATTTTCCTTTATAAATTTCATAGTAGAAGTACGTCGAAACTCGTTACCCAAGGATAGAGAAAGACATTTTCTATTCTTCCACACATGAAGTAGGGAGGGAGTGGTCGAACTCTTCTTTGATGTTAAGGTAGCACCTCTGAATAGCCATCAACTACTTAGATAAATGAGATAAGGAATGTGCTAAACGCTATGAATGATGGAACTACACAACCGAGCGGTAGTGTTGTTAGCATGCACGATCTCGTTTCTGATTCTCTCCTCCCTCTAATGCACACATATAAGTAAAAAAATAGCAGTGAAATGGTGATACTTAAGTTCAGAATAGGTTGTTCGACGTTAATTAGTGTGCATACGAAACACCGCACGTTAGCCGTGGCAAACTCTCGTTAGGGCAAACACTAGCGAACCCGCTTCCCCTATCCGTTTCCCGCCCTCTCTGGGTACTGTAGACGGGAGAGGTTCGGTCCAAGGTCCGTTTTAGAGATATCCTACAAAGAACGCCCGTCCACGAGGCACTCTACACATTTTCCACCACCGCTAAGCCACTCCGCCACCATGTTTTCTCGTAGCGACAACCCTCATTACTCGTTTCCATGTTGTAGTTCAACCGTTTCTTACCCCAAGTAGGGGATATGGTACCCACCTGCTCCCGAATCCTTACAATATACACCCCCCCTAAAAAACAGAGCTCCATGGTTCATCCACGTGTCAACGTTTTATTGGATACATAGGATAAATGTAAAAATCTCCCTAAAAATATAAAAATAGAGCTATATGGTTCATCCACGTGTCAATATTTATTGGATACATAAGATAACTGTAGAAATAAATAATATTTGTATGTTTAGATGAATACACAACTCTAGGTGGCAACGGATACATATCATTTATAGAAAAATATTATTTATTTGTTTAGATGAATACACAACTTAGTTTTCGATATACGCACGAAATTAAGATTCTTCCCTTCTCTTAAAACATGTTCAATTACTGTCCTATTTTAGGACATAACTTTTTCTACGTCATTTGGGGAAAAACAAATCTTGCGCCAATCAGCTATTAAATTTTGCGAAATAACATCAAGTTTGCAAATATAAAATATTTATACCGCTACCATATAAATACCAACACGCCCATGCTAACTGCCAATCGAAAGTTTCATGTCGTCCTCACAACTCTCCACCGGTGTCTAGTGTCGTCTCTTCCCATCGATTTGACCTAGAGTCCGACAGTTTCGCCACCAGTCTAATACTCCCTCCGTTTCAAAATATAAGTCACATCTACTCTTTCCACCTACTCTTCACCCACATGTATCTAGACATGTTTTAGTGTAAGGTTCATGGAGAGTAGGAGGAAAGAGTAGGTGTGACTTATATTTTGAAACAGAGGGAGTATTATACAGTTGTCGGGCTCGCCCCGTTAAGAGATTAAAAAATATTATACAGTTGATAGGGTAGGTGATAGACTAATATGTGCAATATTTTCTGAAAAGGGTATGAACTTGTGTATCTAATCATGTATGAGACACTAATTTTTAATCAGATATGTCGTGTCAAGAAAGATCGAAAACTAAGTTCATCGGAGGAAGTACGTATATTTTGATATACGCACGAAATTAGTACTCCATCCATTCCAAATTAATTGACTTGGTTTTGTCCAAATATAAATGTATCTATACTTGTTTGATGTCTAGATACATCCATATTTAATAAAATGTGTGTCAATTAAATCCGAACGGAGAGAGTACTAGTTAACTCTCAGATAGCTTGATTAGCTTGTGCATGCGCGAGATGGGTCTGAATTCCAGCCAAAAGGGGCGTACACTCAGCTGGTCAAATGGTACTCCAATAACTGCGAATCTGCAATGCACAACTATATTGAACAGCGTGCCCGTCTCTCCGGTACTCTGTACGTCCCCGGGAATCCGTCTCGATTCGTTCAGAAACGAGACACCACCGTGCCGTGTGAACCGTAAATTCACGGAAGCAGCAGTGCCCAGCCATCTTTTCCCCAACAAGCAACGCCTTGCGGCGGTGACTCACTCACCCGTTATTTCTGGACCCTCCCCTATCTACAGTACCCAGAGGCGATCTCGAGCGCGACTCGGGTTTTCCCGGCGGTCGCCGGCGTATCCGCGGGATTCCTCCCCCTCCGCCGGCCGCTACGGCGGCGGGAGGGTGGGGAATCCCCGGATCTGCGCTCCGGCGATGTAAATAGAGGCTTTTGGGCGGCGCTGGCGTGGCGGGGTCGTCGGCGTCGGCCTTTTGGTGCGCTGTGGCTTCCCCTCTCCGGCGTCGTCGTCGACGGCGCGGCCAAGCTGCAGGTGAGCCACCCTTCTGCTGCTCTTATCTCCGGTGTTGGCGGCAGTTTGGTGGTGAGTGGTTTGGAAGCCGGAGGAGGAGGTGCGGGACGGCTGCTGTGGGGTGTGCGGCGTGTTGGCGGTTGATCTGGCCTTCTCCGGTGAGGTGGGGTGGCGCTGGCCCCAGATCAGGGCCGGAAGGTGCTCGGGGCGTGTCCCCGGCCGATGTTTCTTCTCCGTCTACAGATCCAGTTCGTCGGAGCTGGTGGATATTGCGGCCCATCAACGTCTTTGGACTAGGAGCTCTTCTGTTCCAGGGAGGAGGATTCCGGGCGGTTGCTGCATTTGTCGTCTCCGGCGGTGGGGGTTGCGCGTGCTGGAGTTTCTCGGCGGTGAAGACGGCGTGTTGCAGTAGCGTTGATCTTTGTATCCTTCTCGTTTGTTTCTTTGCTTGTATCCGGCTTTGTAATCCTTCCTTTTATATATGAATACAAGTATGAAAAATTAAAAAAAAAAAAAAACGCGTTGCGGCGGTGACGACGATAGCGACGCTGCACTGCACTAGGAGAAGACGTTAATGGATCCCATTGCCTCCGGATTCCGGATTCGCGGCTTCCCCTTTCCCGCACTATAAATTCCGGGAATCGGGGAGAACTAGGAATCGAGATCGGAAGGTCAAAGAAGACAAAGAGGAGGAGGCGAGCGGTAGGAGGTCAGTGAGCCGCCGCCGGCGATGTCGTCCTCGTGGAACTCGGTGGGGCTGGAGGTGCTGTACCAGGTCATCGGGTGGATCGCCTTCGCTGCCTGGTCCTTCAGCTTCTACCCGCAGGTCGTCCTCAACTACAAGCGCAAGAGGTCTGTGTCTTCCTTCTCTACTTTCTTCTCACCCTGTCAGTGTATACTTGTCTTTTCGATTTCTGGGGTCACTCAGTTTCAAGCGCAAGAGCGTCTGGGCTTCACTTAATCTTTATGATTTCCTTCCTTTGTCATGTAGTAATATGTGTCTTGATTAGGGGGGAAATCCGTCCTCCTAATTGGAGGACCTAAGAAATTTGTCCTTGTAGCTGTGCAAAAGATGGAAATGATGATGAAAAGTGTCAAATGTTCAGAAAATGCAGCTTATGTTGAGCTGATGCCGAACCCTGTCGATTGTTTTGTCCCTGTGACAAGATATTGTCCTGGCTACAGCAGGTGACATGCGTGCAATTTTTAGGGAAGGAGGCAAAGCAAAAGGTCGTTACTAGTGGCTTTAATGAACCTTTGGAATACATAGGGCATGTGGCGCCGTTTGTCGGGCTTAAAAACCGTTTGTGCTCTGCCGTTACTTGTTATTCATGATCGTGAGATGAGACAGCAAACAAATTACTAGTAAAATTACTGCTGCAGTTATGGCTAACTAAAAATTTCAGGAATGAGAAAACAAATTGTGTCTAAAATATCCATCGTCGCTTCAAATTCATCATTCATGCCTTCTCATATTAGGATTAACATAGAAGTGGACCCCTGCAGTGTAAACCCTCATGGTTTTTTTCTTCAGAAGCTTCCTGAAATGGATTGCAAATCCGATAATCTCGTTTCTGGACAGTAGCACCCCAGTTTGTATGCCCTTTAGTTATTGGTGTGGAAGATACGTGCATGTTTAACCTTACTTCTGTCAAGTTTGCTCTTTTTGTAGTGTAGTTTAAACTTTGAATAAAGTTTGGTAATGTTTGAATTCTACACAACCTTCTGAAGTGTAATCCACCATTTCTTGCAGCTCGTTGTGGCTCTGTTGGCACTGTTTTGTATGTATTTTTTATTTGTCTTTCCTCAGTCGACCACCTTTACATTCGTCACTTGTTTGCTTTGGGCATGATGGACCTAAATCTTTAATTGCGTCAGAATATTAATACGAGTAAAAGATGTTGATTTGCGAATGCTTGTGTTATTTAAGATCCTTGTTCTGTGGTTTAACTGTATTCATCAATTACAGTGTCGTGGGTTTGAACTTTGATTTCCTGGTGCTGAACTTGACAAAGCACTCTTCCTACCTCATATACAATGCTGCTCTATACTTCAGCCCCGTCATCCAGAGACAGTATCATGACAAGTTTGGTGATAAAGAGGTTGGGCATCTTTTCTTTACTTTTGTACATAAATCACGTGGGGATGATTCTAGGAGACTATTAAAGATATTTTCGGTATATTTGCTGTTTAGTATTATGTGTAGTCAGATACCTATTGTTCGGACTTAGAGATATGCAACAAATTTGTACAGCTGAATTTGGATGGAATAATATGTGGCTATATCCTTACCGAACGTTTATGGCATTGATACGAATTTGTTACTAATTCATGCGTAGTTGGGTAGGGAGATCATTTTAGCATCTTGATGTTAGTTATCAAATGGTACTAAGAGAAGTACACTTTACACCCTGAACCTGTCCTAGGTTTCAGTTTACAACCTCCAATTTTGATCTGGTTCATACTACATGTGTACACCCTTGAACTCTGAAAACCGTTTGCAATAGGCCCCTGCCCCCCTCATCAGTTAACTGGTTTTGATCTGCTTGACTACATTTTTTGTTGTTACTCCCTCCGTTCAAAATTAGATGACTTCCATTTGTCCACATGTAGATGTATCTAGATATGTTACATGTATAGATATATCCGCATCTGGATAAATGGAAGTCATCTAATTTAGAACGGAAGTACATCAGTGGTTTATCTGTTATTAGATTACTCACTTAAAGTTCAAAATTGTGGTTCATAAGTTAAAATCCAGTAAATCAGACGACATTAGTGACTAATCTGGTAACTTTTCTGATAAAATTGACATACAATTTGAGAGAAACTAGCTGTTTTGGTTTTGATTTCATATTTGTCTTCAAAATTCAAACTGCACAATTATTTTTGGACATGCTCCAGTAAATCAAGCGTAATTCAGTGACAAACCTGGCGAAATATCTGCTCACGTTGATATATAGATTAGGAGAAACCTGCGGTTTTAGTTTCAGCTGCAAGGACAGATAAAAGAGATGATGCGGCAGAGAGTAAAAAATCTGACACAGCACCGCTGAATTGGACAAAACCGATCAACTAGAAGGGATGGGGTATTGTGAAGTGTTTTCAGAGTTAGGGGTTGTAATTTAGAAAAATTAAAGTTCAGGTTTGTAAAGTGAAACCCTACGACAAGTTCAGGGGTAGATTAGACCTCTCATTTAACTTTATACAAGCAACCTTCTGTACTAGACTTCTTATTCATTTCATGGGCATTTAAAGCCATGCCTATAGTAGTAAGCGTAGGACTCTATTTTGCGCTTGACCAGCCTCTCGTGCTATTTATTCATTGTATGCATGATTTTATTTTTACATTCATGACTGCAACTCCACGCTTTTATTTTTAGTAGGATTCGGACTGCCAAGCACAATCACAGCTATTATAGCTAGTAAAAGCCATTAAGACTAATATATGATAGCCTATGTTCCATTGCTGGTCACTAGTAAACACGGACCAATATGAAATAGGTGCACGCCATAAGTTTCCTGCTGTAAAAACTTATTCATGACTTATTTTTAGCAGAATAATTTCAATTTCCTATGTAACTGAATTTGGTAATTCCGTAAGTCATCTCCTTGATGATTCTTATTCACTAAGGTATTAGGAAAAATTTATCACAGCGAATTTTAAAGTACATTAGCATTTCTAGCTAGTTCTGTAAATCAAAAGAAAGTTGAAGTGTACATTTTATTTAGTATTTTTTCTTCGATAAAACGGAAAAAGATTTTGCGTTTCATTTTATTGAAAAGATAGAAGGATCAAGTTACAAAGTTACAGCCCTCGACGAGGGGTTACAGGGAGTAAAGAAACATAAATCAGTGTTTATTGATATAGTTTATATGTACTTTTGGGGAAAAAGACACTTTGATGCTTTTTGTCATATTTGAGTTGCCTTTTACACTTGACGCCCAAAACATGCAAGATAATTCTTTATCACATGTAACTATCCCTCCATTCTTAAATAAACGCGGTAGTGAATTTCTCCAGTCAATGCCCTAGAGTACTAAAGACCCAAAGTGGTCGGACCCTTCCCCGGACCCTGCGCAAGCGGGAGCTACTGCACCGGGGCTGCCCTTTAATGCCCTAGAGTTTTAATCATTAAATACGTATATTTCCGACCTAAATTTTTGAGATGCATACTGGAGACTGTTTTATAATAAGTACAAACTACTGTGGGAGTATCAAAATTACATGTACCCCAACACCTAAAATTAAAATTATTTCAATATCACTTGATGCAGATGATTCCTGTTGCTGCAAATGATGTTGCCTTTTCTGTACATGCTGTTACATTGACAGCTTTTACCCTTTCTCAAGTACTCATCTATGAGGTTAGTTAATTTCTCTTCTGTGGACTACAGATATATCTTCTTTGTATCACTGTGTCATGTGTTACACTTAATGTTCAATGTTTGAACTCGAAATATACAGCGTGGAAATCAGAAAGTCTCCAAAGTGTGCATATCAATCACTGCTGTGGTCTGGACAGCTGCTATTGTTTGCCTTATTGTAGCTTGGCCAAAGAGTAACTGGCTATGGCTTGTTGATGTATTCAAGTAAGTTCATTCTACCTTCACTGTTGAGGTAGCTAGTCGTTGTTAGTTAGGCTAGCTAAATGTTTTTATTGACATATCTTGCTTCTGTTGGTAAAAATGGGACTGATTTTCCCATTATCTTTGTGAATTTTAGCTCAATACAGGTTCTGATGACGGCAATCAAGTACATCCCTCAGGTACTATGACCACTTAAGATATAGTACAATACAACTAAATGATTATTTCTTCATGTTGATACTGAACTAGTGATGTCATATATATAGACAAAATATAGGGTCAATTAAAACCAATGATCAATATAATGCATCTAGATCTGTTAATCAGGAGTTGAGAACATAACTGCAATAGCTTAGCTAAATATGAAAACTCCAGGTATGTCGAGTCGCCATTAGATTTTATTTTATTTGACTCTAGAAGGTCTAGAATGATGCTTTCTGGTGATTCGAAGAAATTGAGAAATAGTCCTATAATTTTATAAACTAATTCAGTATTGCTTGGATATTGCTGAACTAAGCTAATACAATCAGTACATAGATATAAATACTGTACTGTTGTGAGATTCGTTTTTAACCGTTATGTTCCCTACTGTATTAGGCTGTGATGAACTTCAGGCGGAAGAGTACTATAGGTTGGAGTATTGGCAATATTTTACTTGATCTTACAGGAGGGGTGCTGAACTTTGGTCAGATGGGTGTGCAATCTATTGATCAGCGTAAGCTGCATTTCTTCTTTGACAACAATGCTTGCTTTATGTTATATTTGTTGGATTCTTTTTCTGACTAAACGAATGGTGCTACAGACACTTTGGTGAATTTCTATGGAAATATCGGGAAAACCCTTCTTTCGTTGGTGAGGATAACTTCTATTCTTCTACAACTATATGCTTTCCTGTCGCCTAGTAACCTTTCTGACAGGTTGTCAGATATAAACGTTTCATCTGCTAATTAAAATTCATGACCCTGTTTTGTAGGAAGTTGTTTTCTTCGATGTTATATTCATAATTCAACACTATGTGCTGTACCCTGTCAAGCGTGATGAGAATGGTAAGGCTATCATTTCTGAGAGGGTAGCGCCTCTTATCAGGCCCTTAGACAAGCCTGAAGAAGATAGTGTTTGATATATACAATGCAGTCCACGCAGTATTGCCTCGGTTGCATTTCTTGGATACATACAATGCAGTCCACACAGTATTGCCTCGGTTACATTTCTTCAGGGTTTTTTGTCTGTTCAAATTAAGATACAGCGCGTTAAGTATTTCATGTATTATGAGCTAACTGCAGTACGTATTCATTCACGTATTCCTGTAAAAATTTAGCTATTACGCACGTTCAATTTAGTCCTCTATATTTTGTTTAAAACAAGTTATCGTGGATTTGGCTAGTGGTCTATTTACCTTTTGTACTTCTTTAATTTTTCTTCGGCTATTCGCTTGCAGCAGGTGGTGGTGATCTATGACCACTTGCATTTGTTTGACTAAAAATTTGCTGAAGTGCGAACCAGACTGTACTGTCTGATTTTTGTGGTATACATAGTACTAAATTTTCGGATTGATTGCTAGATGTTACCTATGGCATACAAACAAAGTATAAGAAGGGAAGTCCGTGACAACCTGGATAAAATAGAAATTCTATACACAACTAAGGCTTTATGTGTTGATTAATCTGGCATTTTTAGTTACACTCTCTGTGGTGGAAATTCCCAAAATATGTAGGGAACCAGTTATTCAAATCGTGGGGGTCCTCAAATGAGTTTTTTGTAGAGTAATCTAATAGAGACATTCTATACTAACATTTTTCATCGCAATCAATTTTTACATGGGACAAGGCCGCAGAGATGATGAGTATACAAGTGCATTTTATTTTACAATGTCGTTGAGATCGTATATATTGACTAAATTGATGGTAATAGCAGAAATTTTCTGTTATGTAGTTCAAAATTAGCAATTGGCTATCAATCTAACTAGATCACCCAGTAATTTACCAATGTACTAAACCGGAAGTTCTTGGAATCTCGTATGTCTTCGATTCATTTTTTATTTCTCTACCAGACAACGACTATCCTGTTCAAGTGAAAGATGGGGTTGCTGTATGAAATGGAGGATGCGAGATGAGCCATTGGCGGAACTTATGAAGCATGATGGACGGCCCAAACATTGAGATGGTAGTATGAAGTAAGAGCCAAAAAAGAGCACAAATTTCGGATATTCAATCTGGAACACAGGTCCAGATGATCTCTTTATCTGGACCATCGATGTGTGCGGAGATCTGTTATACCAGTGTATTTGATGCTGTATACCACAAGTGAAAGATGAGTTGTGATTTTTCGTTTCCCCTAAGAACCATGGAAAAAATAGCGCGCTATAGCATATCTAGAGGGTCCACGCTATATTTTTCCACTTTTTCACGCTACAACGCTATTTACAAAATACCACGAAATAGCACGCTATATCGCGCTAAAACGTCATAACTTTAGCACGCTATTTTCTTTTTCTAGCCTAACGGCGAAAATCACCAAGTTTTCCAACTTACGAAATAGATAAAATTTCTTTATGTCTATCTTGATGATGAACTACGGTAATGCTGAATTGAAAGATGACACTGCTAATGCTGATGATCTGAATATATTATGTTGTTGCTCCTTGGGATGTTGATTTTTAAGCTTTTAGATAATTGTGGAATATTTTTCGTAAGTGTTTATGCATATATTGTTCTTCTATTTTTTGACTCTATTGTTTATTCTTGTTAAAAAATTCAATTTTGAGGTATATATGATATTTTTTCATAGCGCTATATTGAAACATAGCACGCTATTAGCACGCCATAACGTGTATAGCATCTTGAAGAGGCCCGCGCTATTTTTTGTAGCACGCTATTTTTACCTTACTAAGAACAGAGGATATAAAATATGACACCTGAAAACAGTTTTAGTGCATAACTTTTTAGGGTTTAGGACATCCAATATAGAGCACTCATTTTAGATTATGTAAAATAAGACATCAGCAAAAATTCTAGATGATGAAAAATAGGGCACCACACAAAGTAACTCACAAACACTCAGCTCATAGTACAACAAAGGGTTCATCACATACCACATGAAGATAGCGGTTTTATTGCCCAAACCATGACCACCACTTCTCCACGAGATCCTTTTGAAGATCCTGGAGCATATCTGTATCGTGAATGTCATGGTACGAGTCCAGAAAGCGGGCGATGCGGTCTGCCCTCCATTGCGGCAGCACCGGCCGGCCGATCAAGTCATAGATGCCATAGTAAACTTCCATTTAAAGACGCCAACCTCGTTTGATAACGAGACACCCATGGAAAAGAAGCATCGCCGAGAGAACATGCTTGATAAGAATGAGCTTGGCATCGATAGAGAAGTGGCCATGATTCCACAAACCACATAAAACCTTAAAACTCCGGCGGCTTTACGTGCCGTTTTTTCGGCTAAAGACGGCCTGGTCCGTAAAGCGTTTACGGGCACCCGTGAATCTCACCCGCAAGCCTTTATATTTGTCGGTCGAGGAGGCATTCCCAGTTCACAACCCTTGTTTCTCCATCGCTGCCGACAAGCAATCCGCCGAGACCTCTGCGATTCAGCACCCAACACTGCAGATCCGGCACTCGCGATGCACGATGTCGCCGAGGAGGAAGCCCGCCGTGCTCCGGAGCGACGGCCGTGTCTTCTCCGACGCCGCGTGCGCCACGGTCGTCCGCTCCGACGCAGCGAGGAAGCGGAGCGCGCGACAGTGGACCAACCTCAACATGGCGGTGCCGCCGTCGCTCCTCTGCCGCGAGGTGGATGAGTTCGACCGACTCAAGTGGGAGCAGGAGCAGCGCCTCCGCCGTGGAGAGGGCATGCTCCTCCGACGGCGACCCGCGCGTGGAGGGAGAGCACGCCACCGGAGGACTGCGACGTTGCCGCCTTCATCACCTCTGTCGCGCGGTTGTGCTGCTGCGCTCAAAGCCGGAGGTGGAGGAGCGCGCCGCGCAGATCCGACGTGAGATCGACGACATCTTCTTGCGCTAGGGGCTTGAGCAGGCTCGCGCCACCGCAGAAAAGAAAGCGGAGTGGCAGCCGCCGCTGCGCGCACGGCTCTGGTGAGCTAGATTTTGTGTTTAGGCTTAAGGCGGCTGCGCTCAGAGTAGTTTCTGTGTAAAATGGCGACGATAATTTGACTATATGCGAAGAATCGATGATGAACTCGTCGTTTGTTCCTGTGAAATCCAAATTTATCTAAATTTACAGTTATACATACGGTTTCTATTTCACGCCACGTGTTTTTGTGAGCTGAAACGCCTAAAACTCGAACCGTAAACCGCGTTTAAGGTTTCACGGTTTAAGGTTTCTGCTAGAGATGCTCTAATTGGTGTAGAGGCCAGAGGCTTGGCCGAACTAGAGAATGTCTAGCGTTATCATCTCTTTAAATACTACCATCCTAGCATTAAATAATCGAATTTAGATGTTTTAAACAAAATCTAGAAAAAGTGAGAATATTCACAAGAAATTTGTTTACAACCACCAAACATTTCAGCACCAATTCGCAAAGGAAATTTAGAACAAAAAAGAAAAATCAATATGTGAATAATGTCAATTTGCTTTTGTCTTTTTGTGACACTATTCTAATTAGATTTATGTTTTTTTTGTTTTTCAAAGTGGCCTTCGAATTTGGACTGAAATTTGTGAAGGTGTTAGACAAATTCCTTGTGAACATTCACATGTTTTCTATATTTTTTAAAATAATTTAAATTGAATTTTTATAATGGAAGCATGGTAGGATCTTAGAGTCAGCAGCGCCAGCACTAGATACTTTCTCTTTGTCGAACAAGTCCTGCAACATTTTGGTCGTCTCCAGGTCGAACACTGCAACATCATCCGCATACAGTGAGATCCCTAAGGTTTTATGCTTAGGGGAAATATATATTGTACATATGGCTCATTTTCTTATGCATGTTTGAAAACTCTCACGCAATGAACATGTTGCCAATCCAGCTAAGAACAGAACATAAAATCAAACATAAAGGTAATATAACCAATAGGTTTTACCTTATCTATTTGATAAAAGTGCGGATTAGTAAACAACATTGGCATCCACTAATTCGATCGCCAGAATATATAACAGTACTTCTGACAAATTTGTTTTAATTGCTACAACAGCAGCAAATTGAGAGGTCCAAACGACAAAATGAAGGACACATATATTGTAGCCAGACGGACTGACACGAACTTTTTAGTACTGGTAACACTGCCGGCTGGCCAGCTTCAGCTTATTACGGTGTGTCGTCAAGCTATAGAGCTGGTGCAGGTTGGTCATTAGAATTGATGAGCCACGTCACCGGCACCCGGGGGAGCGAGCTGGTAGCCGAGGTTAAGCTGCAGCGACGCTTGAGCCTGAGCCTGAGCATGAGCATGAGCCTGAGCTTGAGCCTGTGCCTGTGCGTGCACCGCCTCGAAGAGATTGGCGGGGAAGAAGCATTTCATGTCCAGAGAGGCGAACGGGTTCAGCTCCGGCGGCCTTGCGATGGTCACCTGCTGCAGCTGATGCTCCCCCTCCGCAATCTGATCATGAATAGGGCGATAGATCAAGATGACCAAGAGAGAGTGATGGATCATAGAATATGTGTAGACTATATATGCACTCGTGAAGACTTTTGTCTGGAACACAACTCTAAATGTGCCCCTAAACTAAAAACCAAGAAACCAAAGCCGAACATAGCAGAAAAAAGAAGCAAAACACCTCTAGAGCTACACTATGTAGTTGTGGAGTTTTTGGTCGAGAAATGCAGTTATGGAGTTATGTATTCTAGCTTAATTTGGAACAATTGGAGTAATTTGAGTATTTCTGTACCTTGGTTCTGAGGTCAATATTGTCATTTTGAAGCTCTATCTCCTACGCCGGTGACAATAATAAGTATTAGTCGCAGATGAAATGAAGCCAGGATTGGTCAGCCAAGAAAAATGCGTGAAATATCATCTAGTAGTATTACCCTTTTGGCCATGTAGTTGATCTCGCCAGACAGCAGCTCATTCTGAGACATCAATGCACACAAAAAAATATCAAACATCCATTGATTTAGGGTTCTGCCTTGGTGTATGTATCACCATTTCACCATAGAACAAGAAACTAAAGAGCTACTCATATTCTTATATCCCGGAAACACAATTAAAAAATGGAAGCTACATTATTTAATATGTAAGGTGATGCATGTATATGCTAAATTTGAAAGACAAGATTAATGTTTTTGCCAAAACGGTGGAAAGTTGATCGGAATTTCAGTTTACCTTCCTGGCCCTGATCTTTGCAATGCCTTTCTCGAGACGGCTTTCGAGCTGCTTCAACTCCTTCAGTGACAGGTTGCCCACAGAATCACCAACCAGGTGCCTTTTGAAGATAAAATTAATTAGAGAAATACATTTAAGGAACAATCATTCAGTTTAATTTCTGACAACATATATGCTAATGTTTTAAACAGTGTCTACATGTGCAGTATGATGATCATACTTGTTAGTGTTTTGCAGCATCTGGATTTGGTGGCGCAGCTTTGCAGCTTCTTGCTGGTAGTATTGCTTCAGATGGAACCAATTTTGTAGCAAAAAGAAACAGTGAGATTGATGTCACATTCATTAACGTTCACCTGATACAGCTATTTTAGTCAGAAAAGTAAGGCCACATACACATTTAGATGTTTTTGAAATTGCAGGAAATCGAATCAATAATTTAATTTGGCTACATGCATGAGAGGACACTGAATTCAGAAACCATTTGGGTGTGGATTCAATTAATTTATTACCTGAGCATTGACCTCTATGAGAGGAGCCCCAGAGGTTGAGCCAGAAGCATGTGCCTTCTTGTACCTATCAATCGTATCCTTGACACTGCATGTCATGGGAGGAGATCAGGCAGGACTCAGGAAAAGTGACATAAACAAGGGATGTATGTGTGTAAGAGATGTTCACAAGACAAAAGATTATGCATGTGAATGGACAAGTATTCTGCTGGTTAGTTCAACATAAAGTTGTGCAAAAGAGTATGTAGCTCAGTAGCTATATGCGTTAAAATGTGCACAAGAAAAGGATTAAAGGAGCATATTATCAATGCATCAAGCACGTATATACTGAATACTAGCATTGATGCATGTTTTGCTGTGGAGAGGAATGCAGAAGAGCAAGCACAAGGAATAAGGGGGAGATGCTGCAGTTTCTAAGTTGGTGCAAGTTTTGAGGGGAACGAGATGGATGATGAGACTATGCATGCA
This sequence comes from Poa pratensis, assembly GCA_947311845.1. Classification (NCBI taxonomy): domain Eukaryota; kingdom Viridiplantae; phylum Streptophyta; class Magnoliopsida; order Poales; family Poaceae; genus Poa; species Poa pratensis. Next base: position 47,299,431 of record CAMZMU010000074.1, read on the forward strand.
TGCTATCTATGAGATGGATGAGCTGGGCAGACGCAGCGACGACCATGAATTATTACTGGGTGCACCTGCATGCATGCACCAATGGCTGGGAGGGAAGCGAGGAAGAGGAAACTCTAGGCAGGCAGCTAGTTTCAGGACGAGGTTCGTACGCAATACGATTTGTATGCAAGGTCCCTTCAGTTCAGGCAAGGCAATGTTAGCTAGCTCCTTGCCTGATGGCCGGCAGGCCGGAGTGATATTATGTGCATGCATGGGGAGAATAAAATGTATGTGATCACGAAACCTCACATATGCTCACGTATATCTCTGTTTGTTACAGCCACACTGTGTGTGCGAGACGAATATCTAAGGAGAGCGCAAATACATTTTAAACATTAGGTACAAAATATATGCATTTGAATCATTCGACGGTTTGAATAATTTAAAGGATCAGAGTATTTATCTATAGAGAGTACAAATGAATATACGATTTGATTCGTATCTCTCTCGATTAACAGGCAAACTAGGAGATGGTAATTGAATTTTATTTTTTCCAAAAGGTGAACGATCATGGGCGCGCTCGAAATTGAAATTATATAAGAACCCAATTTTTCATTTGTAACTGCAGTAAGAGTTTATCAGCATATGAGAATTTTTTGTCAACCGACTGTTACAAACATGGTTTTGATATTTGTAAATGGTACACATGATGGCATAAAACAAACAGTACTAATGGGTTGGTTAATTTTACCGGTTTACATTAGTAAGAAATATTCAATATGTGTGAGCTAATTAAAATGGACAACTTAAGTCTCTCTAACAAGGGTGTCAAGAGGGTTCTTGGTTAGGCAAAATAATTAAATGATGTATCTGTTTTGCAGCATGAACTAACTTGGCATTACGACCTATTGATCACATATATATAGCCAACTCTATTTACTACTAATAGTAATTAAAAAATAACTTGATCTAATCAAATAACTAAAATATATTGAGGAATCAACAACCTCAAAAGTGCAAAAGCAACTTTTACTCTGGGACCATGAACAAACTAAAGCAACAGGAAGGAGTGAGCTAGTTGAGAGCTGAGCATGAAATGACATATATACCTAGGAATTGACAAACACGTCAAATCATCACCAAGCTGGTTAGATCTAGGCTGCACTTGTACGTACGTACATAGAGATGTACTCCCTCCGTTTTTTAATATAAGATGTTTTAGGTGTTGTACATGTTGTATAGATACATACTAAAGTGAGTGAATATGCACACTAATACATGTCTACATACATTTGTGTATATGTGCATGTGGATAAATACTAAAACATCTTATATTAAAAAACGGAGGGAGTACCTGTTGTTGGAGTACTCATAGAGGCGGCCGCGGCTGGAGAAGACGATGAGCGCCACCTCGGCATCGCAGAGGACGGAGAGCTCGTAGGCCTTCTTGAGGAGCCCGTTCCGGCGCTTGCAGAACGTCACCTGCCGGCTAGTGGTGTTCTCGATCCTCTTGATCTCAATCCTTCCCCGACCCATCTCGCTTGATCTTCAGCTACCAGATCTTCTGGGTGAGCTGAAGGGAGATCCATCGATCGATCAAACGATTGAGCAAAAATGTCCAAGAATAATGCATTATCTTCAAGTAGATATGCCGTAATCGATTTGTAGCCAAAAGGGGGAAAAGAAGCCACGCAAAGAGATGAACAAAGACGAGAGGAAGAGCGGCCTCTTGCAAATATAAAACTTGAAGACGGAAGAAATAACAACTCGATGATTTGACTGATGGAAAAAAGGTATTCGGATCTCCTGATTTGATGGACGCAAGTGCTTTCGTTTAGAGGAGAAATCATGGGAACGACATAAGATCAGCAAAGTAATATTGCACGAACAAAAGCTTTCGTCTTGCAACTTCCTTCGACGTGTCTAGCAGCTGACTGTCGTCTCCCAACACTATGAAATTAACCGTAAACAAGAAGCAAATGATCGATCTAGAACCAGCTGCTGGGTGGGGGCTGATGCATCAAGGAGATCCAAGAAAAAGTAATATCTCCGCGGTTTCATTCCTCTCGAACAAAGGGAACAAGAACAGCGCTAAATACGATCAGGAAATCGTTTCTGTATCCCCAAAACAAGCTTCTAAAGAGTTATCTTTGACATGTCTAGCTGGTTAAAATTAAGAAATCCTCCCACGAAAGATTTGTGTTTATAGTCGTCCAAGATCAAAGATCTGGTTACTGTAAGGAAGATGGGGTTGGAAATCTGTACAAACAAAGAAATGGAAACCTTGTAAGAAGAAAACAACTTGTGCACCTTCCCGGGAATAATCCTAAATCCAGAAACATACAAGGAGGAAATCATCCGTTCGAAGAAAGGCAAAGTATCAAACTAGAAATCTCCATGGTTTTTCTGCAAGAACTACCTGCAGGAGCTAGCTAGCTATCACACAAGATGAAAAGGGCAAGATCGATCGATTTCTTTCCTCAAAGAGAAAAAAAAATACAAATCAGCAAGAACGATGCAAACTGCAGCTGCAGAATAACAAGAAAGATCATAACGAATTATCAGCATCCAGGGGTAAGGAGAATAACCTATAGCTAGCCAGAAAAGCTCGCTGAGGAGAAGGTATGGAGCTCTTCTGCTTGTCTGCCTGCCTGCCTTCCTTGGTTAAATGGACTGGCGAGCTAGGAAAAGCAGAAGCTCCACAGCAAGTTGGGTTTCCTCAGGGAGGTAAAGGTGAGCAGCGACTTGATAGGAGCCAAGCGGATGCAGGATATTAAAGGAGGGCAGCTGCTGAGCTGAGAGAGACCACCACCACTCGCAGTCTTGCACAGAAATGTATTTCTCCATTGGTGATGCCTTCCTTACCTTGCTTACCCGTTTATAGGTGTTTCTTGTAGACACCTTTACTTTTGGTCCGGGACAATTTACTTGATCTCCTCTTTCTTCCTTTTTTCTCTAGGTTTTTCAGTCAATAATAGACATACATGCATATGATAGCTACTTAGTCTAATATTGGCCTAATTAATCATTTGGGACTGAATAAATAGGAGACCATGAACTAATTGTAAGCAACCCATATATGCCATGTTTGTATACATGGCCCTGCAGAGTTCAAGCCAAACGAACCTGTCATCTTTGTTCAACAATTGTGTGCCCTGTCTTGGAAACTCCCATGCATGCAGCCATGTGTAGCTGCTAATTCCAGAATTCTGTTAGTAACATACGCTAAACTCAGTTAGGCCCTAGCCTATTAATTAGTATGCATAAGTCCCATTATGGCATGCTAATTCTTCTGTTCTTACTTTCCATTGACTATGTTGTTCTTACCAGTTACCAAGCATGGAGTTGCAGGAAAGAACGAGATGCGTGGATGCACAGAAAACGATACGCCCTAGCAGCTCTGGCTAACGCTGTCTCCCTAACACAAAAATGCTCACCAGTGCGTACAACTCGTAGTAAACTCACGCAACCATCTATCCGTCCGACTGTTGCATGCATCCGTCGTCTAGTTCGTGTAGTACATGGCACTTCATATGTTGTTCCAATTGCCTGCCACATTTCACATGCAAAAAGACTTTCACTGGAAGTGTGTATCTACATGTTGTGTGTGTGTGTGTGACTGGTAGCTGGTCCGGCGATCACTCTGGTCAATGCAATCGATGCCAACTTCCAAACCCGGCCGGCCCTTGTTCCCTTCTGATGCTCAGCATTGACTGCTGCTTCTCATATTCTTGCTCTCGTTTCAAGCTTTAGTTTTCATAACCTTCCGATTTGCAGTTACTTATTTTTATTACTCATCATCATCATCATCATTTTTCTTTCTCTATGGACGACAAGTCTGCTGTGTGAGAAAGGGAGAGAGGCATGTGGGCGGGTCAGGGGTCAATGTCGCGTTGCCGAGTATAGGTGAGCAGCACCTGATCCTCGCCTAAGGCAGGAAGCCCGTTTGGTGCTAAGCTAACAGGCTTTTCTCTTTGCCAAAACCCACTTCTTGCACGCCACTCTCTTCTGCACACAGCTACTTGATGCTTGATGCAACGCACCGCATCACTACACACGTCACTCCACTACACCGGCCAGGATCCCAGTGGACATGTGAGCACCACTTATGTGCTGCATGCACTGCTACAAAACCAATGGATTATCATTAGGATTACTGGCTACCGCATTTCACTGTTGTAATTAAACATCTTGTCCTGATCACTAGAATTCATGAAGCTATAAAATCCACTCCATACTAAGCATTATTATCCCCTTTGTCTCTCTTTTTCTCTTTGGGTAATCTTGTAATACCTTTACTTCTCCTTAATTTTGAATATAGCAGCTCCCTGCTGTCATTAAAAAAACCGAGCATATATAATAACCACGTAGCGCTCATCATATGCATTTCCTCAATAAAAGGAAATCGGCCCAACAGCCGCCTTTGTGGGCGAGCGCGACCACCATCTGCAGGAGACGTGATATGAATGCGCTTTTTTCTAGGGTTTGGGACCTCCATAATTTCCCGTGCGAGGGAGGGGTTTTTGGCCTCTCCACTTATGCAAACCAATTGTTAGGATCTCAATCTATACGTGACGAGTCTTTATGATCTACGAACTCCCATTTCACTATTTTCCCGCTCAACAATTCAAATTTAGCACATATCAGGTACCTATGGGTTTAACCATTTCGTACTACCGGGCTAGCTATTTTTCCTATAATATTTATATTAATTTCCTATTTTGTCTATAAATATCCGCGGCCCAAGGTACGAGTAGGAATTTTTGGAGTGTTTTTTTAAGACAAAGAGAAATTCTTGACCTAGCTACCCTTTGTACCAACTCTCATACAACAAGATGTACACCTCAAATTCATAATTTGTGAGATCTGGAGTGTTTGAAGCCAATTATCTTGTGAGATTTTTAGTGTGGGCTTCAAATCCAAGTTCTAGCCAAGTGTTGTCACTTATTAGAGCTATGCGCCTCCTACCCAGGTAGAGAGTCACTTGAAAATCTTCGTGCTACTTTCTGCAAGAGCTGAGTTTGTGAAGTACGGTGATCGCCTACTGACTACGAAGATCTCATTTTAGTGGTTGGGCATGGACTAAGTGTTCTAACTCTTGCTTCGAGAAGGAGAGCTAGCTAGACAGACAGACTTAGAGCTCGCTGCTCAGACGGCTAGGGAGCTATAACCTTCGACGATTAATGATTTGTAAAAAACCTCGCCGCTAGGTACAACTCTCAACACGCCAACGGAACTTACACTCTCCAAATTCTGTAATGTCATCGTGTATGTGGAAAGCTCCCCGTGTTATTCTTCCTCTAAGCATATGTCGTCGGGGCATCTCTTGTGCTATATATTCAATGACTGGATTCATGACATTATGCTACTCAAAAGGGCGGTAGAGCTTGAGCTTGAGTTAAAAAAAAACAATATTTAACTGTTTCAAACAAATATAAAGAAATCATGCACTTTCCCGATGATGTAATCACATGTGTGCAGCACCACAATGCGAAATATTCTATATTCCGAGCTACACAAAAAATGAGAAATGTTTAGATCCGAGTATAGTTGTTTCAAATTTCTAAATTTTGTTATGTTTTGTTTAGCACATAGTACACAGAATTTCCGGGCTTCTTTTAAAACTACTTGATATTTTTTCTGATTTTTTTAAAACAGAGGCCACACTGGTGCTCAGGAGGGCAAAGTTAGTTTTCGAGGGGCGCTGCTCCTAGTGAGATGCGGAGGGTGGTATCGATTGCATTTTTGTCTAGGTACACACTAGAAGTTGCACCAAATGCATAGAAGACGAAGTCTGATACATGTGTGTCATTTTTCATATCTAAAATCCGTATAGGTATATGAAAATTCCAATTCCAAATTGAGTTGAGAAACAAAACACAAAAGACAAACTCCTCTTTAATATAGTCAATGGGATGTATCCATGGCCAAATGGGAATACACGCTATTTACAGTTAAATTTATCATTTTCATTCTAAATCAAAGATAGGAATTTGGATTTAAAATTATACCTCATAATTGACGGATGGTGTATGAATGTTACATGTTTTTCTAGACTTGAACCAGCCGTCACTTGAAGAGGCCCTTCAGTTGGCCAATACTGTCAGTGAAGGGCTAGTCGATTAAGCAGTACAGGTAGGTGCCCCATAAAATTAACAAACTTGCCCGGCACGGTGTCAAGAATAAAACTTGACCGGGGAGAAAAGTAAAGTTACAGCCATGCTAGAAGAGGCTTAATTATCTTACGGTCAAAATACAATTAGCCATCATCATGGCTAGGGTGGGGTCTGCTTGCCTTGCCGTCTTGGCATGCACCCGGAGGCCTGACCCAAAAGGCCAAAACGGGAAGGGGTGCATACACTGGCACCATCATCAACAACAACCGCCCATCTCTTTTACACAAGACTGAACGACCATACCAAATATGACAGAAATTTAACACACGGCAACAGTAAAAGATAAAGGTGGTATACACAGGTATTTGCAGCTTGCAAAGCTACTGCTGCTGACATAAGCACCGGGAGCCAGAGACCGTGATGCATGGTACTGCAGCTCGGAACCAGGAAACCTGGGAATATTGTGTACGGGCCGATCTGATGGGGCATGTAGCTGTAAAGCTGCTGATGAGCTTACCTCGTTCGATGATCAGCCCTAGCAGTAGAATCAATGTTTTTGTTGGAGTTCCAACTTCCAAACAGTGTGCAATTCTAATTCTGTTACATATATGCAGGCTGTAAATAGATATTTTTCCAGTTTTCAGTCTGAAGGTTCTAAAGATGTGCAGAAGAGAAAGCATAAAAAAAAAACAGAATCTCTACATATACTAATCCCACTAGAATTATTGCATTCTCCTTTCTTCTCATCTCCTCCAATAGGGTAGGGACACCACACGACATGTATCCCACTCATATCTTATTTTATAGTTCACACTTATTAAATATTGTTGGGTACATACACAACCCTTTTAGTTCACACCTAGAAAAATAAAATTGTTGGATACATATACATGTTTTGAATATATTTGCCAAAATTTTAACGAATAATTGTATTTCCAACTGGACAAAAGAGAAAATTATGGTGTAAAAAAGGAAAAATAGCTCCATTTCCCATTCAAAATTTCTATTTCTATTTTTTTGTATAGCCTAAATAAAAATATTTTTACAAAACTTATAGAGCACGTACAATAGGTACATTAGTTGTATGTTTTATTTGCTAAATCTGAAATCTGATATATCGTTTCGATATATATAATAAAGAACTAAACTCCTGATTGATTCTAGGTATGAACATGGGTGGTCCCACATGTAAGTGAGAAAGCTCTAAAAATAAAGTTTGTGGTTACTATTTGGTGTGAATGTGGGTGGCGGTGGCCCCACCTGTAAGTGAGTGTGATTTTCTTCTTTAAAGTACTAAATTCTTTAAAGACAAAGGGATCTGGTTGCTCCTAGGTGTGAACATGTGTGACCCCACCTGTTAAGTGAGTGATTTTCTTTACCCATAGTCAGTGTTAGAACTGCTTTCTTGGTTTGATGGGTATATGTGTTGATTTTGTGTGGATAAGAAGATGTCCTCGGTCTCGGTCCATCTTGCACCGCCTATCTGACCCTCACGAGTCGGCAGCGACACCACGCTTCATTTCGGACCGGTCCTCCATGCTGTTGTCCCAAGCCTAGACGACGTTGGCTTCGCAGCTCTTCCCCGTCTAGTATCACCTCCGATAGCAAAGTGTCCACCGGCCAAGCCGAAGCAACCAACATTTTTGGCGCTCGCGCTCCCTAACAATCCCTACTTCGGAAGTATCACCCATGGCAACTTTCGATGGTGACGGCTCATGCGAGCGTCCAAGCTTTACCGGCCATACCATTGTCGTTGCTCATGACCTTCTCTTTTGCAAATGTTTGGTCCTCTCCCAGTTTCGGCCTGAACCCCAGCTTGCACTCAGTTGCGCTGCCATTGTACGCCACTCCATGATGGCTGAGGCAAAGAAGGCATAAATGCGTGGTTGGTGTGATGAGCAGTGGAGCGGTTGCGTTGACTTGGGAGATCAATTTCTCGAATAGTAAGCGTGTTTTTGCCACAACTTATCGCATTTCAGACGATCTTAACCGTAAACATTAAATTTCATTTTTTGCCACTGTACAAACGAGCACGGCAAAGCGCGCCTCTTCTAGTTCAAATTACAACCCAACTAGAGAAAAGAAAACAGGGTGCACGAAGAGTCGAAGACAATGACACGTGTGTGATGTCCTTCCATGAACGCTTGCAAAACGCGGAAATAATCCCAGGTCAACAGGCCACACAGGGTGAGAACATTGTCAACATTATCCAAGAAATAGAACAAATTGTCAGATCAGATTATATATTTGTAGACACGTTGCATGAGATGTTATAATTTCATGCATTTGTCAATTACCTAAATCTTTGGCTCTGCCACGTATAGCTAACAAGTGCAGTGCTACATTTTAATAAAACTAGAAATAAATGGATGGCATAGCAGGCTAGCACCCTAGCAAACTTTAAACAACCGCAGGTCAACAGGCCACAAAGCGGTGAGAACAGTGTTAGCATTCTCCAATAAAGCAGAACAAATTCTCAGATCAGATTGGATATTTTGTTAGACACGTTGCATGAGATGTTACGATTCCATGCATCTGTTAATTAACTAAAATCCTTCACTGCCACGTGTAGCTAACTGTAATGCTATATTTACAATAAAGCAAGAAAGAACTGATGGCATATTGGCTAGCACCTTAGCCAACTTATTAATTAATTAAGCCTAAGATGCTGATTGCTTATATGATAGGCTTAGCTGCATGGAGTTCAGATTCCATCAAGTTGTTGGTTAATGTTCAGAAGCATACAAGCTTAAAGTATCATGTACTGAGCAAAGCATACTATAGATCAAAAGTCTAAAGTAGCCTTGTTGGTCTGTCTTTGAGGATATCACAGTATACTTTTTTTCTTGGAATATCACAGTATACATGACATGAACAGATAGCAACGGCAGTGCAAGTAAACAAGAGAAAGAAGTCAACCCTTTGACTAACGAAGATGCAACAAACTCACTTTACTGATCCATTACAACACATGGGTAAAAATGGAAGCATATTGAGATTTGCTGTCATTTCTCCACGCAACACAAAAGACATGCTCCTTCCATTTACTATTATAAAATGATTTAGCTATTTTCCAAAAATGCATGTATATAGGCGCCTTTGACAATGTATGTTCACTCATTTCGGTCTGTAGCTAGTCCACGGTGAAATAGTGAACAGAGGGAGTACATTGTACAAAAACAGCTGGGTGATGAAAAAAATTCCTTTATAAATTATGTTTCTTCACTGGTAGCCTGGTAGGTAAAACCAACGCCTTTAAAAAAGGGAGAACAAAATGTTGCCAGCAGAACTCCTAAATATTCATTCACTAAGAGCACCAACCTATCTTGAATCAACAACATGAACATCTATAATAATTCTGAAAGAAAATTCAATACTTTAGGCTTTTGCATCTTTTTTAAGGAATAACTGAATCTGATTCATCGAAACTTTATTCCAAATTGCACGTCACATGAAACATTCCATAGGAAAGGAAAAACTGTAAATTAGCAATGTTCAACTAACTCTTTTCACTTACAATTAACACAATTTCTTGGCCTCTCTAAAAATGGAAGAATTTCTTTAAAGCTTCAGCATAATCATGGTTAAGGCCATGGAAGTTTGGAATCAAATACATAGATGTGAACGTAACTTTATTATGAAACTGGATATTACTACTTTTAAGCAAAGTTATTAAAAATGTGAAATTATCAAAAACAGAAAAATATAGCAGTACGAGAGAAAAAACATTGAGATCCAACAATACATACCATTTGTCAGAAGGGGCTGCAGTATCAAAATGAGTTCTAGAGCCAAACATTCACAGTGGTTTTGCAATGTGTGATATTGAACACAACATACTAGTCCGGAAACCTACGAAGCACCGATACTCCAGATCACAACGTATCGGCGTACCGTACTTGCCCGATACCCGTATCCGGCCGATACACCCTGATACTCGTGTCCCTCGCGTGTTCCAGTTTTCCCGATTTAAAGAAAAGAAAAAAAGCCGATACGCAGCTGGGACGACGGCGACACGGGCGGGCGGAGGCCAGATGTACGGGTCGAAGCCCATTACTAACCCTAACCCCACAGCCCCAGCTTTGCAGGGCAATGGATCGACTGATGTCGTTGATGTGCTCCTCTGCTTGCTTGCTGTTGTTGCCCATCTCTCTCGCCTGATGGCCTGGTGAGATGTTGCTGCTGTGTTGCTAGGGAGTGAGTCAGTGAAACAGACATGTCATCTGCGGGCAGTGGCATGGCAGGCTTCCAGTCTTCAGTTGGTGGAAGTTAATGCAACACTGCTAGTGTTGATGGTGAAGAGGCTGGGGCTTGGGCAGTATTTTGATCTCATCTCACACATCCAAGCTTTCTGATCTTTACTACATGACATTTTATTATTTATATATATGCTCGCCGTATCGCCGTATTGCTGTTTTCTGAAGTTGCCGTATCCCGTATCGCCGTATCAGTATCGCCGTGTCCGTCTCTCCGTATCGGTGCTTCATAGCCGGAAACTGTTATAATACCCTGGAGATGTGCTTCAAACCTAGATTTCTACAAATATTCTTAGACTATTAGTTAGATTATTAGTCTCAACCCTGCACTGGAACTACAGGACAAAGTGATGCTGAAATCTGATAATATGCAACTCAATATGTTCAAGATAACCAATCTTTAGTGGGAATAACAATGGAAAAGTCCTTAGATGTGATATCAGAATCTTACAAGATTATTTAAATTAATCACAAAGCAAATAAGCAAGAAGTAAAATACTATACATGATACAATATTTATGAGAATCTACAGGAGCAAAATGACAGATGTACAATGACATGCAAAGTGCTTTTAAGTAGCCTGCAGGAATGAAACCAAACTAGCCGAAGGTCATACTCATATTCCTTTGAAGTTGGTGTGCTATATAAAAGCAGGTCACTTCATTGCATCAGTAGTTTGATCTGAGAGGAGTACAAAGTCAATATCTTTTAGTAGCATCACTGCAACTTCAGGGCTAGTCCAACCTGAAGGTTATCTGCAGGCAGAGTGGAAACCATGGTCAGAGGAAAGGTGCGGATGCGCGAATTGAGAACCCTGCCCACAGACGGGTAACCTTCTGCAAGCGTCGAGAGGGGCTGCTCAAGAAGGCCAGGGAACTCTCGGTGCTATGCGATGCTGAAGTCGGTGTTATCATATTCTCCTCCCAGGGAAAACTCCATGAACTGGCAACTAATGGGTATGTTTCCAAAGTTCATGCCATGTACTGAGTTTTTAAGTGTCTGGCTGCACTTCTGAGATGCTTTCCGTGTGTTCATAAATCCAAGAAACATGAAAAGCTTGGTTGAGAGGTACCAGCAAGACGTGGTAGGAAGTCAAATGCAAAACAGCGCACTACAAAGACAGGTCTACGTATTTACCTTGCAAACCTTGAAAACATTCTAATATTTGCATCAACTTGGAAGAGATTTATGTAGTAATAAAATTCATTTGTGGCAATTAATGTATTAACTATCCAAGTGAGCTAGGATGAGACTCAGGGTGGATCACATCTAAATGCAATCGAGTGGAGGACAATCTTTTGGAAACAAGTAAACTCACTAATTAAGTAACCAAACAAACATCACATTTTTGTTCTAATAGTAATTAACTTATTCCTTGATGGCGATATGAAAAATAACTGACACTCTTTCGCACCATAAACAGGTAGCAGAACCTGGGATTTTCTTGGCTGGTGAAGAAATAGATCAACTACGGCAGGGTCTAAGGTAATCTTCCTCTTTAAGATGGATGATTACATATCTAACATTGAAATAGAGTGTGGTAGCCTAGTGAGGCCTTAGTGCTTGTTAAGAGCCTAAGATATGCACAGTTTACCACCTGCAATGGACTGCTAACATTTCCATCATATGTGCACATCCGAGGCTTAGTGTCAGCGCAGTGTTACATGATTACATATCTAACACTGAAATAGAGTATTAGAGTGTGGTAGCCTATTGAGGCCTTAGTGCTTGCTAAGAACGTAAGATATGCACAGTGTAGCCCATGGCTACCATGCAGCACCACCCACTGTCTCACACAGTGCATGTAAATTATATCACCGAGATTCTCAAGTCTTAAAATTTTAAGACTTGTATCTCCCAAACGGTTAACCTGATTGACCATCCGCTTTCACCATTGGCTTCTCTGTGACAAGATTTTCGAAACAAGACCCCATGTTGACATGTTTCGACGACTTTTGAGATTATTGTCACTTACTTACCAGGTTATACAAAAATGATAACCACTTGGTTACTACTTTACAGTAACTTAGTTACCAGGTTAGCGGGTGTCACTCTTGGCCAATTTAAGACTTGCATGATAGTAATTCTAGGTAGTGGTATGGGTCGATAGCATCTCGTACTTGTAGTTAACAGTTCAATTCTCGCTCTCTAGCTTTGCAAACATCGCATTGCCTAAAACCATATGAATATTAACTGGTGATATACACTTTTATCGTGGTAATCATTTGCTGCTAACGTGGCAACCACGCTACTGTAACCTGGCAACTGGTGGTGGCGAAAAAAGTCCATTCAAACATAACAACATGTGATGTTTTTTTCCAACCATTGTCACATTGAACTCAGCAGTTAAGACAGATTGATTGTGATTAACAGTTTGTGAGATAATCAGATAAATCATTTTTAAATTTGGATTTAACAATTAAGGGATGATGTCAGCATGAGGTGGGAGATTCTTGAGTGCATATGTCATTGAGAATGGATGCAGCATGGAAGACTAAGTAGCATACATATACTACTTAGATTTTACCGATAATATTTCATGCCATTAAGATGAACATAACAACAATTCAATTAAGCATCAATAGAAACCCAACTGAATTTCCTGTTTCCATGAAAACAAAGTGGTTTCTGTAATCCAGTCAGGCAGACAAATTATAGAAGTGATAGCTTGTGAGAAATAAACTAACTACTCCCTCCGTCTCAAAATATAAGCGCCCTTTAATTTCGCTGGTCAAGCCGTATAACTTTGACCGTGATTTATACTTATAATATGTACCCAAAAATATTATAAAGATATACGAAATTAAAGAATTTTGCAAGACGAATCCAACGTACCATATATATTTTTTCATTCAATATATTTTGTTATATATTGATGGTCAAAGTTGAGCGTCAAAGACCACCTTAAGAATAGCGCGCCTTGTATTTTGACACGGAGGGAGTACTACTAAGGAGGTATAGCCAAGAGGTTAAAATACATCACCAGAAAAATGTGAAGGTAATGATACATAGAGAACAACATCCGAGCTTTTATAGTAGTTTTCTTTATTTTCTATGAAAAGCTTGCAATTCAATCTATGAATGAATGAAGTGATTCTGAGTGAGATAGACATATAAAATCCAGTCAAATCATGATTTCCTTACAGTTATTTTTGTGGATTACTCAATTCATACAACCGCCTCAAGAAAACATTTTGAGTGACAACTGATAAGTGAAGCAACACAGGTCCACGCATGGAGTGGGAGCAGGGGACATGACGCTAGATAAACTGCACACGCTAGAGAAAATCTAGAGCAATGGATTTGTCAGATGCGATCCACAAAGGTAGGACATCTATTCTCCACATTTTTGTTGTTTTAATTCCTTCATAGTGTTCACTAAACCATACGAAATACCTCCCATCAGATGTTAATCATGCAGCAAGAGATACAGTTTCTTGAAAATAAGGTCAGTCTCTATGTCTCGTATCATTTTCTTGTTCTAGAAAGGTTCCTTTAATTAATGCATGCTTTGTCTCTTCACAAGATAAATAGATCAATCAAAAATGGATTGGCAGTTTTGACACTTTGTGGAATTAAAGACACATACAATCACTTTCAAATGGAGTTTATTGCAAATTCTGTTATAATTTGATTGACCTTGCATAACATACACTTTTAGGAGGGTCAAACATATAATTTAACCTCTTAAATTTAGTGTTAAATTCATAATACCATTAACTTCTTAAGGTAGCAGAAGCAAAATAAACCCTCCATTTGTAGGATAAGTCAAGAATACACCTCTGGCTCTATTTGAAGTGGAAAAGAACATTTTAACTTTTTTCTAGAGAGTACAAGATAGACAACACACCTCACGCCACCGCACATAAACACAGGTGTGCACTTCCCCTACACATGTGAAGAAAAATATTGGAGAATCTACCAGCCTCACTTAACAGAGCACGCATGTCACACTTAATGAAGGCACCAGCCACTAGGTAGGCCCCAAGCAATCTGAATTTCCTAAACAAGCGTACAAATATGCAACTATAATTTCAGAAAATGATTAACAGGTGGCATAACTGACGATCATATTAGAACGGAAGGGGTAATTCTCTCACACAATAAGTTGACTTTATAGTGTCCTTTCACTAACTATTCAAGGTTAAGCATCACGTCGACACTCCTCTTAATTTAGAGATATATGAAACAGTTTATGGTATTTATGTGCTGAACAGTCTATTGTCAATGGACAATATGCTCAGAAGGCCCTCCCTACAGTTTCCGTGCAAAAAAAGGTGCCTATGATACGATATGTTGATTATCTTTTTCATTTCTAATGTCCAGGTGAAAGAACAGGATGAACTCATGAATATGTGTTCGGTCTTTGTTGGATCTCCATATTCAACACATCCACTTACCAATGGAAACTGTTTCTTTTCAATCTAGTAGTGTGAACTTCTTTCCTCACTGTCATTTGGTGTGTTTTCCGAACATATATATTCGTAATTCTACAAATCGGAGTGCAAGTTGTATTGAATAACCCACGAGAAACTAAACTGTACTGTATCTAGTGGCTCTTGTGACTGTAAAATCCATGTAGAGTTATTTCTGCAATCTAAATATCTGGAAATTTTACTTTCATGACATAACAGTGTTACAGTGTATAGCATCATAGTCGTGGAGGGAAATTGATATGCTAGCCCTGAAAATGCAGAGGTTTGCGGAACGAACATAAAATTTCACGCGGTTTAAGTAACTAAATTTAGGGGACTGGGCTACACACAAAGAAGTAAAGCTGCACAATGTTGTGCAACGCGCGTGCAAGACACTAGAGGAGGGAGGAGAAGAAGGAGCGTCACTCACTCACAGGAGCGCGATGAGGACGAAGAGTAGGAGCGCGGCGACGAAGGAGTACTTGAGGGCGGCGGCGAAGATGGAGGCGGAGATGAGCAGCAGCTGCAGCAGCAGCGACGCGCCTGCCCAGACCAGCGCGGCCGTCAGCGCAACGGCGGCGGCGTTGTCCGGGGACGGCGCTAGCACCTCCCCCCAACGTATCTCCGACAGCGCCGGCAGGCGCGGCTTCTCCTCCCCCTTCTCAGCCGGCGGCCCACCGCCGCCGCCGCCGCCTCCGGAGGCCGCGCAGGTGTGCTTGAGTCTCCCGAATCGGTTACGAGGCGGCCCCGTCGGAAGACGGCGGAGCGGGCGAGGACACTGGGTGGGAAGCAAGGGCGGAATCAGAGTTCGGATGTGTGCCGCCATGGGAGGAGACGGAGAGGGAAGGGGATTGGGAAGGTCCGCTAGGTGCACGACGTCACGTCGCTTACGTCCATGCGATCGGAAATCGACGGTGCTGCTCCACCGACCTCCCCAAGAACTGTCTACCGCTGACCGATTACGAACTCTCCCTCAATCAAAACAAAATTTAAAGACCGATTACAACTCTGAATGAATGCCATAATGCAAGTGCAATTCAAACACTCCTAGGCTAGGCGCCTTTAAATCTGACGGGAGCGACCTGCCGGGAACCACAAATTTCAAGTCGTTGCAGCCTACGAACTCGCGAGTTCGCAAAACGCTTCTGCTCGATCGATCTTTCGACGAAACCCGCCGCCTCTCATGGGCGCCGGGCTTCTCGAGCACGTGGCTCGTCCTCCTTCTCGTGGGCTTCCTCGCCGCCTCCCTGGTCCCGTCGTGCGCGGCGGCGGAGATCAAGACCAGCGCCACGGAGTGGAGCTTCCGCCTTCTCCTTCCCAGCGGCGTCACCGGCGCCGAGAGCCTGGCCTTCGACGCGCGCGGCCAGGGGCCCTACGCCGGCGTCTCCGACGGCCGCGTCCTCAAGTGGGGCGGCAGCGCCGTCGGCTGGACCACCTTCGCCCACCACGCCAGCTACAGGAAGCTCCCACTGTGCACCGTGCCCGTGGCACCGTCCGAGGAGACGGAGAGCATGTGCGGCCGCCCGCTGGGCCTCGCCTTCCACCGCAGGTCCGGCGACCTCTACATCGCCGACGCGTACAAGGGGCTGATGAAGGTCGGTCCCGACGGAGGCGAGGCCGAGGTGCTGGCCACCGGCGCCGACGGCGTTCCCTTCAACTTCGTCAACGGCATCGACGTCGATCAGGCCACCGGTGACGTATACTTCACCGACAGCAGCGTCACGTATCCGCGCAGGTACACAGACAAACCTCAGACTAATTTTACTACTCGATCGATCGGCAAAAGCTGAAAATCGCCACTGATGTTCTGTCTGCAGGTTCAATACCGAGATAATGATGAACGCGGAGGCGACGGGGAGGCTGCTCAAGTACGACGCCAGGACGAAGCAGGTCACCGTGCTCAAGGACGGCCTGCCATACCCCAACGGCGTCGCGGTGAGCTATGACAGAACCTCCTTGGTGGTGGCGCACACCGTGCCGTGTCAGGCACACAGGTACTATCTCGAGGGGCCAAAGGCTGGCCAGTACGAGCTGCTCGCTGATCTGCCGGGGTACCCGGACAACGTGAGGCGCGACGGGCAGGGCGGCTACTGGGTGGCCCTCAACGAGGAGAAGGAGCGGCCGGGAGCGACCACGGCTCCGGTGAAGCACTTGGTGGGTGTCCGGCTCGACGGCAACGGGGTGCAGGTGGAGGAGCTCACGGCGGCCAAGGGCGTGACGCTCAGCGAAGTGACCCAGAGGAACGGGACGCTCTGGCTGGGCTCCGTCGAACTAGACTACGTCGGCCTAGTTGCATAATTGCATTATGTTACTCTATTTTTTTAGGAGAATTTTAATTGGTTAGTCAGATGTAATCGTTTTTAATATTTTCTCTGTTCTCATCTTGGGTGGAAGGCTGGAAGCTCATCTCAAAGAAAAAAATCTTTTTTTTTCTCTGGATGTGGAACAAATGCATTGCATATACTCCGTGACTACGTGGTGCTTGTGCACCATAGACCAAAATCCTCAAGAAAGATCCAACGGAATTCAAACTGGATCGAAATTCTCTCTTTCTCTTAGAAGCCTGGCCAAAGTAACACTTCACATAAAACAAAGCTTACGATATGGATAAGCGTGATCCGTGAGGCTTTGAACCACGCCGCAAACCAGCAGTAACAACGTTGGACTTGATCAAGATCAGTCCCCACAAGCAGCACACAACATATTCGATCAACAATCAAAAACAGACAACACTCATATTTGGCGACCAATATTGGAAGTTTGGGAAAACCTCACAATAATTTAATTTCATATTTTTGTCTAAGATACATGATGGATGTCGTGATCTTATATAAATCGAACAATTGGACAAGCTCAAACCAAGCCTTGTACAAACTCAACACCAGGCCAAAACTTGGAACCACCTAAAAATAAAACACATGAAATAAAATATAATCAATCCATTTCAGTTTTTCTTAGACGATAGTAAGATATTGTTATACTTGTAATTATATTTTTCGGAAAAAAATAGGACTTGTGAGTTATAACTAAAGTTTAATTGGTTGGTTGGTAGACGTAATCGATACAATTTTTAATATTTCCTTTGTTCTCAATCTTGGGTGGAAGTTCTCTGGATAAGGAACGATTGCCTGCATATACTCCTTGACTGCGTGCGTGGACACCATATATATATCAGAATCCTAAAAAAAGATCTAGTGGAATATAAGCTGGATCAAAATTACCTATTTCACTAAGAAAATCCCACCAAAGTATGCCTTCACAGAAACAAAGCGTATCGTGTGCTTGCAATTTGTGAACAAAAACATATGGGCATCTTACCCAGTAATGCCTCCAGCCGTGTGCCTGGTCAGCCGAGCTTTGTTGTTGTGCCTACAGTTGGCATATTAAAAAAAATCTAGCAAATGCACTAAGTTAATATAACCAAATAAGATAAACTAGACATATTTAGCACTGCATATGAGTCAAATACTAGTGCAAAAACAGAGAGAAGTAGCATATACTTGTTTCACCATGAAGGTCCCCACCACGGCATTGTTGTCGTCGGCCATGATGGTGAGGAGGAAGAAGACGAACGGTCGGAGCAGATGTAGTCGAACGGAAGCGGGCAGTCGCGTCGAGATGCTCACCAAAACCTTATCAGCCCTCTATCCATGCAGGATCTCGAGGGACGAGATTTCAGAATCATGCTCTCTCCCCGAACGGTCGTGCACGCGGTCGTCAGATAGGGAAACCTAGAAACGGCAGAATAAAATGAACTAGGCAATCAAGAGACAGGAAGTGCGTGATATGCCCGTTTTGTTCTCCATAGCCTGAAGAGATAGAGAACGCAAGCGTCGCGTAGTGAAAAAGTAGTGCATATGCAAGAATGCACATTCTTATTTGACACATACATACACAATTGGTGCACTATGCAAAAATTAAGCTCCATCAAAACGATGTCTAACTCAAACTTGATTTTGATAAGGATCGACGTGATCCAAAAAGATTTTAGTCCTAGTTTTTCATGGCGAACCAAGAACAACACCAGTGGATAGATCAAAATCAACCCCACGCACGCAACAAACAACAAATCAATTGACCAGCAATAAAACAACAGGAAACTCTAGCTCGTATACATACGGCGACCCATCTTGGAAGATAATTCTTAATCTCAAATGCTTGTCTAAGATACATGGTGGCTACCGCGACCTTAATTATATAAGGTGACTCAAACCTAACTTGGATGGACAGGCCTAAACCGAACCTAACACAAAGACTGACCTATTAGAAAGTTCATCACGAACACAATAAGGTACACATGCCTAAAATAAAGCGTGTACATACTTAGAGAAATGTCATATAATCGTTGGTTATCCTATATGTAATATGTAGCGCACAACACCACCCAACACTAAGCATGTTTGGACTCACTTCGTTGGCCCAACTGAAACAACTGCTATGGGAACTATAAAAGATGACAAGGACCACATGGGGCGTAGACAATATTGTAAGGAATCAACCCACAATTACTAGGGCCATCATATACTCTCTATGTTCTTGTTTAAGGTGGTTAATTGAAAAGATCATTTTCATTGCACTTTTTGCCATCTTCCTTTGACATTTTTATGCATTTCTCATGTGCACATGCCTATTGGAAGTTGGTCTTTATTTTTGTAATGAAGCTAGGACGATGAATTGATCAGTGTAACATAATGCAACCAACAAGGCATAACCTGTTATTCCTAAAACAAAGCTTGCAAATATATGATTCAATGACAGGTTTGGTGGGGAGATGTTGAAAAATGCTAAATATATGCACCAATTTGCATGGTGAAGAATTTGGGAGCCCAGTAATAGAGGAGGAAAGGGGGTTCAGGAAATTCATGCTTTAAATCTTGCTATGCTTGCTACGCATGTTTAGAGGCTTATATAAAACCACTCATCCTTAACATGAAAAGTATCTCTGTTGGCATATAAACTTTCAGGTGTGGACATGTTTGGCAGGTTGGCAAGGATGTAGAATTAATAATGGGGAATACCATTGTTCTCCTTCAAGTCCTTTAAGGAATGTTATAACTGTAATACCCCGCAGTTATAGGACTCGAGAGGGTAGAAATAGGAACTGCATTTGTGCATTCATGCATCTTTTGGTGAAAACTGGAAAAAATTCGCGCTTTTGTGTTAAAAGTATCAAGGGTCGATATCAGACGAGTGTCGATGGTCTGGGAGTCAGACATTGACAGTTAGTCAAGAGGTGTCGATAAACCCTACGACTTATTTTTAAAACCCTATCTTTCCAAAATGGACATATAAATTTTGACATGACCTATTTATAAGTTCTTAAATTAAACGCATTTCTATATATTATCCAATCTCATTCACACACAAAATATATTTCAACAACACAATTAAAACAAAGGGAATGAATCATTCCAATGGATATCAACACAAGACAGATATACACATAATTTCAAACATTCAAATGATTAACAAACACATGATCATCTCTTCTCCAATAATTACAATTTGAATTGCACATATTTGAATCCATTTTCTTTACAAGAACATATTAGCACATTTACAAGCAAAGCAAATATTACAATCTGTCCTTTTACAAACAGAATTACAACTACATTATTACAACAAGTGTGAATCTTACAAAAGAGAGAAATAAAAATCCTAAAACTAAAATTCCACTTCTGGATATCCAGGAGATCTCCAACCTGCAAAACAAATAAAACAAAACAAAAGAAATGGGGGGTTAATATTAAAATGTTGCCAACATCATTTGGTGCTGGCATGTTAATATTTGAAACCTGGTTTTAGCCTAACCAAAACTTTGGTTTAATTAGGCTAAGTGTGGAGAATGCAAATTAAATCAAAGGCAACATTGGGACTGATCAATATGGATCATGCTCATTAATCCGAAGGCAACAAGAGGGGCAAAGGCTTAAGCATAGCACTGGACAAAACCAACTTCAGGCAACAAAGAGTAAAGGCAACAAGTGCTATTTTTGAGCATTTTGATCTCATGATCATATAAACAAAGCAACATATGAATTTACAAACTCCACATTTAAACCAGGAAGCAAATGTAAGCAAAAGGCAGCACATTGGTATCACATTTGCCATTATTTGACAAATGGATCCTAATCCCACTTATTAAGCTAATGACTAGCTTAATTACACATACACTTGAGTAATCATCTCAAACCGACTTCACTAATCAAATGCTTCACAGCCAAGCAAACCAGCAAAATATCTAGATCTAGATAGGATCAATGACTCGGCTGTGACTCAAGTTTTATCACCAAGGGGAGATGAACTGAGCAGCAGCAGCTGGAGTCTATCTCCAGTGTTAAAAGAATAGTAAAAGCAATCCAAATAGGCAGCTCGAGGTGAAGAAGGGCCACTGCAAGCAGGTGAATCATCACAAGCCAATTATCCTGGTGTCACAAGCACAAGAAACCCAAAACAGTATATAATCAAGACCAGTTCGAAGCCCCAGCTCATAAATCTTACAGCAAACACAAATCACACTTTTTCACAAGCACTAGAACATCAAGCATCACAATTTCCATCTGTTCATCACCAAGAACAACCACAACCCACAAGCCATCATGGAAATTACCTAAACCATCCACCACAAGCCATTTCAGCTAGCAAGTAAACTCTAGGAGAAGTCAAGCAGCAAGGAGGAGACGTAGAACCATAAGGAGCCGCCCAGAAGAGACGGTTGAACCTTGGAGCAAGATCAGAGCTCTTCCGTAGCTCTTGCTGCTCTACACCCAAGGTTGATTCATAAGTGCTAGTGAGAGGCTAAGCTGATTCTGTAAATGACAGAATCATGCTAGAGTGATTTATTTTAGCATCTGTTCTTAACAGAGCCTTGCACAGCAAGGTGAGGTGCTGTAGAAAGTTGATTTGCAAGGCAGAGTACATCTGTTCTGTGCAAGAAATAGGACAGAGAGATAAAAGGGAGTGGAGTTGAGTGTTTTAGCATTTGTTTGAGCATCTACAGAAGCAAGGGAATTATTTTTAGTGTAGCATCTGTTCTTATCATGCTTATCAAAGCATCACACACAAGGCAGTGAACCAGCAGAGCTGGATTAGTTGTTCTTATCATAGTTGTGCACTTAGAAGAAGCACAGGAAAGCATAAAATCACCCTAATCAAGCAAGATTGTTGTGTAACTCTACATGGAGGCATCACAGCAAGCAAAACATGATTAAATCATGCTCTAAATCAACTAATCATCACAGCTAGTACCAGTCTAGCTCAGAATAATTTTTCCTATGAACATATCGTATTTGTGAGCAAGAAATGCTCTCAACAATTTATCCTGAGGTAGTGGAAAGATCTACACACTAGATCTACACCATTCATCTCCATGGATGGCAGAGGTAGACAGTGCACATACACAAGCAAATCATCAACAAAGCATCATCTGCACATCCACAACCTAAGCCAGAGAGAAGTATTGGCATAAGCAGCAGCTAGTAGAGCTAGCAGAGGTTGAGAGAGAGTGGAGAAGAGAGTTCTTACCATACGACCATGGTCGTAGCTCCACAGCGGCGAGGCAGTGCCCGCGCAACCGTTGGAGGGGGCTCACGGTGGTAGAGGACATCACACCACACCACGTCGGCACAGGGGACGAAGCCCTGCGCCCAGCCATGGCGAGCACACCGGAGAAGAAGGTCGCAGACGGCGGCGAACAGCGCAGCACCGAAACCCTAACCCTAGGGGATTGGGTTGTGTGCGGCCGCGAGAGGAAGCAGAGCTCAAATCCCTCCGGTGAGGAGGAAGAGCAGAGCGAGGGGAATCGTTTGCCCCACGTCACGGCGGCAGAGATGGTCGGAGTTGGCCGGGGCGAGGCGGCGACGGCACGGGCGACATGAACGCCAGGGAGAGGTCGAGCACGGGCTCGAACACGAGAGAGAGAGAGAGAGAGAGAGAGAGAGAGAGAAGAGAGGAAGTGGCTCGGTCGGTTGACCCGACCCGAGCCAGGTTCACTCTTTGACTTGGTTCAACCAAGTTGGACCAGGGGCAGTTCTGTAATTTCATAAACTTGAGAAATTCAAATCTTTTAAAGAACTCTAGAAATTCAAATAAATTCCTAAAAATACAAACAAAATATCTACAAATATCAGCAGAAAATAACCTACCCAAATAAAATATCTCTTTGAATTTTTGAAAAGGATTTCTTGTAGCAAAAATTCAAAGGATCCTTAAGTGGAAATGACTTTGAAATATTTCAAAATATTTTCAAAGAAAATAATATGGGAAAATTATGTATCAAGTTCAAAGTATAATTTGAACTACATTAAGACTGTCATGTTACTCATCCTACCTAAAATTCAAATCAAAGAAATCTACAAAAGAAATACTTAACAAAACTCTGGGGAATTTTGGGAAAGAATAAAAATCATCTCATTCTATGCATATTGGCATGTATTTGGTTTTCAACATTGTCTTATACAGACAGTGATATTGATTTTCAGAACACACGAGTCCCAATTCGTCGGAAGCTTTAGACTGCACTACCTATCAGTCTCAAGGCAAGTTCCAACTTGCATGTCCTCGATTGATTATTTTTATCAAAGTAATTGCAAAGTACTATGGTTTACCATTGCATGAAAAAGAAAAACCTATTTTCGAATGATGTGAATTGCTATATGTATATGGTTGGCTGGCAGTGGAACCACGGTTTGATGTTGTGGTGGAGGTTCCACTGTACGGGAAAGTATGTACCTAGGATTAATAACTCATGGCCCAGTGATCCTTGCGCCGTATTGAAGCATCAGCCAACAGATTCACTATGGATGGGCTCGTCAGAGGTTTCTTCCTTCGTTCGCATATCCTCGGCAGACTATTACCTGGTTGAGTCCGTTGCGGCGGCCAACTGCGTGGGAGCGCATACCGTCCCCACCCGACGGGGTGATTTGGAATAGGAGCTCGGGAGTGGTGACGAGTCTTTGGTCTTTGTACCATACTGGGTCATAAGGGGTGGATATGCGTTGTGCCGGGAAGCGACTCCACATGATTTGTTGCCCTGAGTTCTGGCTATAGCACACATGGTGTGCGGAGAGAGCATAAAGAGCCAGGCTGCTGTTGGGTAAAGTGGTGCAGCTCTGCAGAGTTAAACAAAGAAATTGTGACTGTCACATCCTTGTTCTAGGAGGGGACTACAGAACGCTACGGGAAAGGCATCCCAAGTGATGACTAAAGACCCGTGGAGACTGGGGGCATAGTTTTCTAAAATAAAATGGACCTTTTACTAAAAATGTTTTACAAAACTTGCATATTCATCCATGACTTTTTGGTCAGGATGGTAGATAGAGCATCATACACCTTATCATCTATTATCTGAGCTTGCTGAGTAACGCTAGTGTTGCTCACCCTTTCCTCTTTTGACCCCCTGCTTAGACTCCGAGGAGGTCACAGAGGAGGACTTTGGAGCATACCATGCCGACGAGGTGTACTTTGAAGCACCTGATCTGTCTGGAGGAGTAGAAGGCGTCAACTACATCATCGCCTACGGAGCCGACGACGCCGAGGAAGAGGAGGTGGAGACCTAGAGTTATCATATTAGAAATCTGGCCGAGCAAGACTAGACTAGTACTATTTAGTTGCTGAGCCAATATGGTTCTTAGTTTATTGCTTTCTATCGCTAGTAGGTTGACTCCTGTCAACGCAGCAATAATAGACGGTCCTCCCTTGTCGGAGGAAGACGTTGAAGTTTTTATGCATTTCTGGCTTGTAATATTCAGCAGTGTGTAATAAAGTGGACCCGCAATGTTTCTGTTGTACTACTCTGAGGGATGTAATATTTACGGATAAGTCCTTCCGTGGGTGTTATGTCAACGACTTGTACACTACAATATGCAGTGGTGTGCGGGGTCACCGCAATAATAGTGAAAGGGCTAACTATTCTCAAAATAATGAACGAACTTAAGGTTCAAAAAAATTATGAACATATTATCCAATATATCTAACCACAAGTATTATAAAGGAAGGTGTGCTTAGATCTAATCAATATTCTGACAATTGGATCTTGCAGTTTTGCAAATTGCAATCCCTCCAGAACATGGTGAAAACCTCTCAACATGTTCATCAACCCACAATAAAAATATAGAAATTTTAGTTATTTGCTTTTATCAATCTTCAACGTGCTAAAAACATGAAGAATCCTTTTGGAATAAAGAAAAAGTAAAATTACTAAATTGCCCTTTTTAACAAATGAACAATCCACGAAGATTCTTTTGGAATATGACACTTAGGGCCCCTTTGATTTGGAGGAAGTGTGGATAAAAAGTAGAGGGTTAGGAAAATTTCCATAAATAGCACTATTCACTCCTTTGATTCAAAGGATTGCTAGAAGGGAAAATCATAGGACTTTTTCATACAGAACTTGGTTTCAATGCAAAACGTGAAGGAGAATAAAATCCACTCAGACTGCATACTTTGGTTCATATGCACAAGAAACGTGAAGTAGGAATTCCGAGTCAAACAAACATAAGGGTTATCACGTTTTCTTCTCTTCTTATTCTTCTTCTTGTAAGAATGCATGGTGCAAGACATCTAAATTCCTACTATTTTCCTATTCTTGTGCGTTCTGGATCTAAACATGGCCTAATAAGCAGAACATTTATAGCCAAAAGGAAGTGCAAAAGAGAGTCTGATTCAAATACTTGTAGAGGTTTGCAATCTAGTAATTTACCTATGTAGTTTTTTTCATTTGTAGAATTGTAATTATATTAAGCTTTGAAGATTGAGTTACACTATATATTGCTTGAATCACTCGGAAACATATGTAAGTTCCTTCCTTTATTTCTAGGGGAAATTTGCTACAGGACACCGTTACTTTGTGTCCTTTGTTGAAACACACTGAACTTTTGCGTCTTTGCTGAGTACCAGTACAATTTTGTAGCCATTTGCCCAAACACACTGTATAAACGAAAACGGAAAGGTTGACTTATTTACTTTATTTGACTATCTTAAGCAAACTCGGGCAACAAACCCAGGCTGGAAAGGGCGAGCCGGAGAGCCGGGGAGCCGTGGTCGGCAGCGCAAAGGATATATTCATGTTTTCGTTCCGTCGCTAGTTCGCAAGTTGCCGAGTGCATCCGATCGATCCAAGTTTGAGCTAGCTAGCGTTCCTGTCCATAGAATCGATCCAGCTGCTAGGTTGGCAGCTTTGCACGTACTCAAAATACCTACAGGCTACAGCGGGGCCGGAGCCCCGGCCGGCAGTAAGGCAGGTAGTGACAGCCGCCGGCCAGCAGCACAGCCGGGCGCGGCGGGTCAGGCCACCGCCGGTTTCCATGATTTATTTCCTCTGCGTGTAGGTGGACTTCTTCTCGACTCTCAGATTTGGCTAAATTATGTGTGTAAGACAACAGCATAAGATGGTCAAATCAAGGAAAAAAAGTGAACCTTTCCGGTTTTGGCTGTTTAGTGTGTCTGGGCAAATGACCACGAAATTGTAATGGTACTCAGCAAATACACAAAAGTTCAATGTGTTTTGGCAAAGGACATGAAATATCGGTGTCCTGTAGCAAATTTTCCCTTATTTCTATGTTCCTTACACGGTGCAGTGAAATACAGGGCTATGTTACTAGTCCTATAAGTTTTTTACCCCAGTGTTTTCCAAATTTTGTTAATAAAAAGAGAAACAGTAACAAGTGACATAACTGTTCACAAAACGAATCGAGAAAAAAAGAATTCGGAATAGAAGTTTCCGACGACGGTTGTCTTCTTCATTCTCCCCCTCTCCTCCTCCTCCTCCTCACAACCATCGCCATGGTCCCCCCACATGCCCGAACAATTCATCAACATTTGCGAGCCCAATCCACACACAAACCCAACGATCCATCGAAGCTAGCCTCGCATGGAGCATAAATTCAATCTTCGCATGTGACCGGGCCTGAAATCGCTGCAAGAATTCACCGAGGAGGAGGAGGACGGAGAATCAGAGAAATTCTCCACGCATCTCCTCGCTCTACGGTCGGCGGAGCCGCCATAAACCTCCCCTAAAGCTCTTTCGCCTCAGATCATCTGCTCCGCCAATAATCCCCAGAGGAAAAGGGCCCGTTCCAAGATCCGATAAATTTCACAATCCCTATAAATTTACCAGGGAAGAAGCCAAGGATCGTGTGCAGAGGCGGGAACCAGCTTCCATCGGTTGTTGGTCAGGATTTTTGGCTCGCCGTAAGAAGAGGAGGGAACGGAGGCTTCGTGTCCGTCGCGGCGTCCGTAACTGCGGTTCCTGATCCAGGGGACAGCCACATCCGTCGACGCCAATGCAGCCGGACCCGAAAGGCCCGGGCAGGGAGAAGGCCAAGGGCAATGCGCACGCCCGGCTGCCGCCGCCGGTGGCGGCGCCGTCGCCGTTGCGTCCGGCGTCGGTTCTGCCGCACAAGACGGCGAACGTGCGCGACCACTACCGCATCGGGAAGAAGCTGGGGCAGGGGCAGTTCGGCACCACGTACCTGTGCGTGGCCAAGGAGGACGGGCGCGAGTACGCGTGCAAGTCCATCCCCAAGCGCAAGCTGCTTTGCCGCGAGGACTACGAGGACGTCTGGCGGGAGATCCAGATCATGCACCACCTCTCCGAGCACCCAACGTCGTCCGCATCAGCGGCGCCTACGAGGACGCCCTCTTCGTGCACCTCGTCATGGAGCTCTGCGCCGGCGGCGAGCTCTTCGACCGCATCGTGGCCAAGGGGCACTACAGCGAGCGCGCCGCTGCGCAGCTCATCAGGACGATCGTCGGGGTGGTGGAGGGGTGCCACTCGCTTGGCGTCATGCACCGGGACCTCAAACCGGAGAACTTCCTCTTCGCGAGCACTGCCGAGGACGCCCCGCTAAAGGCAACGGACTTTGGGCTCTCTGTGTTCTGCAAACCTGGTGCGTATTGCTCAAATTGGTTGCTATTTTGTCCATTTGATGCATCCGTGGGCTCTGTGCAGGGAGAATCATTATTAAATTGTTCATGGTATATAGGAAGCTTGTCAATATGGCATTTACCTAGATCGTTCATCTGGTTACTAATTTTTTTTTTGATAGATTGGTCTTCCTATTCATCAGGGTATTCACACCTGTGATGTTCTCTAATTTGATGAAAAATGAATATGATATGGTAGGACAGTAGGGGCAACTGTTTTCTGGGTTGGAAACATAGAGAGGTTACAAACTGAAAGCGGAGTAGTTTTCTGAGAAAAAAAATGGCTTGAAATAGTTTGCCCCGACAGTTATTTACTGTAAATGCTAGGGGAAGATGGATTCTGTGGTTTGTCTACTTTGAATTTCCCCTTTGATGCTACCTAGTTTTTTGGTTTTAGTAATGTATTGCATGAGAAAACAATGCAATTTTTGTAAAGTTTGTAGGAGGCCCTATACTTTGATGGAAATTCATTTTTTTTTCATTTCTAATTGTCACTAAGATTGGAGGTTAAGTGTCGGTAATTCTCAATACTTCTACTGTTCAAATGTAAGTAGTATTGTGGAGTACGTGAGTGATTTCCAGTTATCAACTTTGGTGGGAAAACTAGCAGTTTTTGGTCTGAATAGTCATAGATAATCATTCTTCTGGCCTTATCGCCTGATGACGTGTAAAATTGTAGATATCATGGCCTTAAAATATGTCAGAGATCTAGCTTATATGTGTGTATGGATTTGTCATGTTTGATGTTACTATGCCAAACTGTAATGTTGGCCCAAGTCACCCACTAATTCCCTTGTTTATAAGATACAACTTAAATCAGATATAAAATTGCACGATGAACTGTGGCATTTGCATTATGTAGACAAGTCATTCTTGATGTGGCCATTGATGAATTGCTGCAGAATTGATGTTCACAGATGTGCACTTGATGGAATGACATCGGTAGGATCAAACATGATTGTGGTACAGGATGTCGCTTATTCTACTATGTTACCTTAACTTAGAGATGATAATGTGTACTCGAGGTATACGCCGTGCTTAGGTTTCATAATTTAGCAAAAGGAAGATGCAAGTAGGAAAACGTTGCAGGAGTGATAAAGATTTTAAAGTTTTTCCGCAAACAATTATGTTGTTGTTTTAACAGAATTTATCAAATGCGCCTACGAGTTGCTGCTATGTTTAACTTAGCGCATAGTGACAGATTTTAGTAGTCTTGAGTTGATGTGGTGTCCTGTATTATTTCGCTCGGACTGATTAGCAGAATTTTCACCAAAAGCTCACGCACAGCTCTTCGAATTTTGTCAGGTGATAAATTTTCTGATGTAGTCGGGAGCCCCTATTATGTTGCACCTGAGGTGCTTCTGAAATCCTCTGGCCCAGAAGCTGATGTCTGGAGTGCTGGAGTAATTCTCTACATTTTGCTATGTGGTGTGCCGCCATTTTGGGCAGGTAAAACATTTACTGTTCCACCCATTTGACTTGCTAGGTCTAGATAAATTATCATTTACTGATGTCACATGAGATGACATGGCCATGTTT
This sequence comes from Poa pratensis, assembly GCA_947311845.1. NCBI lineage: Eukaryota > Viridiplantae > Streptophyta > Magnoliopsida > Poales > Poaceae > Poa > Poa pratensis. The sequence continues at coordinate 47,328,660 of CAMZMU010000074.1, forward strand.
GCATGGGTAAAATCTGGTTTTGTTCCCTCAGAGAGTGAATCAGGAATCTTCAAGCAGATTCTTAGAGGTAAACTTGACTTGGAAACTGAACCATGGCCTAGCATCTCTGATAGTGCTAAAGATCTAGTTCGTAAGATGCTTACCCGGGATCCTAAAAGGAGACAGAGTGCTCACGAGGTTCTATGTAAGTCTCACTCCATCCTGCCGCACACCACCCTATGTGCACATAATTGTACTTTTTACTGATAACAATGTGATCCCATGCCAGGTCACCCATGGATTGTTGATGATTCAGTAGCACCTGATAAACCTATTGATTCTGCTGTTGTGTCAAGGCTGAAACACTTTTCTGCAATGAATAAGCTGAAGAAGATGGCACTGAGGGTATGAGGATCTGTCTTTATCCCGTTGGTGCCTGTCCAAATTTTGCAGAATAAATTCAGTACTCTGTTTCAGCGCTACATTAGATTTAGTGCTCTGTTATGACATCGCATTATCGCCTCCTTTCTTTGCAACTACTTGTTATACAAACAGTTAAGACTAGAACTAGTTTCACTAAAAATGTAACTCACAAGTTGAATCTATTTCATAAACATCTGTACATTTATAATAAGAAGATCAGGACTTCAATTATGAATATGAACTACAACGTATCACTCTTTGTATTAGGTCCCTTCGTCATTTATGTGGGTTTGTAGAATTTCGTTTGCTTGGACTCTTGGTGAACTGCCACCTCGCAGAATATTGTGATAATAATATTGCAACTGCTCAATAGACTAAAGCATGTTTCTGTTCTTGCAGGTAATTGCTGAAAGTCTATCTGAGGAGGAGATCGGTGGGTTAAAGGAGTTGTTTAAAATGATTGACACTGACAATAGTGGTACAATAACTTATGAAGAACTGAAGGATGGCTTGAAAAGGGTGGGCTCAGATCTAATGGAACCTGAAATCCAGTCTTTAATGGATGCAGTAAGTGGAATGCAACTATCTTGTTGAGTCCATTGTTCCACCTTTAGTGAAACAAAATAATTGCTGTCCAGCAAGTTTTAGATGTTACACACCATTGAGTTGGTAATATGTTTTATCTATCTTTTTCAGGCTGACATTGACAACAGTGGATCCATTGACTATGGTGAATTCCTAGCAGCTACATTGCACGTGAATAAACTGGACAGGGAGGAAAATCTTGTGTCAGCATTTTCATTCTTTGATAAGGATGGAAGTGGCTTCATAACAATTGATGAGCTCTCACAAGCATGCGAGAAGTTTGGTCTTTCTGATGTTCATCTTGAGGATATGATAAAGGATGTGGATCAAAATAATGTGGTCTTCCTTATCACCATTTCGTACATCTCTGTTTTACATGCTTATTTGTATACTTGCAGTTGATACATATATTATTTTGTAGGATGGACAAATTGACTACAGTGAGTTTGCAGCAATGATGAGAAAGGGCAACGCTGGTGGATCTGGTGGGTCTGTTGGAGCCGGTGGGACGGGTAGGAGAACCATGAGGAACTGCCTTCATGTGAACCTCGGTGACATCTTCAAGCCCAGCGAGAAGTAACTCGTGTTGGAGGGTTATGCTTTCTAGATATTATCATCCGAAACAAGTGATTTACTAATTGGCCCGTCACTTGTGTCACTGGGATGCTGTTGAACTTGACGGACGTTACTAATAGTTAGTGGATGCCACACTATGGTATATTTAGTGTAAACAAATTTATGTGCTCAACATGATAACCTAAGTTGTTTATTCTCCTTTGACGCATAATGCTGATACATCCATGTTTGTAACCATATAAACCTTTGTTGTATTTTAAACATGTCATTGTAGTAGAGACAAATCTGTACAAACACACATTATTTCCATCTTGTCTCCTGTGTGCTGCTGCTATACACGAGTAGTTTCAGAGTTGGAAGGAAGGGTAGATAGTCAAATTCAGCATTCTCTGTATGGAGATGTGATGAGTCAGACCGATCTGCAACATGATGGATTTGCTTCAAACCCATTGTTGCTAGCGAGGTCCTGACACCAGTGGCTATTGTTCTTTTTTTTTAGATAAAGTGGCTATTGTTCATGATGCACAACCAGATCCTACCTTGAAGCTATAGTGGCTGTGGCACTGTGAGTCACACAGACCACATTGCACAGCAACAAGCAGCTCACGGCTGCAACCGTAACCGTCACTGGAATCCTGTGAAATCTCAGCCGTAGGCCGCCGCTGGTGATGATATCAGGCAGGAGTGACCCGTCGTCCTGAGGCCAGCAACATTCAGGCAATTCCTGGGTGGATCAGGTGCAAGAATTTGTGGAGATGCTGCCCTTTTACACGGTGCACATAAACATGGTGAATTGGCGAGAAAAAGAAGAATGTGGCCCAGAGAAAGAGGACAAGGGAGATGACAGCAACATGATTGGAGCCATGGATAGCCAGCCATTGAGCCATCCAAACCTCCACCCCACACCTCATATCCCCTTCTGCCAGCCATTCAAATATCTACCAACGAACCGCAACCCAGAGCAAACTCCATCCCAGTGGTCTCAGTGAGGATTGGAGCTTGAGCCTGAGGAGGTCAGTCGCAAGACCGAAAGAAGGATATGGCATCCGCTACACTCCTCAAGTCCTCCTTCCTCCCCAAGAAGGCCGAATGGGGCGCGGTCAGGCAGGTGGCCGCCCGAGGGTGTCCATGGTCGTCCGCGCCGGCGCCTACGACGATGAGCTCGTCAAGACCGCGGTACGTTCCAAATCTTTTTTTTTTCCGCTGCTTCTGAATTCATTCGACACAGAACGATCTCCTCAAGTGATACTACTCTCTGAATGAAATGAATGCAGAAAACGATCGCTTCGCCCGGGCGCGGCATCCTGGCCATGGACGAGTCCAACGCCACGTGCGGTAAGCGCCTGGACTCGATCGGCCTGGAGAACACGGAGGCGAACCGGCAGGCGTTCCGGACGCTGCTCGTCTCCGTCCCGGCCTCGGCAACCACATCTCCGGCGCCATCCTCTTCGAGGAGACCCTCTACCAGTCCACCGTCGAGGGCAAGAAGATCGTGGACATCCTGGTGGAGCAGGGCATCGTGCCCGGGATCAAGGTGGACAAGGGCCTCGTCCCGCTCACCGGCTCCAACGACGAGTCCTGGTGCCAGGGCCTCGACGGGCTCGCCTCCCGGGAGGCCGCCTACTACCAGCAGGGCGCCCGCTTCGCCAAGTGGCGCACCGTGGTGAGCATCCCCAACGGGCCCTCCGAGCTCGCCGTCAAGGAGGCCGCCTGGGGCCTCGCCCGCTACGCCGCCATCTCCCAGGACAACGGCCTCGTGCCCATCGTCGAGCCGGAGATCCTGCTGGACGGGGAGCACGGCATCGAGCGCACCTTCGAGATTGCGCAGAAGGTCTGGGCCGAGACCTTCTACTACATGGCCCAGAACAACGTCATGTTCGAGGGCATCCTGCTCAAGCCATCCATGGTCACCCCCGGCGCCGAGTGCAAGGACAGGGCCACGCCCGAGCAGGTCGCCGACTACACCCTCAAGCTCCTCAGCCGCCGCGTCCCGCCCGCCGTCCCAGGGATCATGTTCCTCTCGGGAGGGCAGTCGGAGGTGGAGGCCACGCTCAACCTCAACGCCATGAACCAGTCGCCCAACCCGTGGCACGTCTCCTTCTCCTACGCCAGGGCGCTGCAGAACACGTGCCTCAAGACGTGGGGCGGCCGGCCGGAGAACGTCAAGGCGGCGCAGGAGGCGCTGCTGCTGCGCGCCAAGGCCAACTCGCTCGCGCAGCTCGGCAAGTACACCAGCGATGGCGAGGCGGCCGAGGCCAAGGAGGGCATGTTCGTCAAGAACTACAGCTACTAATCAAATCCATCCATTACCGTACTACTCTACCTACTAAGCAGACGATGACGATGATATCGCAAATGCAAGTGCAAGATCGATCGAGCAGGGAGAGATGGTTGATTACTGTATTTGATTACACGATTCGCTAGATCTTTTTTTTACTGCGCCTCTCGTTATGCTCCGGTAGATTGTAAAGCTGCCTGTATGTGTGACCCATGGATTTTCTTGGTTACTGCAAAATTTTGCATGTTCGTACTCAATTACATAATGGTTAATATATACGAGTGTACGAATGAATTTGCTGATGAAATTGCTGGGTTTAATTGTTGGGTTCGTCCTCGTAGCTGTACCCCATAATCCTCCGGCCTTCTGCATGGGATGTCCACCCACCATCATAAGTACTCCTTCCGTTCTAAATAGAATGACTTGCTATTGCTATCGACCACATGTGGATGTAAATGTAACATGACAGATAAAACCAGATGTGATAGATAGCAAGTAATCTAATTTATAACGGATGGAGTAGATGCCTGCACAATTTAGAAAAGCTGTTTCTGCAAAAACAATATCCTCATTTTTTATACACAACACATATCTAGCACATATTATGCCTTATTAGATGTGAGGTCGAGGTTTACCCTTTTTAGTCTCTCGTTACAACAGTTTTAGGCCTCGTTTGAATGTTTGCATTGGGAGCATTGGCATTGCATTGGCTATCTACACGATATTGATATTGAATGCCAGTTTTTGTTTGGATGTTTAGTTATTCGGATCATAGACTTGATGTAGAGGTTGAATGTCAGATGTTATTTGGATGATCAAAGCGAGGGATTGAGTTGTATGAGACTTCAATATTTTTTCTTTAACATCTGAATATATTTGGAAAAGACATAAACATAATTAAGAGAATAAAATAATGTAATTTTCCACTTCATCTTATAACTTCCAAGATACATGAAAATGTACGATATAAATTTTATTACTAGCATGGCATAAACTCTCTGGTGAACTATTATACATAGCAAGCATTTTCATAGCACATTCACAACCAATTTCATAGCACTCCCACAAGAATTTTCATAGCATATTGCACAAACAATTTCATCGCAACAATACACACAGCCAAATCAGCCCATCTCAAAGTATATTGACAAGTAACACAATCGGTCCACAACCCATTCGCAAAAATGTTTTCAAGTTTCTGCAGGTAATTAATTGGGATCAAGGTGGAGGTAACCGTTGGTCCTCCTAATCTCGTTCGCGCGTTCTGCAAAGAGAATAAATATGAGAGATGATGAGGACTCCCTGGTTCATCTCATCCATCATCTTGTAGATGAATCTACGCCACTACATCTACAAAGAAGAGATATTTGGTCCCATGACAAGGAGTGGTGCTAAACAAATGCAACAAGAGGTGAATGCACTCCTAGATGATTCTATAGATTCATGAATTATATATTGGCTAAGTCTTGTGTGTTGCTCTTACTCAGGGTTTACCTAAAGAGATGACTCAATCGATGACGAAAACTACAACAACCAAGGCTTCCTTAACAGCGTGCATTGCACATAGCTCCCGAAATACGTCTCTGTTGTTGCTGCACAACAGTAAATGAATATGCATATATCCATCACGTGCAAATAGTCACATTTGAGAGAAAGCAATGTCTACTTTCCAGCAAAACAAAAAATTCAGCATTTAAAGACCTGAGTCAAAAGATATGTGACTTCCAAGGCAATCTGTCAAGGCTATTTATTGTTCCGCAAGGCTCCACATTTCTGCTTCCCAAATCCCAATCTCCCACGTTACCACAAAATTGAAGTTTTGTTTTAGACTGGTTAGGTAGGAGGGTTGTTCAAAATATAAGTACCCCTTGTCCTACTTCGGCCATAATTTTTTGGTAATTTGAATACCGCATAGGTTAGCTAAGTGCAAACATAATCTTGTTTGAGAGTTCACCTTCTTCTTAGCTCTTGTAAACTTCCTTGTGAGAGGGCAAACTCACTCTATAATTTACAACAACCATTGAGGCGGTGACTAGTTTGTGTTTCAACTTCGTGTGTGGTTGTCTGAATTGGAAACTGAGTGTGTGGTTGAGCGAATACTTGTAGATGGTAATTGCATTTGTAATAGTTGACTTCAGTCTCGTGGGGTTGCAGTAGAACCCAACAATGTTGTTGGCTAGGATCCTCGGTTTCATGCATACCCCTTAGGTGGAGTTGATTTGTTCGTCAAGCGGATCCTTATGGGGTGCCCAGTCCCAATTAATTAACTTTAACCACTTGATTCTCTTCACATGTTTGCCAATGATTTATCAAAAGAAAATTTTCAAAATGTTAAACTTTATCAAATAGGCACTCCTCCATGGTATGTGATTGTTGGAAGGCACCCGAGGATTCGGTTAGCCATGGCTTGTGTAAGCAAAGGTTGGGAGGAGTGTCATACCAATTTATAATTATGCATGTGTAAACAAAAGAGAAGAGGGATGATCTACCCTTGTGTAGAAATAACATCCTTCATGGGAGCCGCTCTTGAAAGTCTGGTTGACAAGGGGGATAGAGTGCCCACTGCCATTCGTTGACAACGACATACATAGCTTAAAACTTATTTTATACTCTCTATATGATTTCAAAACTTAAAAGCTCTAGCACATGATTTCATCCCTGCTTCCCTCTGCGAAGGGCCTATCTTTTACTTTCATGTTGAGTCGGTAAACCTATTCCCTTCTATCTCAAGCAAGCATTTGAGGTTTTGTGATCCAACCATCTATGCGTTGATATTTTCAATCATGTCTTTTATGTTTTGTTGTGTAGAACAAAGCTTTTATCTGAATGAATATAACTTTGAAAGTTATCAATGACTGTAAAGGAGATTGTTATGATTGAGCATGTAAGTTCTGCAATATAAGCTCTAGTATAAAGACTCTGCTTGAAAGATAAGTACAATCTGTTAATTGTTCTCTGACCAAGAATGAAGTTTGCCATCACCAATTATAATTTTCTCCATGCACCTTATTGTGACTCCCTTTACTTGTTTCAAGTTATGTTATATGAAGGGAAGTTGCTGTCTAGAATGACTTGTGTATTAATAAATGTGATGCTTCTTGTCCGTATTTTGTTTATCGACACTTCGCTCCATAAACTTGTGGTCTTGTTTACCGAGCTCAGTTTTCGCTTGGGGACAAGCGAGGTCTAAGCTTGGGGGGAGTTGATACGTCCATTTTGCATCACTATTTTATATCATAATTTACTGTTATTCATTGATATATTTCATATTTAGAGATGATACTTATGTTATTTAACCTATTTTGCATGTTTGATGATTATTGGAGAATTAAACACCGGAGTCAGATTTCTGCTGGAAAAAGGACCGTCAAGATACTATATTTATGAAGATCAATAATTCGAGGAAAACATCTCGAAGCTTCTATTTTATCAGATGACGAAGTTAGCCAAAAGGGGAGGCCAAGTTGGGCCACTAATTACCCCCAAGAGCAGGGGATCACTGTAGCACCTCTCAGTGTGGAAGTAAGGTATCGATCCGCAGGAGCAAGAAGGAAAAGTTATCTATTCCCTACAACTAAAGTGTCACAAGTTTTAGTTGATTATGCACTAAACAAGTTTTAAAGAACAAGGTGGTTGATTTAATGGATGGAAGTTTATTGTAACAAAACAAGAATTTAAAAGTGTCCCAATCCTCTTCAATGCAAGAGGACAAGACAAAGGTTTTCTCTTATAGGAACAATGGACATGGGTTCATGGGTTCACTTAATCCTCTCTCTCTCATCTACGGTGATTATCATGTTATAGATAAAGTACACACAATTGTCATGTTTTAATGGTAGCTTTTATAACGGCTATATGTCCTAAAACACATAGTTGAAAGAAGTACTCATTTGTGTTGCTAGGTCACCCTCGTAAGGCTAGCGTGGTTGCTCTCACTCCCACATCATACTCTTTCTTTTTACCCCCAGATAAAGGATGGTGGGCGGTACTGTGTCACTCAATACATATGCCGTGTCACATCGGCCATCCCGTACCCACATACTTCTAAAAGAAACAATATTCTATCAAAGTATGACAAGTCATAAAAGTTCCAACACAACAGTAAATGCATAACAAATCATCTCATATCACAATATCCACCATAAGAATTACATAGATGACCGTAATCATGTTCAGCAGCTCATACGGTACTGATTAGTGAAGCTTAAAGAGAGGAGAGATACATAAGTTACCACCACAAACCCAAAGTCCAGAGGGTGGACTACTCCCCCTTCATCTTGGAGACGGTGGAGAAGTCGTTGGAGAAGGTGGAGACCACCCCGGCAGTGCCCCGCCGAGTTTTCCCCCTCCAATCTGCAGCTCCAGATCTTCGTTTTCGTGTTTCTGTGATATGGCGGCGCTTGTTTTCGAGAACGCCGTGGGACTTCTTTTATAGGCATTTTTAGGTCAAGACGAAGGCGGTGGAGAAAAGATCAACGGCTGCGGGGCCCCGAGGGCCAAGTTGGTGGGCCCCACGCGGCCAGGTACAGTGGGCGCGTGGGCCACCCCCTTTTGGCCCTCCGGCCTCCGTTTCCTTGATTCCTTCGCTCCTACGTCTTCCTCCTTCCAAAATAATGACGCATGTATGTTTCCAGATTTGTATGACGTCGTTTAGGTCCCTAAAACATAAAAGGGAAGAAATAGGGTTTTCTGCCTGCGCAGGGTTAATTCCATAAAAATAGGAAACAATTATTTTATTTCCTAAAATCATTAAATAACAGTGGTATAACCCTTATATGATGCAAATATGATTGGAATATGAGTGATATAGTGCAAAGTTCATGTATGCATTTTACATGCATCAGCCACCATGGGCCCTCACCATGTGGTGGCGCGGCCCACCTTTCCCCTGCGCCGCCACGTGGTGAGGAGCCCCTGGCCCACCTCAGCCAGCCCCCTTTCGCGTACATCATCTCCCAGAAACCCTAAGGCTAGGGGGACGTCGAGGAAATATTCCGCCACCTCCACGAGGCGAAAACACCAGAGAGAGAAAAGCTCTTCGGCAGGGAGAAATTTGCCGGGGAAATTCCTTCCCGGAGGGGGGAAATCGTCGCCGTCGTCACCGTCATTGAGCTGGACTTCATTGGGATCATCATCATCATCTCCACAACCAGCACCATCGTCTCCGCCGCTCCACTCCGTTCCGCTGTAACATCTAGGTTGAATCTTGTCTAGTTCATAGGGGAAGCTTTCCCGGTGTTAATTACTCCTTGTGGTTGATGCTATTGAGTGAAACTGTTGAATTAAGGTTTATGTCCAGATTGGTATTCATCATTATATCACCTCTGATCATGTTCCATATGATGTCTTGTGAATAGTTCGTTTAGAGTTTGAGGACATGGGAGAAGTCTTGATGTTAGTAGTGAATTATGTTGAGTAATATTTAATGGTTTGATATTTAAGTTGTGGTGTTATTCTTCTAGTGGTGTCATGTGAACGTCGACTACATGACACTTCACCTTTATGGGCCTAGGGGACTGCATTGTGTATTCGGTTGCCAATTGTGGGTTGCCGGAGTGACAGAAATCTAAACCCCCGTTGGTATATCGATGCATGAGGGATAGCAGGATCTCAGAGTTTAAGGCTGTGGTTAGATTTATCTTAATTACTTTCTTGTATTTGCGGATGCTTGTAGGGATATAATCACAAGTATGTATTAGTCCTAGGAAGGGCGGTGCATTAGCATAGGTTCACCCACACAACACTTATCAAAACAATGAAGATTAATCAACTATATGAAGCGAAAGCACTTGACGAAATTCCCGTGTGTCCTCAAGAAAGTTTGGTCATCATAAGTATACCTACCGGCTTGTCCTTTGTTGTAGAAAGGATTGGGCCACTCGCTGCAATTATTATTACTACACTTTATTTACTTGTATTTTATTTATCTGCTATATCGAAAACCCCTAAAAACTTGTCTACTAGTATTTACAGTGAATTCCATATCAAAACTGCTTGTCAACACCTTCTGCTCCTCGTTAGGTTCGACACTCTTATTTATCGAAAGTACTACGATACACCCCTTATACTTGTGGGTCATCAAGACTATTTTCTGGCGCCGTTGCCGGGGAGTGAAGCGCTATTGGTAAGTGGAATTGGTAAGGAAAACTCTTACTGGACGTGCTGTTTTTATTTTTGCCTGCTGCTATATTTCATTATGGAGAGGTCTTCTCTTGAATTCCTATTTGGGAAAACCACTACCACTGCTAAGGTAGTAGAGGAGGTGCCACCTGAGCAGGTAATCCCATTCAAAATACCTATGAAAATTGTTGAACATGTTACGAATAACCGCTATGAAGGGGATGGAACTGTCCATCCTGGTGATCATTTATTATTTTTACATGAATTATGCGAGTTATTCAAGCGTGCAGGTATTTCAATGGGTGAAGTTAAGAAGAAACTATTCTCTATATCGCTGTCTGGTGGAGCTGCACATTGGTATAAACTGTTGAAGAATGGGCATTCTCTTGGTTGGGAGGAAATTGTACCTCTCTTTTATTCTAAATTCTATCCTCCAAGTGAGATTCACAAAGACCGAAACCTCATATATAATTTTTGGCCTCATGATGGAGAAAGTATTGCCCAAGCATGGGGGAGATTGAAGTCATTAATGCTCAAATACCCTATTCATGAGCTCCCTGGTAATGTTGTTATTGATAACTTCTATGCAAGGCTCTCCTTTCAGGATACAACTCTATTGGATACTGCTTGTTCTGGATCATTCACTCGTAATAAAGAAGAGTTTAAATGGGACCTTCTTGATCGGATTCAGGAGAACACTGAAGGATGGAGAACGACAAAGGTAGAGAGTCAGGTATAAAATATGATTTTGAATGCATTAAAACTTTCATGAATACTGATGATTTTCGAAATGTTAGTACTACTTATGGCCTTGACTCTCAAGTTGTTGCAAATTTCTATAAAGACTTTGCCTCCTATTTCGGTATGCCTAAGGAAGGTTTTAAAAATTATCATGAACCTTATAAAGATAAAACTGTTTCTCATGTGGCTAGAACTGTTGAGGTTAATATCGTTGATCACATTATTCCTGAACCTTATATCGAAAAAGTTCCTTTCCCTGCTAAAATAAAGGAACACTCTATTATAGCTAGCGTTGTTAACAAAAGTACAAAGAAAGCTATAGAACCTGATGAACAAATAATTGTTGAACCTGATGTAGCAATGGTTAAGGACCTTGTCACTGAAAATATAGAAGATGGTCATATTATCTTTTGTGAAGATGCTTCTAATATTGTTTCACATCCTAAAAGCTCTAGGAAAACTAGTGTTCATGTGCTTTCTGTTAGGATAGGTGATCATTGCTATTATGGTTTATGTGATATTAGTGCAAGTTCAAACGCCATTCCTTATGAGCTTTACAGGGAAATTATGCATGAAATTGGTTCTTGTGAACTTGAAGAAATTGATGTGGTTATTCAGCTTGCTGATGGCCCTTGAAGAGGTTGATCTACGGCGCCAAAAACAGTTTGCTGCGCGCTAAGTTGACGAGGGAATATCTTGCGGTGTTGCTTCTATCTCCCCGTCAACGGCGCCAGAAAGCAGTCTTGATCTCCGGTGCGTAGTTACCTGCGTCAAAAGTAAATGGGTTAGGTTGAGACTCCAAGTGCAGAGTGTGTAGTAGTGGAAGACGTGTTTTCCCCACGAGGGTGACTCGAGGGTTTAATATCGAACTCTCGGGGAATCAGTAGTGAAGATATATCTTCTTATCCTTCTTTTGGTTACCTACAAAACAAAGTTAAATGTTTTGGTCCTCAACCTCACCTGTGGTTGTCAAGCACAAGGTGTAAGAATGATATCAAGATAGTTATGCAATGCAAACAGGAAATAAATATGCAATGGTGGTGGATGCAATGGTAAATGATATTTTTGGGTTTTTTAATGATGTATGCAAGATGAAAAGTATTTTTGTATTTTCGGATTTAATGATGGCTGAAAATGGAAAAGTGGTATATGGTGTTGGAAAGGTGTTTCTTATGATTAAAAATGGACCGGGGTTCATGGTTTCACAAATGCACTCTCTCTTTATAAAGTGGCAGACAATGGAACACACACAGAGTTAACATATGAGATTGCAACACAGTTTGATAACAAGTTACTTAGATATATGGGCATCACGTCCTAACATAGAGACCTTTTGGTTATTAGTCTCTCTTATACTCCACCAAGATGCGAACTAAATCATAACACCTCAGTAATTAAGATGACTCAGAGTATAGCAATAAGTTTCATGACATGAAGTGAAAATAAGAACATGCTGGATCTAGTCACAGGAAGAAGCTTGGTCACCCTCAACCCTTGCAGCATGGTATTTTTGTTTATCCCTAGTGAGGTAACAAAGTAAGGTAAACACCCAAGTGGATCGCGATATTAAGTTGTCAGCTTACCGCACTCACCACTCCCCGTTACTCCAACTAATGCACACGTTCCCCCACACACGCTCTCATAAACATGCTTGATCATAACAAGTAGACAAGAACGGGGTACATAATATGCATCTATACTCATAACTGAAACAAACATTGCAATCTCAAACATATATTAACTCATAGAAAGATCCACCACATAGGTATTACAACGGTGACCGTAATCATGTTCAGCAGCTCATACGGTACTAATTAGTGAAGCTCAAGAGAGGAGAGATACATAAGTTACTTCCACAAACCCATAGTCCAGAGGTGGACTACTCCCTCTTCATCATGGAGACGGTGGAGAAGTCGATGGAGAAGATGGAGACCACACCGGCAGCGCCCCGCCGGAGTTTTCCCCCTCCAATCTGCAGCTCCTGATCTCCGTTTCGGTGTTTCTGTGTTTGTGCGGCGCTCCTTCCAGAGAACGTCGGGGGACCTTTTTTATAGGCGTTTTTAGGTCAAGACGGAGTCGGTGGACGAAAGATCGACGGCAACGGAGCCACGAGGCCCAAATGAGTGGGCCCCACGCGGCCACAGTACCTGGCCGCGTGGGCCACCCCCTTTTGCCTTGCGGCTCCGTTTGCTTGCTTCCTTCGCTCCTACGTCTTCTTCCTTCCAAAATAACGCCCTGTATTTTTCCAGGATTTTTGACGACGTTTGGGTCCCTGAAACATAAAAGGAAAGAAATAGGGTTTTCTGCCTGCGCAGGGTTAATTCCATAAAAATAGGAAACAATTATTTATTTCCTAAAATCATTAAATAACAGTTATAACCCTTATATGATGCAAATATGATTGGAATATAAGTGATATAGTGCAAAGTTCATGTATGCATTTTACATGCATCAACATCCCCAAGCTTAACCATGCTCGTCCTCGAGTATGAAGGTGATAAAACTAACATGGACTTTGCAATATAGCACTAACAATGGATATCAAAGATGATTACTGCTACATAGAGTCAAATGATTCATTCTTCAAAGGAGTAGCAATATGCAAAACAGTTTATGAAGTGATATCAAGTATTCAAGCAAGGATGTTCAATGATAGTTCACAAAGTGTAACATAGCAGATAGTAATATGGACATTCTTACTTTTGCATACATGTGGTCCATAGAGTGATGATGAAAATCTGAATATGTTTGGTGGACACTTTGGAAAGATGAATAAGTGAGTAGAGGTAAAGCATGCATAAGTTTCATCTAACCTCCAAACTCTCCTACTTAAGTTAATGATTGCAATGTGGTAATACTTGGTGTCAAGCTCTCATTCCCCTATCATAGCATCTTGAATGATTATAGTTTAATGTGAGCAAATATGAGTAGTGTGCTTGACAAAGTAAAGGTTGGATGTCTCATGCCCCTTGAATACAAGTACCTACACCATGAGTTACTCAACTTGGGAAAAGCAAGTTCAAGTTATCTATCATTGTAAGTAATAATAGTATCATCAAGAGCGTCAACTGGGGTACCTCTTGTCCCAGGATATGGAACAAGCCCATATCAAAATGACAAGACAAACAAACAAGATGAAAACCTCAACACCCTTTTTATTTACCATTGGAATAGCTTTTTATTGTAAGGTGTGTCATAGATAATTCACCATAGCATGTAAGTAAATTTCCACCATGAATAATGCATGGCTTAGATTAGCGGCCCAGGCGTCTCTCTAACCATTTATACAAACTCATTCAAACTAAATCATTTCCCCTTATTTCACCATGATAGGCATCCATAGACAAAAGCACATGATATCAACTAAATGGAGCATGTTGAAAGCTTTGCATGTGACAGCACATATGGGCTAACTCCCAACCTCGACATTTATCAAGCCACTAGCATCATAATCTTAATCACAATGGGTCATGTTTTATTTATAGCAATGATAGTAAAAATGTGCATCAAGTTCATGAGAGCTATATAACCAACTTTTCCCATGGCAATCAATAACATAATCATTTTCATTCAGAGGTATAGATAACACAAATATCATGATGAACATACTCGGAATAGCATATAGCTAGTAGGTAGATATGGTGGACTCACTGGAATAACTTTGGTTGAAGGTGTTGGAAACAAGTTTTGACTTGTTGGAATGTTTGGGCTAGCAAAAGGGAGAAAGTTGACCATCTAGATGCATGCATGAGTGTCCATAGAACTAACTAATCCATGTTAAACCAAGTAAAATAACAATCAGCACCAAAACATGAATAAGTGATAGCTCTTCAAAAAGGATTTGCAAACTATTACTCATAAACAAGCTCATGAATCATGCAACTATATGTATCATTAAAAATCAACTCAAACATCCCTTTTCCCAATCTTATAAAAGCATCCAACATATTTCAACCCATATTTCCAGTAGCTCTCCCATATATAAATGATAGTGTGGTGGTCTCTCAAAAATCAAACCAAAACAAACAAAAGACGCTCCAAGTTTATGCGATAAAGTGTTTCGATCGAAAAACAGAAGTTGGACGTGTGCAAACCGAGAGTGTGTAGGTCCAGTGGGGTTGTCTTCACATCCCCAAGCTTATGGTCTTCACCATCCTTGGATAGCTCTTGGTGCATCTCCTCCAATCCCTGTGAAAAAACTTCAAAACACCGTTTCTCCCATTTCTTTTCTGTGGGGTGCATTAATAGTGATAAACAAATAGTTTCTTGCTGCATATAATCCTTGAACAAAAATTCATATGAGATGTCCAGAAAGTGTATAATGTTGTATGCCTACTCATAAACTCAATTGGATCAAAAAGATTCAACTTAAAAGCTCAAAGCATGCATCAAACAAAATGGGACAGAATCTGTCCAGAAAAACAGCAGCAGCAAAACGTATTTTTCTACCCTACCAAACTTTCTCGAAAAATTCCGAAAAATTCATGCATACAGAGGATGAAAAGTTGCAACTACAGTTCAAATATGAGCTCATTCGGAGTTACAGAATAAGAATTAAAAATCATACCGTGCACTGATTCGTGCAGGAATAAAATCTCCGAACGCTATAAGCAACTTTTTCAAACCAAAAAGGGTAAAACTTGGCACTTTATTGAAAATTCCAGAACCTAAACTATAAACAAAGTCTCTTGTTACAGCAAGAGGACACAAAGAAAATCACACAAAAAATAACCGGGTTGCCTCCCGCAAAGCGCTTTCTTTATAGCCATATAGCTAGGCTTCTTACTTGTTGTTTATTGTGGACGAAGCTCATGAGGGAGCTTGAACTTTGGTGGTTCCCTCTTCCTTGGGAAGTGTTCCATGCACTTCTTGTGTGGGAACTGAAACTTCACATTCCCTTCCTTTGAATCAATGATGGCACCTGTGGTACGAAGAAAAGGTCTTCCAAGAATAATAGGACTAGAGGTTTTATTCCCCATATCCATGATTAGAAAATCCACAGGCACAAAAGTCATATGTAACTCCACCATAACATCACTTACTTTTCCTAAAGCATGTTTAATAGAGTCATCAGCAAGTGCAAGTTCAATGGAGCATTTTTCAAGATTTTTCAATTCAAGCACTTCATATAGTTCTTTAGATAAAACAGAGACACTAGATCCTAGATCAAGTATAGCATGGTGTGTCTCTTTTCCAATAGTTACTAGTACCTTAGGAATCCACATATCCCCAAGCTTAGGTGGTATCATAGCCTCTTGGTTGTACCTAGCAATCTTTTCTTTCAAGACATGATTAGCAATATAAGAACCAAAGCCAGCTTGATTAGTGTTGATGGAAGGATCACTTGCAAATTTTTGTAAGATAGATATTAATTCATGCAAGCTACAATTTTCTAAGTCAAGCAAAGGATCCTTGACTTCACTAAGCATTTTAACTTCCTCAACTTTCTTTTCTCTATTGTATAGGTTGAATATTTCATAACGGTCATCAAAGACATCTTCAGGTACTTGGGCTTTTTCTAAACTTTCTTTAATTCTTACTTCCAAAAGCAAGCCATCAAGTAAATAGTGAGTATCATTAGCAGCAGTATTCATGAAGGAATCCTCACATTCATTATCCAAAAAGACCTTAGAGGCTTCAGTCAAACCTCTATAAAACACATGCATGAGCATCCAATCTCTAAGACCATGTTCCATTCCAAAAGCTATGCCTCTAAACCTTTCCCATGTTTTCACTAGAGGTTCATCCTCTTCTTGTTTAAAGGTGATAAGTACTTGTCTTAGGTTACAAATCTTTTCAATGGAACAAAATCTTTCAATGAAAGCAGCTTTTAAATTAAACCAAGTGCTAAAATTTCCAGGTGGCCATCTTAATATCCAATCTAAGGCTTTTCCACCTAGGGAGTAAGGAAAAAGCTTAATTTTAACATTAGCATGGCTCAAGTTTAACATTTTGCACCTTTCATCAAACTTCTTAAGATGTGGTATAGGATCTTCTTTAGGTTTCCCATAAAAACGGTGTTCATAAATCACTTTCATGATATTAGGATCTACAACACATTTCTCAACAGGGATATTCATATCTTGGGGAAAGTTCTTAACACTAAATGGCCAAAAGGTTCGTTTCTCCATTTTAGCAAGTTTTTTTTGTATTTTTTTATTTTTTATGCAAAACTGAAAATAAATATGCAAGCGGAATATGATATGCAATGACACTAACAAAACAAATAAATTGCTTTGTAAGTAAAGATGGATAAGATGGTGCTCACGTAGGTGCAACCTCCCCAAGCTTAGGTGTTAGCACAAGTTGGTGAAGTTGACTTCGTTGTGAGATGAATGCGATGATGCACACCCTTGGATAAATCTCTCAGCTATGATTCCCCGGCAACGGCGCCAGAAAACATCTTGATGGCCCTTGAAGAGGTTGATCTACGGCGCCAGAAAACACTTTGTTGCGCGCTAAGTTGACGAGGGAATATCTTGCGGTGTTGCTTCTATCTCCCCGTCAACGGCGCCAGAAAGCAGTCTTGATCTCCGGTGCGTAGTTACCTGTGTCAAAAGTAAATGGGTTAGGTTGAGACTCCAAGTGCAGAGTGTGTAGTAGTGGAAGACGTGTTTTCCCCACGAGGGTGACTCAAGGGTTTAATATCGAACTCTCGGGGAATCAGTAGTGAAGATATATCTTCTTATCCTTCTTTTGATTACCTACAAAACAAAGTTAAATGTTTTGGTCCTCAACCTCACCTGTGGTTGTCAAGCACAAGGTGTAAGAATGATATCAAGATAGTTATGCAATGCAAACAGGAAATAAATATGCAATGGTGGTGGATGCAATGGTAAATGATATTTTTAGGTTTTTTAATGATGTATGCAAGATGAAAAGTATTTTTGTATTTTCGGATTTAATGATGGCTGAAAATGGAAAAGTGGTATATGGTGTTGGAAAGGTGTTTCTTATGATTAAAAATGGACCGGGGTTCATGGTTTCACAAATGCACTCTCTCTTTATAAAGTGGCAGACAATGGAACACACACAGAGTTAACATATGAGATTGAAACACAGGGTTTGATAACAAGTTACTTAGATATATGGGCATCACGTCCTAACATAGAGACCTTTTGGTTATTAGTCTCTCTTATACTCCACCAAGATGCGAACTAAATTATAACACCTCGGTAATTAAGATACTCAGAGTATAGCAATAAGTTTCATGACATGAAGTGAAAATAAGAACATGCTAGATCTAGTCACAGGAAGAAGCTTGGTCACCCTCAACCCTTGCAGCATGGTATTTTTGTTTATCCCTAGTGAGGTAACAAAGTAAGGTAAACACCCAAGTGGATCACGATATTAAGTTGTCAGCTTACCGCACTCACCACTCCCCGTTACTCCAACTAATGCACACGTTCCCCCACACACGCTCTCATAAACATGCTTGATCATAACAAGTAGACAAGAACGGGGTACATAATATGCATCTATACTCATAACTGAAACAAACATTGCAATCTCAAACATATATTAACTCATAGAAAGATCCACCACATAGGTAATACAACGGTGACTATAATCATGTTCAGCAGATCATACGGTACTAATTAGTGAAGCTCAAGAGAGGAGAGATACATAAGTTACTTCCACAAACCCATAGTACAGAGGTGGACTACTCCCTCTTCATCATGGAGACGGCGGAGAAGTCGATGGAGAAGATGGAGACCACACCGGCAGCGCCCCGTCGGAGTTTTCCCCCTCCAATCTGCAGCTCCTGATCTCCGTTTCGGTGTTTCTGTGTTTGTGCGGCGCTCCTTCCAGAGAACGTCGAAGGACCTTTTTTATAGGCGTTTTTAGGTCAAGACGGAGTCGGTGGACGAAAGATCGACCGCAACGGAGCCACGAGGCCCAAATGAGTGGGCCCCACGCGGCCACAGTACCTGGCCGCGTGGGCCACCCCCTTTTCACCTTGCAGGCTCCGTTTGCTTGATTACTTCGCTCCTACGTCTTCTTCCTTCCAAAATAACGGCCTCTGTATTTTTCCAGGATTTTATGACTACGTTTGGGTCCCTGAAACATAAAAAGAAAGAAATAGGGTTTTCTGCCTGCGCAGGTTAATTCCATAAAAAATAGGAAAACATTATTTTATTTCCTAAAATCATTAAATAACAGTGGTATAACCCTTATATGACGCAAATATGATTAGAATATAAGTGATATAGTGCAAAGTTCATGTATGCATTTTACATGCAACACTTGCTAATAGAGAAACTATGTCTCCAATTGGTATTGTTAGAGATGTGGAAGTTTTATGTGGTAAGACTAAATATCCTGCTGATTTTCTAGTACTTGGTTCGGCTGCTAGTAAGACTTGTCCTATCATTTTTGGTAGACCTTTTCTGAATACTTGTGGTGCCGTTATAGATTTTAAGAAAGAGAAAATCTTTACTAAATTTGCTGGTGAATCTTATGAATTCAATTTCTCTAAATTTGCTAAGGTTCCTTATGAAACTGAATTGCCTAATGAAGATTTTAAGGTTGGTCAGCTTGCCTCTATTGCTCTTGCTCCTAACAATGCTTTGCAGCAACATATGGAGGACCACGAAAGTGAGGTCTTTATGGAAGAAAGGAATGAGCTTGACGAAATATTCCTTCGTCAACCTATACTTAAACATAACTTACTGGTGGAAGATTTGGGTACCACTTTACCACCAAAGGAGGATCCCGTGTTTGATTAAAAACCTTTACCTGATAATCTTAAATATGCTTATATTGATGATAAGAAAATATATCCTGTTATTATTAGTTCTAAGCTTTCAGGTGGAGAAGAGGAAAGGTTATTGGAGGTATTGAAGAAACACCGTGGAGCTATGGGCTATACCCTTGATGATTTGAAAGGGATTTCCCCTGCTATTTGTCAACATGCTATTAATATGGAACCTGAGGCGAAGCCAGTTGTGGAACATCAACGTCGTTTAATACTCAAGATGAAGGAAGTGGTAAGAAATGAGGTATTGAAACTTCTTGAAGCTGGTATTATTTATCCTATTGCTGATAGTAGATGGGTAAGTCTTGTGCATTGTGTTCCTAATAAAGGAGGAATTACTGTTGTGCCTAATGAAAATGATGAACTTATTCCTCAAAGAGTAGTAGTTGGTTATAGAATGTGCATCGATTTTAGAAAGGTTAACAAAGTTACTAAGAAGGAACATTATCCTTTACCTTTTATTGATCAAATGTTGGAAAGGTTGTGTAAGAAGACTCACTTTTGTTTCCTTGATGGGTATTCTAGTTTTTCTCAAATTGCTGTGAGAAAGCAAGATCAAGAGAAAACTACTTTTACTTGTCCTTATGGAACCTATGCTTATAGACGTATGCCTTTTGGTTTGTGTAATGCTCCTGCTACTTTTTAAAGATGCATGTCTGCTATTTTTCATGGTTTTGTGAGGAAATTGTGGAAGTCTTCATGGACGATTTTTCCGTCCATGGAACTTCTTTTGATAACTATTTGCACAATCTTGATAAAGTTTTGCAGAGATGTGAAGAAACTAATCTTGTTCTTAATTGGGAGAAATGCCACTTTATGGTCAATGAAGAAATTGTTCTTGGACATAAAATCTCTAAAAGAGGCATTGAAGTTGATCGAGCTAAAGTTGAGGCAATAGAGAAAATGTCTTGCCCTAGAGATGTCAAAGGTATTCGTAGTATTCTTGGTCATGCTGGTTTCTATAGGAGGTTTATTAAAGATTTCTCTAAAATTTCAAAGCGCCTTACTAATCTTCTCCAAAAAGATGTACCTTTTGTTTTTGATGATGATTGTAAGGAAGCTTTTGAAACTCTGAAGAAGGCTTTAATTACTGCTCCTATTGTTCAATCACCTGATTGGACGTTGCCTTTTGAAATTATGTGTGATGCTAGTGATTTTGTTGTTGGTGCTGTTCTTGGACAGCGGATAGATAAGAAGTTGAATGTTATTCATTATGCTAGTAAGACTCTTGATTCTGCTCAAAAGAATTATGCAACAACTGAAAAAGAGTTTCTTGCTGTAGTCTTTGCTTGTGACAAATTTAGACCTTATATTGTTGATTCAAAAGTCATTATTCATACTGATCATGGTGCTATTAGGTACCTTATGGAAAAGAAAGATGCTAAGCCTAGGCTTATTAGATGGGTGCTTCTTTTGCAAGAGTTTGATTTACATATTGTAGATAGGAAAGGTGCTGAAAATCCTGTTGCTGATAATTTGTCTAGATTGGAAAACATTGCTTATGATCCTATTCCTATTAATGATAGTTTTCCAAATGAACAGTTGGCTGCAATAAGGGTAAGTTCACGATATAGTCCTTGGTATGCTGATTATGCTAACTTTATTGTTTCTAAGTACTTGCCTCCAACTTTTTCAGCTCAGCAAAGAAGGAAATTCTTTTATGACTTGAGGCATTATTTTTGGGATGACCCACATTTATATAAAGAAGGAGTAGATGGCATTATGCGAAGATGTATTCCAGAACATGAACAATGAGAAATATTGAGAAAGTGCCATGGTAGTGCTTATGGAGGACATCATGCTGGAGATAGAAACGCACAAAAGGTTCTACAATCAGGTTTTTATTGGCCTACCCTCTTTAAAGATGCAAGAAAGTTTATTTTATCTTGTGATGAATGTCAAAGAGTTGGTAATATCTCTAGACGTAATGAAATGCCTATGAGTTATTCTCTTGTTATTGAACCATTTGACTGTTGGGGATTCGACTTTATGGGTCCTTTTCCTCCTTCAGAAGGTAATACTCATATACTTGTTGCTGTTGATTATGTTACTAAATGGGTAGAAGCTATACCTACAAAAAGTGCTGATGGTGAGACATCTTTAAAAATGCTTCAAGATGTTATTTTTCCTAGGTTTGGTGTGCCCAGATATCTTATGACTGATGTAGGTTCTCATTTTATTCATGGTGGTTTTAGAAAGACCCTTGCTAAATATGGTGTTAATCATAGAATTGGTTCAGCTTACCATCCCCAAACTAGTGGGCAAGTAGAGTTATCAAATAGACAGATTAAATCTATCTTGCAAAAGACTGTTAATAAATCTAGAAAGAATTGGGCTAGTAAGTTAAATGATGCTTTATGGGCTTATAGAACTGCTTATAAAAACCCTATGGGTATGTCTCCTTATAAAATGGTTTATGGTAAAGCTTGTCACTTGCCCCTAGAATTAGAACACAAAGCTTATTGGGCAGTGAGGGAACTTAATAGAGACTTTAAGCTAGCCGGTGAAAAGAGACTGCTTCATTTGAGTTCTTTAGATGAATGGAGAAGTGAAGCTTATGAAAATGCTAGACTTTTTAAACAGAAAGTTAAGAAATGGCATGATAGGAGAATTATTAAGAGAGAGTTTAATGTTGGTGAGAAAGTTCTATTGTATAGGTCTCGTCCCAGATTTTTTGCAGGAAAATTACTCTCAAAATGGGAAGGACCTTTTGTTATTGTGGAGGTATATCGTTCAGGTGCAATAAAGATTGCTTCACTTAACGAAGCTCTACACAAGTGGTGAATGGACAAAGACTCAAACATTATATTTCTAGAGATCCTTATGATGAAGATGTTGATACTATTCAAGTGGCAACTCCGGAAGTTTTCATCGAAAAGCAAATTCAGGGGATTGCAGAGTCTGTTTTCGAATAGGTAACAGTTTTGGTAAGAAAAAGTTCGCGTTTAGCCTTCCAATAGTTATTTTTGTCATTTATATTAAATATGGAAAAATAAGAGACCAAACCGGGTAGGAGAAGGTGCCCGAGGGCACCTCACCATGCCGTGGCGCGGGCCCACCCCTGGCCGCGCCGCCACGTGGTGAGGGCGCCTCGGAGCCCATCTCCGACCAGGTTTTCTCCTGTACCTTCCTTTTGTTGTAAAACTTTTTGCTATATAATCCCCTGGAGCCCCCGAGGTTCGTATATCGCCTTTTCGTCGTGTTTTTGTTTCGAGCTGTTTCTGCCAGATTTCATCCGTGGATCTAGAGCCGCCATGTCTTCGTCTGAGCCCTCCAAGGACAGCTTCTTCGCGAACGTTGTCAACCCGTACATGAACGAGTTGAAGATGCATCTGAAGGAGTCACTGCTCAAGGATGGGGAGTTGCAAGTGGAAGACTTTCAAGGTCCTAAAGGGGAAGGAAGCCTGGAAGACAGGATGGAGAAGCTGGAGCAAGAGGTCTTTACTTACAAGAAGATGACGGAGCGTGAATTGGACATCTTTAACAGGATGGTGTCTGGACTTGAGGCTGAACACAAGAAGGAGACCGCAAAGCTCTAGGAGGACAATTTCTCACTCCACGAGACCACCAACAAACTTCAAGTGCAACTCTACGATGTTCAGAATCAAAACTGTGAGTATGAAATCAGGTTTAAATGCATAAGCTCTGCTGCCAGTTTCAGGATACCAGAAACCAAGGCATCATTTGATGACGGAGAGCCTCTGCCTTGGAAGTTTGATGATGAGGATATTTCACCACCACCGCCGAAGGAGTAATTCATCATTGGTATTGGCATCCCCTTGGCTTGTTCCAAGCTTGGGGGAGTGCCGTAGTATCACACCATTATCTTTACCTTTTACCTTTCAATAGTCATATCGTGAGTAGGGAAGTTATCTTATGGGATGGTTTGCAATGTTGAAGTATCTCTCTTTTAGTTGGTTATCTATGTATCCCTTGGTGTGAGTTGCCGTTATGGAATATTAATGAGAAGTTTCATCATTTACTTTCTGCATACTTTATTTTAGTTTGCAATTTCTTTCATGTTGATAATCTTTTCATTAGTATTGGTACCACTTTGGGAGCATTAAGTAGATCTTTTTGGTTTTGGCAAACTTAGCATTGGTCAGTAGTTACAATACTTTGAGGCTTAAGTAGAGAGAGGGAAGTGTATGTAGATAAATTATTCCATGATCTTTCTTTCTTGTT
Organism: Poa pratensis; assembly: GCA_947311845.1. Taxonomy (NCBI): domain Eukaryota; kingdom Viridiplantae; phylum Streptophyta; class Magnoliopsida; order Poales; family Poaceae; genus Poa; species Poa pratensis. Next base: position 47,352,305 of record CAMZMU010000074.1, read on the forward strand.
GGCTCATAAGCTTAGTATTCTCAAGTTAAAATTATTTGTGCTTCCAAGGAAGATTGCATGATTGTTCTTACTACATGTATATTTGTTTGTATCCCTCAACTCTTATGCTTGCTACACAACCTTACTAGCCGAAAAACCTGTATTGAGAGGGAATGCTTCTCATACATCCAAACCTTGAGCCAAATCATTGCCATTTGTGTCCACCATAACTACCTATCATGTGGTATTTCCTGCCACTCCAAGTAAATACTTCATGTGCTACCTTTAATTATTCAAAAACTATTACCTCTCATTTGTGTCACTGTTTATTAGCTCATGAGGAAGTATGTGGGTTCCATGAAGGCGTTATTTCCAATAGCGGCTCCCATGAAGGACGTTATTTCCAGTCTATATGTATGTCGTTGTCAACGAATGGCAGTGGGCACTCTATCCCCCTTGTCAACTAGACTTTCAATAGCGGCTCCCATGAAGGACGTTATTTCTACCCAAGGGTAGATCATCCCTCTTCTCTTTTGTTTACACATGCGTAATTATAAAATTGGTATGACACTCCTCCCAACCTTTGCTTACACAAGCCATGGCTAACTGAATCCTCGGGTGCCTTCCAACAATCACATACCATGGAGGAGTGTCTATTTGATAATGTTTAACACTTTGAAATTTGCTTCTGATAAATCATGGCAAAATATGTGAAGAGAATTAAGCAGTTATAGTTGTAATTAACTGGGACTGGTGATGGCCCTTGAAGAGGTTGATCTGCGGCGCCAGAAAACACTTTGTTGCGCGCTAAGTTGACGAGGGAATATCTTGCGGTGTTGCTTCTATCTCCCCGTCAACGGCGCCAGAAAGCAGTCTTGATCTCCGGTGCGTAGTTACCTGGTCAAAAGTAAATGGGTTAGGTTGAGACTCCAAGTGCAGAGTGTGTAGTAGTGGAAGACGTGTTTTCCCCACGAGGGTGACTCGAGGGTTTAATATCGAACTCGCGGGAATCAGTAGTGAAGATATATCTTCTTATCCTTCTTTTGGTTACCTACAAAACAAAGTTAAATGTTTTGGTCCTCAACCTCACCTGTGGTTGTCAAGCACAAGGTGTAAGAATGATATCAAGATAGTTATGCAATGCAAACAGGAAATAAATATGCAATGGTAAATGATATTTTTGGGTTTTTTAATGATGTATGCAAGATGAAAAGTATTTTTGTATTTTCGGATTTAATGATGGCTGAAAATGAAAAGTGGTATATGGTGTTGGAAAGGTGTTTCTTATGATTAAAAATGGACCGGGGTTCATGGTTTCACAAATGCACTCTCTCTTTATAAAGTGGCAGACAATGGAACACACACAGAGTTAACATATGAGATTGCAACACAGTTTGATAACAAGTTACTTAGATATATGGGCATCACGTCCTAACATAGAGACCTTTTGGTTATTAGTCTCTCTTATACTCCACCAAGATGCGAACTAAATCATAACACCTCAGTAATTAAGATGACTCAGAGTATAGCAATAAGTTTCATGACATGAAGTGAAAATAAGAACATGCTGGATCTAGTCACAGGAAGAAGCTTGGTCACCCTCAACCCTTGCAGCATGGTATTTTTGTTTATCCCTAGTGAGGTAACAAAGTAAGGTAAACACCCAAGTGGATCGCGATATTAAGTTGTCAGCTTACCGCACTCACCACTCCCGTTACTCCAACTAATGCACACGTTCCCCCACACACGCTCTCATAAACATGCTTGATCATAACAAGTAGACAAGAACGGGGTACATAATATGCATCTATACTCATAACTGAAACAAACATTGCAATCTCAAACATATATTAACTCATAGAAAGATCCACCACATAGGTATTACAACGGTGACCGTAATCATGTTCAGCAGCTCATACGGTACTAATTAGTGAAGCTCAAGAGAGGAGAGATACATAAGTTACTTCCACAAACCCATAGTCCAGAGGTGGACTACTCCCTCTTCATCATGGAGACGGGGAGAAGTCGATGGAGAAGATGGAGACCACACCGGCAGCGCCCCGCCGGAGTTTTCCCCCTCCAATCTGCAGCTCCTGATCTCCGTTTCGGTGTTTCTGTGTTTGTGCGGCGCTCCTTCCAGAGAACGTCGGGGACCTTTTTTATAGGCGTTTTTAGGTCAAGACGGAGTCGGTGGACGAAAGATCGACGGCAACGGAGCCACGAGGCCCAAATGAGTGGGCCCCACGCGGCCACAGTACCTGGCCGCGTGGGCCACCCCTTTTGCCTTCGGCTCCGTTTGCTTGCTTCCTTCGCTCCTAGTCTTCTTCCTTCCAAAATACGACCTGTATTTTTCCAGATTTTTGACGACGTTTGGGTCCCTGAAACATAAAAGGAAAGAAATAGGGTTTTCTGCCTGCGCAGGGTTAATTCCATAAAAATAGGAAACAATTGATTTATTTCCTAAAATCATTAAATAACAGTATATAACCCTTATATGATGCAAATATGATTGGAATATAAGTGATATAGTGCAAAGTTCATGTATGCATTTTACATGCATCAACATCCCCAAGCTTAACCATGCTCGTCCTCGAGTATGAAGGTGATAAAACTAACATGGACTTTGCAATATATACTAACAATGGATATCAAAGATGATTACTTGCTACATAAGTCAAATGATTCATTCTTCAAAGGAGTAGCAATATGCAAAACAGTTTATGAAGTGATATCAAGTATTCAAGCAAGGATGTTCATGATAGTTCACAAAGTGTAACATAGTAGCAAGTAATATGGACATTCTTACTTTTGCATACATGTGGTCCATAGAGTGATGATGAAAATCTGAATATGTTTGGTGGACACTTTGGAAAGATGAATAAGTGAGTAGAGGTAAAGCATGCATAAGTTTCATCTAACTCCAAACTCTCTACTTAAGTTAATGATTGCAATGTGGTAATACTTGGTGTCAAGCTCTCATTCCCCTATCATAGCATCTTGAATGATTATAGTTTAATGTGAGAGCAAATATGAGTAGTGTGCTTGACAAAGTAAAGGTTGGATGTCTCATGCCCCTTGAATACAAGTACCTACACCATGAGTTACTCAACTTGGGAAAAGCAAGTTCAAGTTATCTATCATTGTAAGTAATAATAGTATCATCAAGAGCGTCAACTGGGGTACCTCTTGTCCCAGGATATGGAACAAGCCCATATCAAAATGACAAGACAAACAAACAAGATGAAAACCTCAACACCCTTTTTATTTACCATTGGAATAGCTTTTTATTGTAAGGTGTGTCATAGATAATTCACCATAGCATGTAAGTAAATTTCCACCATGAATAATGCATGGCTTAGATTAGCGGCCCAGGCGTCTCTCTAACCATTTATACAAACTCATTCAAACTAAATCATTTCCCCTTATTTCACCATGATAGGCATCCATAGACAAAAGCACATGATATCAACTAAATGGAGCATGTTGAAAGCTTTGCATGTGACAGCACATATGGGCTAACTCCCAACCTCGACATTTATCAAGCCACTAGCATCATAATCTTAATCACAATGGGTCATGTTTTATTTATAGCAATGATAGTAAAAATGTGCATCAAGTTCATGAGAGCTATATAACCAACTTTTCCCATGGCAATCAATAACATAATCATTTTCATTCAGAGGTATAGATAACACAAATATCATGATGAACATACTCGGAATAGCATATAGCTAGTAGGTAGATATGGTGGACTCACTGGAATAACTTTGGTTGAAGGTGTTGGAAACAAGTTTTGACTTGTTGGAATGTTTGGGCTAGCAAAAGGGAGAAAGTTGACCATCTAGATGCATGCATGAGTGTCCATAGAACTAACTAATCCATGTTAAACCAAGTAAAATAACAATCAGCACCAAAACATGAATAAGTGATAGCTCTTCAAAAAGATTTGCAAACTATTACTCATAAACAAGCTCATGAATCATGCAACTATATGTATCATTAAAAATCAACTCAAACATCCCTTTTCCCAATCTTATAAAAGCATCCAACATATTTCAACCCATATTTCCAGTAGCTCTCCATATATAAATGATAGTGTGGTGGTCTCTCAAAATCAAACAAAACAAACAAAAACACGCTCCAAGTTTATGCGATAAAGTGTTTCGATCGAAAAACAGAAGTTGGACGTGTGCAAACCGAGAGTGTGTAGGTCCAGTGGGGTTGTCTTCACATCCCCAAGCTTATGGTCTTCACCATCCTTGGATAGCTCTTGGTGCATCTCCTCCAATCCCTGTGAAAAAACTTCAAAACACCGTTTCTCCCATTTCTTTTCTGTGGGGTGCATTAATAGTGATAAACAAATAGGTTTCTTGCTGCATATAATCCTTGAACAAAAATTCATATGAGATGTCCAGAAAGTGTATAATGTTGTATGCCTACTCATAAACTCAATTGGATCAAAAAGATTCAACTTAAAAGCTCAAAGCATGCATCAAACAAAATGGGACAGAATCTGTCCAGAAAAACAGCAGCAGTAAAACGTATTTTTCTACCCTACCAAACTTTCTCGAAAAATTCCGAAAAATTCATGCATACAGAGGATGAAAAGTTGCAACTACAGTTCAAATATGAGCTCATTCGGAGTTACAGAATAAGAATTAAAAATCATACCGTGCACTGATTCGTGCAGGAATAAAATCTCCGAACGCTATAAGCAACTTTTTCAAACCAAAAAGGGTAAAACTTGGCACTTTATTTAAAATTCCAGAACCTAAACTAGACACAAAGTCTCTTGTTACAGCAAGAGGACACAAAAAAATCACACAAAAAATAACCGGGTTGCCTCCCGCAAAGCGCTTTCTTTATAGCCATATAGCTAGGCTTCTTACTTGTTGTTTATTGTGGACGAAGCTCATGAGGGAGCTTGAACTTTGGTGGTTCCCTCTTCCTTGGAAGTGTTCCATGCACTTCTTGTGTGGGAACTGAAACTTCACATTCCCTTCCTTTGAATCAATGATGGCACCTGTGGTACGAAGAAAAGGTCTTCCAAGAATAATAGGACTAGAGGTTTTATTCCCCATATCCATGATTAGAAAATCCACAGGCACAAAAGTCATATGTAACTCCACCATAACATCACTTACTTTTCCTAAAGCATGTTTAATAGAGTCATCAGCAAGTGCTAGTTCAATGAGCATTTTTCAAGATTTTTCAATTCAAGCACTTCATATAGTTCTTTAGATAAAACAGAGACACTAGATCCTAGATCAAGTATAGCATGGTGTGTCTCTTTTCCAATAGTTACTAGTACCTTAGGAATCCACATATCCCCAAGCTTAGGTGGTATCATAGCCTCTTGGTTGTACCTAGCAATCTTTTCTTTCAAGACATGATTAGCAATATAAGAACCAAAGCCTGCTTGATTAGTGTTGATGGAAGGATCACTTGCAAATTTTTGTAAGATAGATATTAATTCATGCAAGCTACAATTTTCTAAGTCAAGCAAAGGATCCTTGACTTCACTAAGCATTTTAACTTCCTCAACTTTCTTTTCTAACTCAATCAGCATAAGAGATTCATCATGTTCAGTTTCTTTACTTCTTCTCTTAAACCACTAAGTTGAGACATGAATGGCAGCAAATATTCAGGATAGTTCAATAATTCATTAAGAGTTTCCTCCAAAGTGAGAGGAACATTTTCAGCAATATTAATAGAATTCATTCCAACCACAGGTGATGCTTGTGGTTTCCCTGCAGACATACTCAATAAGGTGGCTTGATTATCAGCTAGTTTTGACAAAGCTTTGTCTAGTCCTGCAGCTTGGAGTTGTAAGCCTTTAATATCAGAACTAATAGAGGCAACAGACTTATTCAACTCTTGTATCATAGTGTTATGACTAGCAACTTGTTCCATAAGAATTTTGTTAGCCTCATAATTATCATTGTGTAATGACATAGGCTTCCAATTATTATCATTAGCATTAGGATATGGAACAAAAGGACGATTGTTGGGAACATATGGTGGTTTATTATAGGAGTTATAATTGTTGTTACCATACCCATTATTACCATAGTTCCTAATGAAGTTGACATCAATATTTTCAGAATTGTTACCAACTAGTTCTTGCAAAGGAACATTTTCAACACTAGGTTTATTAAGCAAAGCAAGAATAGTATCCATTTTAGATGACAAATCATTAGTTTCCTCAATAGAGTTCACTTTCTTAGAAGGGTTAGGTGCCCTATCAGTATGCCATTGACTATAGTTTTGCAAAATGCTTTCCAATATGTTTTTAGCTTCTACTATAGTCTTACTCATAAAAGCACCTCCAGCAGCAGAATCAAGTATATTTCTAGACATGTAGTTTAAACCATTGTAGAAAGAGTGTAATATGGTCCATTCATTAACTCCATGTGAGGGACAAGTTCTAAGCATAAGTTTTATCCTATCCCAAGCCATAGCAACATGTTCATTTTCATTTTGCCTAAAAGAAAGATGTTGTTTCTATTTTGCAAAATTTTAACAGGGGGATAATATTTCTTAATGAAAGCTTCTTTTAGATCATCCCAAGAATTAATACTACCAGAGGTAAGGAATGCAACCACTCTTTAGCTTTTCCTCTAAGTGAAAAAGGAAATAACTTCAGTTTTAGGATATCACTTTCCACATTTTTAAACTTTTGCATGTCACATATTTCAACAAAGTCATGAAGATGCATAGAGGCATCCTCCATAGCACTACCACCAAATTGTTCCCTAGTTATCAAGTTCAACAAACTAGGACTTACTTCATAACTCTCAGCTTTATCTTAGGTGTGGCAATAGCTCTTGTGATAAATTGATCATTAGGAGTGTTTGTGTAGTCACACAACTTAGTTCTTTCTCCCATTTTAGCAAGTTTTTTTGTTTTTTATTTTTTATGCAAAACTGAAAATAAATATGCAAACGGAATATGATATGCAATGACACTAACAAAACAAATAAATTGCTTTGTAAGTAAAGATGGATAAGATGGTGCTCACGTAGGTGCAACCTCCCCAAGCTTAGGTGTTAGCACAAGTTGGTGAAGTTGACTTCGTTGTGAGATGAATGCGATGATGCACACCCTTGGATAAATCTCTCAGCTATGATTCCCCGGCAACGGCGCCAGAAAATAGTCTTGATGGCCCTTGAAGAGGTTGATCTATAGCGCCAGAAAACACTTTGCTGCGCGCTAAGTTGACGAGGGAATATCTTGCGGTGTTGCTTCTATCTCCCCGTCAACGGTGCCAGAAAGCAGTCTTGATCTCCGGTGCGTAGTTACCTGCGTCAAAAGTAAATGGGTTAGGTTGGGACTCCAAGTGCAGAGTGTGTAGTAGTGGAAGACGTGTTTTCCCCACGAGGGTGACTCGAGGGTTTAATATCGAACTCTCGGGGAATCAGTAGTGAAGATATATCTTCTTATCCTTCTTTTGGTTACCTAGAAAACAAAGTTAAATGTTTTGGTCCTCAACCTCACCTATGGTTGTCAAGCACAAGGTGTAAAAATGATATCAAGATAGTTATGCAATGCAAACAGGAAATAAATATGCAATGATGGTGGATGCAATGGTAAATGATATTTTTGGTTTTTTTAATGATGTATGCAAATGGAAAAGTGGAATATGGTGTTGGAAAGGTGTTTCTTATGATTAAAAATGGACCGGGGTTCATGGTTTCACAAATGCACTCTCTCTTTATAAAGTGGCAGGCAATGGAACACACACAGAGTTAACATATGAGATTGCAACACAGGGTTTGATAACAAGTTACTTAGATATATGGGCATCACGTCCTAACATAGAGACCTTTTGGTTATTAGTCTCTCTTATACTCCACCAAGATGCGAACTAAATCATAACACCTCGGTAATTAAGATGACTCAGAGTATAGCAATAAGTTTCATGACATGAAGTGAAAATAAGAACATGCTGGATCTAGTCACAGGAAGAAGCTAGGTCACCCTCAACCCTTGCAGCATGGTATTTTTGTTTATCCCTAGTGAGATAACAAAGTAAGGTAAATACCCAAGTGGATCGCAATATTAAGTTGTCAGCTTACCGCACTCACCACTCCCCGTTACTCCAACTAATGCACACGTTCCCCCACACACGCTCTCATAAACATGCTTGATCATAACAAGTAGACAAGAATGGGGTACATAATATGCATCTATACTCATAACTGAAACAAACATTGCAATCTCAAACATATATTAACTCATAGAAAGATCCACCACATAGGTAATACAACGGTGACCGTAATCATGTTGAGCAGTTCATACGGTACTAATTAGTGAAGCTCAAGAGAGGAGAGATACATAAGTTACTTCCACAAACCCATAGTCCAGAGGTGGACTACTCCCTCTTCATCATGGAGATGGCGGAGAAGTCGATGCAGAAGATGGAGACCACACCGGCAGCGCCCCGCCGGAGTTTTCCCCCTCCAATCTGCAGCTCCTGATCTCTGTTTCGGTGTTTCTGTGTTTGTGCGGCGCTCCTTCCAGAGAACGTCGGGGGACCTTTTTTATAGGCGTTTTTAGGTCAAGACGGAGTCGGTGGACGAAAGATCGACGGCAACGGAGCCACGAGGCCCAAATGAGTGGGCCCCACGCGGCCACAGTACCTGGCCGCGTGGGCCACCCCCTTTTCGCCTTGCGGGCTCTGTTTGCTTGATTCCTTCGCTCCTACGTCTTCTTCCTTCCAAAATAACGACCTCTGTATTTTTCCAGGATTTTATGGCGACGTTTGGGTCCCTGAAACATAAAAGGGAAGAAATAGGGTTTTCTGCCTGCGCAGGGTTAATTCCATAAAAATAGGAAACAATTATTTTATTTCCTAAAATCATTAAATAACAGTGGTATAACCCTTATATGATGCAAATATGATTAGAATATAAGTGATATAGTGCAAAGTTCATGTATGCATTTTACATGCATCAACTGGGCACCTCATTTGCCAGCTCTTTTTGCAAAGTTATTGAATAAGCGGATGTATATGTCACTAGTCCATTAGTGAAAGTCTGTCATGAGTAAATGACAAGGTGATAGAGAAAACTCCACATAACTTCCTCATGAGCTATAAAACATTGACACAAATAAGAGATAAAAGCTTTTGAATATCTAGACCTTAGAGATACCAAACATGCAAACCAAATTTCAACAAGCTCTACGGTAGTTCTCCACTAATAGGTTTTAACTACATTATGCAAGAGCTTAAACATGATTTACTTTAGAGCTCAAAACAATTGCAAAGCATCAAATTATCCAAGATAATGATCTACGAGAATGAGTATGTCTTTTCAATATACCATCTACCACATGTAGCATTTTCTGTTTCCAACCAAACACCAATCAACTTATTTCAACATAAAACTCTCCAAATAATACAACAATGAAACAAGAGAGTACTTCTCTATAAGAACTAACAGCTCTGAACAAGAGATGCATGAAAAACAGGAGCTAAAAGTATTGCAGTAGCTAGACAAGAATACTCAACAAATATAAGTGAAGAATATGAGTATTCATATGAAAAAGCGGAGCGTGTCTCTCTCCCACACAAGAATGCTAGGATCCAATTTATTCAGAAAATGAAAATAACAAAGCAAAAATAAAAGCACACAGACGCTCCAAGTAAAGCACATAAGATGTGAAAGAATTAAAATATAGTTTCACTAGAGATGACCTGATAAGTTGTTGATAAGAAGGGGATGCCTTGGGCATCCCCAAGCTTAGATGCTTGAGTCTTCTTGAAGTATGCTTGGGTGACCCATGGGGGCATCCCAAGCTTAGTCTTTTTCACTCTTCTTGATCATATCATATCACCCTCCTCTCTCGATCCTTGAAAACTTCCTTCACACCAAACTCAGAGTAATTCTCATTAGAGGGTTAGTGCATAATCAAAAATTCATATGTTCTGTAAGGACACAATAATCTCCAATATTTCTGGACATTAGCTACAGCCACTGATATTTTGTGGAGCAAAGAAATCCACTCAAACACAGTAAAAGAGAGAATGCAAAATAAAAGGCAGAATCTGTCAAAACAGAACAGTCCGTAAAGACGAATTTTTTCGAGGCAGTTAAGTTGCTCAGATCAGAAAACTCAAAACTAATGAAAGTTGCGTACATATCTGAGGATCACGCATGAATTTTTTCAGGTTTTTCCAATTTTTCTGGAGTTTATACAGCTCAAAACGGTGGACAGCAAAAATCTGTCCCTGCGCAGAAATCCAAATCTAGCATCAACTCTCTATTAAAGACTTTACTTGGCACAACAATGCGATAAAATAAAGATACAAGGAGTTGTTACAGAAGTAAGCAAGCTCTTGACTCAAATAAAAGAAAATTGTAGAAGATAAAATAACATGGGTTGTCTCCCACAAGCGCTTTTCTTTAAAGCCTTTTAGCTAGGCAAGAAGATTTTTATGATGCTCTCATATGTATGAGTTGAATATAAGAGAGCATCAAAAGCAAATATTAAACACATTTAAGTCTAACCCACTTCCTATGCAAAGGAATATTGTAAGAAAATAAATCAATGAAGCACAAAGTGACTAGCATAGTAAGGAAAAGAATTGCAACTTCAAAACTTCAACATAAAGAGAGAACTTAATATTATTGTGATGTATGAATTCATGTCTCCTTCTCTCATAAGAACTTTCAGTAGCATCATTGATAAAATCCACAATATAACCATCACATGAAACATTCTTACCATGATCCATATGCATAAAAGTATCAATATTTTCCACATAAGCAAAGTTCTTATTAATAACAATGGGAGTAGGATCATCATAAAGAACTTGAACATGATAGACAAGTTGTATATTAGAGAGATGGTTTTGGGTAATCCTCCATAACTATGACAAGTTTCATGAGGATGATTGTAATTATAACATATGTCATAGTTGTCATTATGATAATTATCAAAGATTGGAGGCATAGTATCATCATAAACAACAGAATAGTTATCTTCCAAAGTGTGTTCATTTGTAAACATATCATCATCAATTTTACTAGAAGGAGATGTCTTAAATATATAATCATCAGTAGCAAAAGGATTTTCAAACACCTCATCCCCAAGATTGGAGCTTTCCATATCATAATTGGATGGAACATGGATAGTACTAATAGTATAGACATTATTAACATCATCATTTTCAGAATTGGTACCCCAAAGATTTTCAATATCAAAAGTAGTTTCATTTTCCCAATCATGATCACTACAAGAAGTAACAGACATATAATCATCTTCAATAGTGCCTATAGATTTAGTGTCGAGATAATAATGACCCCAAGTATGTGAATCTTCTTCAATAAATTTAGACTCATTAGAAACAATCATGAAAGGAGCAACATGCTTAGGAGAGGATACCTTTTCCTCTCTCTTTTTACTCCTCTTCTTCTTCTTTCCTCTCTTCTTTTTATCTTTAGGAGGGAGAGGTTTGAAAGGAAGCTTCTCCACATGCCCTGGTTCATTGTTAGAAACAATAGAAGAAACTTGGGAGGATTCCTCCCTTTCATTAATTAGAGTAAAACAAGTATAAGTCCTTTCATATTTTGGTAAAGGTACATCTTTTATAATTTTTTCTATATAAGGATTACTGTGGCTCTTATCAACACAATGGAGACGGCATCCCCGCAAAATACTATTCATATCAAAAGAACTCATATCTAACAAAGAAGTTTTCCTTGATAACTCTTCACACCCCAAAAATAATTCAAGTTCATCATAAAGATCGGGATGGATCATGCTATCATCAAACAAACTCGAAATTGTATCATTAAACTTTGAGCATTGGAATTCGAAATGACCTTCTTCATAGCAGAGTTCACAAATAAAAGGATATAGGGCACAAACCTTTTCAGCAAGATCATTTAGAGCCCTACTCCATATTCTAGTTTTCTCATGCTTATGAAGTTTACAATATTCTTCTTCATTATTAGTCTTTTCACAAGGTCTAAGCACTCCACAAAAATTAACATGCTTATAAGAAATAGCATTTTCAGAAGTTTGAGCATGTTTATTGCAATCATTAACAACAATTTCATTTTCCATGCAAGTGTCTTTGAAAGGTTCATGATACATGTCCCAGCTTTCTTTAGGAACATTAATATGAGAAGCAAAGGTTCTACAACAATCAACAATAATTTGAGAATCAAGACCATAATTAGCACTAAGCTTTTGAAAACCAGCAGTTTCAACGAAAGACTTAATGCATTCATATTCATAGTTTATACCTGATTCTTTACCTTTGTCGTTCTCCCAATCTTCAGTATTGCTTTGAATTCTTTCAAGAAGATCCCATCTAGCTTCAACCTTCTTACTTGTGAAAGAACCCTCTGAACAGGCATCTAGATAATCCTTGCAATGACCTGAAAGCCTTGCATAAAAATTAGTAACAATTATTTTCTCAGGAAGCTCATGGTTAGGACATTTGAGTATTAATGTTTTCAGCCTTCCCCAAGCTTGAGCAATGCTTTCTCCATCACGAGGCCAAAAATTAAAAATGTAATTCCTATCTAAATACAATTCATAAGGAGGATAAAATTTAGAGTAAAAGAGATATTCAAGCTCCTTCCACTCCGAATGATGAGGATCATCCAGTAGCTCATACCACTCCCTTGCTTTGTCTTAAGTGACAATGGAAATAATTTCTTCATGGCATTTTCTCTTGATAAACCTGCAACCTTAAACAACTCACAAAGTTCTTTAAGTTTCAACAAGTGATCACTTGGATGGACTGTTCCATCCCCTGCATAACGTCATCCATAACCTTTTCAACAATTTCCATAGGTATTTCAAAAGGAATACTTTCAGTAGGTGGATTTAGAATATCACAAGCATCATTAGAATTATCACATATGGGAGACAAAGTATCATCAAAGCAAATTTTCTCCTCTAAAGCTGGGGAACTAAAAAGATCATTTTCATAAAAACTAGCTTCCCCAAGCTTAGACTTTTCCATAGCATTAGCAATAATAGTGTTCAAGAATTCATGCTAATAACATTGCTCACTATTATGCAAACAAACTTCCATAGGTTTTTAATTTTCTCTTCAAAAGCATCATGTCCTAATTCAATATAAAGTTCATAAAGATCTCTAATTTTTTTGTTGTTTTCCATTAAGCCTAACTAGTGAAAATAAAAACAAGAAACAAAAAGAAATAATTGCAGAATCTAAAGGAGATACCTTCCAACACTTACCTCCCCGGCAACGGCGCCAGAAAATAGCTTGATGTCTACGCACGCTTCTATTCTTGTAGACAGTGTTGGGCCTCCAAGAGCAGAGGTTTGTAGAACAGCAGCAAGTTTCCCTTAAGTGAATCACCCAAGGTTTATCGAACTCAGGGAGTAGAGGTCAAAGATATCCCTCTCAAGCAACCCTGCAATTAAGATACAAGAAGTCTCTTGTGTCCCCAACACACCAATACACTTGTCAGATGTATAGGTGCACTAGTTCGGCGAAGAGATAGTGAAATACAAGTAATATGGATGATTATAAGTAGTAATTGCAATCTGAAATAAAAATGGCAGCAAGCAAACATGTAGCAGAACTGTTGTAAACGGTGTTTCAATGCTTAGAAACAAGGCCTAGGGATCATACTTTCACTAGTGGACACTCTCAACAATGACATCATAATTGAATACATAAATATCTTCTCTTCACTATGCTACTCTGAACCACACTCCGGTTGGATAACGAACACCAATTCAGTGCGTAGGGCTATAAAAGCACACCCCAAAGTCTGAGTAAACAAACACCACAATTTCATGGAGACATCCAACTCAAATTATAACTCGTGATAAGTATTTATGCAAACTTTAGCCTAAGAGCCACACACGGTGCGCACACTGTCATCTTCACACCGTGGGACAAGGTGACTCCGGAGATCACATTAATAAAATCACTTGAGTAGCATAATAGATGAAGAGTAACATCTACTTATTCAACTAGATTACAAAGCTCATGATCACATAAAGATCACACCATGGGAGAGAGAGATAACCCACATAGCTACCGGTAGAGCCCTCAGCCTCGGGGGAGAACTACTCCCTCCTCATCATGGGAGGCAGCAACGGCGATGAAGATGGCGGTGGTGTGGCGCCCCGACCCGACTGCTATACAGTGATGCTGTGTGTCACCGGTTAAGCGATACAAACGGAGGTTACGGGTTTACCAAGCCCCGGCCAAAACCTTTGGCAGGCGTTGCTCGGTATGGATCATCGGCAACGCAACACCCCGATTGATGCCTTAACGCAGGCACAACTATCAATGCATAATAGAGAGATCAAGACTTGTGGAACAACTGGCACATTACAGACTCTACGACTCAAAGCATTATAGTTCAACTCTTATAATAGAGAAAGATAGCAAATATTACAACCAGAGGTCACAGACCCAATAGTACATCAAGCGGAAGCAAATTAAGTTGTTCTAACAACAAGATCCAAATTATGGCCTAAGAGGCCTACAGATAAACATTCCCAGCACCAGCTGTCCCGGAGATGTCCCAAGCACCCACCTTCACGGTCGATGAAGTCCTCCTCTAAAATCAAATAAACAACGTTGAGTTCGACGAACTCTGCAAGATTATTAGAGCTACTAGCTCGATGATTGGCTTACAAAGGTTTTATGGCTGTTTTGCATAAAGCTAGTTTTCATCAGAAAAGACATAACTCCATGGCATCGACTAATCAGAATATTTTTAAAGGGGTAAGAAGTAAACTCTTTTCTTCTGATCATCTTCAACAACCACAATCCATCACTGCACCTATCTACAGAGGCACCTCCCGAATCACCCTCGAGGAAGTCCACCTTGCATTCTTGGTAGTACCTTTAGTACTCAGGTTTTAATCATTCCATTCAAATTATTCTATGGTCCTACCTTCACTTCCCAAGTTCGTCCGTAACCGTGGACACGGCTTTTCGAAAAGATTTAACCCTGCAGGGGTGCACTATGTTTAACTTCGGTACCGCCCGGCCCATTGCCTACACGTAGCTCCCTTCCGGGGAAAGCCGGCTGAGTGGGAACGGTTACAACCTTTACCTTGTTAAAGACTAACCCAGGATCATCAGTGAGGACGGAGCAGCGGATCACAACACCCTGCCCCGTGGCCACTCATTTTCCTAAACACCACCATCCTCATCTCAGTCTTGGCCACCGTCTTCACGCACGCGTAAATGGAAGCTCAAACTAGAGGACCCTGGCTAGTCCCCCCAAGTTAGTTGGTCGACGAGGGCTGCATATACCCCACCGAATGGAAGCGCGCTCATTCTTGGTTCAAGAGGTACAGAACTCGCACCTGGGCGGCAAGAACGAGACAACCCACCACAATCCATGTGGCCCCTCATCCCCACCTTTAAGCATGTTTATTATCAGTATCCACATTTCTCCACCATCATCCGGCCAACAACGAAATATCCACCGGACAACTAAGCATTTAACTAAGCATGACTAAGCATAATACACAACATAGTTAAGTAACTCAGGCCAACAAAGCAATCCTATGGATATTAGGAGGGAACAGGTATTGGCATCAGAATCATAATGCAACTATAGGATACTCTAATCCAACCAAATTGACATTTGGAACCGCATGCAATAATATAGTGGAGAAAATATTTGCGGAAAACATAGGAGGAGACATGCTCAGAGGGGGATTACGCTTGCCTTGTTCAGCAGGCTGGTAATACGGGTCATCAGGGTATTGTGGAGAAACCCCGACTCCTTGATCTATCGATGTATAAGAACACCGGAAAGCACAATCAAATACCACACCATATAAAACAAGTGCAATGCACAAGCACATGATGATATGACATTTTAAATGCACCATAGAAGTATTAAACATGACCAACAAGTTAAATGGGTCCCAAATATATTTATTGCATTATTTGGATTAATCCCCATATTTAAACTTAATGGAATTAGCCAATTTCGAAAATATGCAGTACTGAAATGTTGTCCAACAATGCATGCTATTTATGGTACTGGATAACTCATAATTTTGTGAGCATTTGGATATTTTAAACCCATTTTTCTGATTGACCAATAAAAAGTTATTGCATTTTCAATATTTGATTTAGTGCTGCCATTTTAGTAATTTATTTCAAACAACACTAAAACTATTTATCCATGCTTGAAAATGAAGTGAATCTTGAAGTACTTTTGTTGCTGAACATTTTGGTATATCCCACTTAATTTTTGGATCCATTTTTATATAGTTATGAATTTTACAAAATCCAAATCATTTCTGCCATTTTACAGAAAGGCAAGAAACAATTATTTCCAGTATTCAGTTCAACATGAAATTGACATGAAAATGTAAAGTTTCTTCCCCTGGTCATTTAGAGACCAAGTTTGCATTTTCCTGATCTATACATAAAAAGATATGGATTTTCCAAGAATTATTTCTTTTCTGCCCTTTTCTTCAATTTAATAAAACATTAAATAAATTAATTTATTTGGATGTGTGAGTTATACCAATAGACAGGTTGTATTTTTCTGAACAATTTGGTATATTGTTTACCATTTTTGGACATGTATTCCAAAAGATATTGAATTTACAAATTTCTATTTGAATCTGCTTTTTCTTTTAAATCCCAGGAAAAATCTACCGAAACGTTTTGCACACGGGCTGTGCTAGCCCGTGCCACTGACTGGCGGGGCCCGTGGCCACGCTGGCAGCCACGCAAGCGCGCGGGCCCAGCGGCCGGTTTGACCGGAGCGCGGCGTCGCGGACGCGCGCGTCGGCTGTCACCCGCGACGAGCACGGACACGTCGATCTACAGCACGAGGGTGCGTTCTACGGGTGGCTACGGACTCACACGGACACGGCGAGCAAGAATACGGCGGCGCCGCTACCTATTGGTCGCCGGAGCGACGCGCACGGCGGCGACCCACGGCGGCCGACGACGAGCTACAACGACACGGCGAAACCAGAGCGCGAAAAAGAGGACGGAGATGTCCAGGAGGTTGCTCTGCTTACCCTCGACCCGTGGGTGCGATTCATTGGTGCAGAGGTGGACGGAGACGGCGGCGAGCTTGTTCGACGTCCGGTGGCCGGAGAGGACAAAGACAAGCGAATGCGGCGATTTTCGGGCTTCCCTTGTCGATTCCCCATACGAGGTCGAAGAGGACGACGAGGCGGAGTCGACGGTGGGCTTCGATCTGCTCTGCGAGCTCTCAATTGCCGGCGGTGAGCACGGCGGCCATGGCGGATAGGGTTCGGTGGAGAGGGAGCAGAGGGAGCGAGGGCACAAAATATCTGGGGGAGAGAGGGTGCACGCCTCGGTGGCGACCTTATCCTCCTCGCAGAGGTCCGCGATGGGCAGGGGAGGGCTCGGCGGCAAGCTGGTGCGACGCGAGCCATGGCGCAGCGCACGGTCGCTACAGGGAGACGATGATCGTTTTGCCGAGAACCCCCTGGAATACTTTTCCATATTACCAATAGGTCCTTTTCTGTTTCCTTTTTAAAAAGCAGTAGCATTTCCAGGATTTTATTGAGGCACTCAAACATTTTACAAAAATCTGAGAAAATTCATGTAGCCTTCCCATAACAGCTAGAAGCACCACAAAAATTGGTTTTGCAAAAACAAATGTTTTGAGCAACATTTGTTCATAGGGTTTGTATAAAGCATTTTTGGTTAATTTCAATTTGGAATTACTTTATAATTTTTAAAGCAATTGCAAGTATTTATTTTGAACTCTTGGAACTTCCTTGACAAATATGGAAGTTTATTTGAATTGGTTTTGTCACAAACAAACACATATGAGTTTGAATTGTTTGAACTCCATTGTGGATTTTGTTCCCCTTCGTTTTAATTGGTTCTCCAACTCTTGTTTCAACTTTGGACAATTAAACCAGTGATGCCATGATGCATGCATGAACTGAAAAGTGAAAATTTGGTTCAAATTTGACAGTACCAAAAGTGTGGCTGTTACAAGTCTACCCCCCTTACAGGAATCTCGTCCCGAGATTCTAAGATTGCGGAAGGAAGTCGGGATACTCCTCACGAAGACTAGACTCCCTTTCCCAGGTTGCTTCTTCTTCGGAATGGTTAGACCACTGAATTTTGAAGAACTTGGTGGACTTGTTACGAGTCTTCCTTTCTGCTTCATCCAGGATACGGATAGGATGCTCGCGATAAGTGAGATCTTCCTGGATATCCAGCTCCTCATAATTGACTCCATGGATAGGATCTTTGAAACAACGACGAAGTTGGGATACATGAAACACATCATGCACATTTGGGAATGTGATCGATAACTCCAACTGATAAGAAAGATCTCCTCGCTTGGCCAGAACGGTGAAAGGGCCAACATAGCGAGGGGCCAATTTTCCCTTGATCACGAAGCGGCGAATGCCACGAAGTGGAGAGACGCGAAGATACGCCTTATCACCAATTTCATAATGAATCTCCTGGTGATGCTTGTCATAGTAACTCTTGTGCCTAGACTGGGCAATCTTCAGAATCTCTCGTATGATTCTAACCTTCTCCTCGGCTTCATTGATAACATCTGGACCAAAGAGTGCCCTCTCTCGGTCTCGGACCAATTCAGCGGAGTGCGGCATTTTCTTCCATACAAAACCTCGAATGGAGCCATACCCAGACTAGCTTGATAGGTATTGTTGTAGGAGAATTCTGCGAAAGGAAGGTACTTCTCCCAATCCTTGCCAAAAGAGATTACACATGCCCTAAGCATGTCTTCCAAAACTTGGTTCACTCTTTCGGTCTGACCATCAGTTTGAGGATGGAACGCGGTGCTGAAGTTGAGACGGGTGCCCATAGCAGTTTGGAAACTAGTCCAAAACTTGGATGTGAATAGGCTTCCACGATCAGAAATTATCTTCTTGGGAACACCGCGAAGTACGACGATCCTAGAGGCATACAGATGTGCCAACTTAGCAGCGGTGATGTCAACACGAACAGGGAGGAAGTGAGCCACTTTTGATAACTGATCAATGATTACCCAGATGGCATCATTTCCCTTGGGAGACTTCGGCAGTCCAGTAATGAAATCTATACCAATTTCATCCCATTTCCACTCGCGCACTGCAATAGGACGAAGAGTGCCGGCAGGCCTTTGATGTTCAGCCTTTACCCTACGACAGGTGTCGCATTTAGCAACATACTTGGCGACTTCCCGTTTCATACGAGTCCACCAGAATCGTTGTCGGAGGTCTTGGTACATTTTGGTACTACCGGGATGAATGGAGAGAGGTGATTCATGAGCTTCTTGGAGGATCAGCTCCCTCAAATTCCGGTTCTTGGCACCACCAGACGGTCACCAAAGTAAACGGCTCCGGATTCATCCTCTGAGAAGCATTTGGCCTTCCCGCTAGCGAGGTTCTCCTTGATATGAAGGATACCCTCATCCTGCTTTTGAGCATCCTTAATCTGGTCTTCAAGAGTAGACTTGATCTCCAGATTTGCAAGGTAGCCAGAGGGAACAATTTCCAGGTTCAAACGGGCGAACTCTTTACAAAGAGCAGGTTGAGCCTTTTCAATCATCAGATTGTTGCAATAGGACTTCCGACTTAGTGCGTCAGCCACGACGTTTGCTTTGCCGGGTTGATAGTTCAGACTCACATTATAGTCCGTGAGTAGCTCCAACCAACGCCTTTGCCTGAGATTTAAATCCGGCTGGGTGAAAAGGTACTTCAGACTCTTGTGATCCGAGAAGATCTCGCAACGGTTACCAAACAGGTATGGTCTCCACTGCTTCAGAGCATAAACAACAGCGGCAAGTTCTAGATCATGAGTAGGATAATTGTGCTCATGCGGCTTCAGTTGGCGAGAAGCATACGCCACCACATGGCCCTCTTGCATTAATACACATCCCAAGCCTTGCAGGGAGGCGTCACAGAAGACGACGAAATCCTTGCTGGTGTCCGGCAGGACGAGCACAGGCGCAGACGTGAGTTTGGCTTTCAGTGCTTTGAAGCTCCTCAGCTTTGTCCGTCCACTCGAACTTTTACCCTTCTTGAGAAGGTCAGTCAGGGCCTTGGCTATCTTGGAGAAACCTTCGATGAATCGGCGGTAGTAACCCGCCAATCCGAGAAAGCTACGAATGTCCTTGACTGACATTGGAGTTTTCCAGTCCAGAATAGATTGAATTTGTCGGGAATGACTGCCACACCATTCGCGATATCACATGACCAAGGAAGACAAGTTTATCCAACCAGAACTCACACTTGGAGAACTTGGCATAAAGACGGTGTTCACGCAGTCGTGTCAGAACCAACCGAAGGTGTTCATCATGCTCTTCGTCGGTTTTAGAATAAACGAGGATGTCATCGATGTAGACTACGACGAACTTGTCGAGATAATCCATGAAGACAGAGTTCATGAGCCTCATGAAGGTAGCTGGAGCATTGGTGAGGCCGAAGGACATGACAGTATACTCATATAGGCCATAGCGAGTAACGAATGCAGTCTTTGGGATATCCTCCTTTCTGATCTTTATCTGATGGTACCCTGACCTCAGATCCATCTTGGAGAATACTGTTGCACCAGCTAACTGATCTAATAGATCATTGATCCGGGGAATAGGATACTTGTTCTTGATTGTCACCGCATTCAACGGCCTATAATCAGAGACCAAACGAGGAACGGTTGAATCCCTCTTCTTGACAAAGAGTACCGGACAACCCCAAGGTGAACTGCTAGGCTGAATGAACTCCTTTGCTAACAACTCGTCAATGTGCTCCTTCAACAGAGCCAACTCTTCCACCGGCATACGGTAGGGTTTCTTGGAAATTGGAGCAGTACCCGACATCAACTCTATGACAAACTCCACACATCGATCAGGGGGCATGCCAGGCAAATCTTCCGGGAACACATCCGGGAAGTCACACACCACGTGTATTTCATGTATCTCAGGAGGGGATTCGCCTTCCATAAAGCAAAGGAGGATCTCGGGTGAGTTGGGTATGACTGAAGAGGGAGGTCTTGAGAGTGCAGACCAATACTCTACAATGTCGCTGGAAGAAGTAGTCACAGTAATGGTCTTCGCCGCACAATCGAGATTAGCCCGGTATTTTACTAGCCAGTTCATGCCCAGTATGACATCGATGCCTTTTGACTTCAGAGCTACTAGCGTGAAAGGGAAAGACCGGTGAGCTATATCAATCTGGACCTCAGAAGTAAACCCATCGGTTTGCCAACTGGAACCAGGCGTGGAGATCACCAAAGGACGTCTCATCTTCTCAAAAGGTATGTTATGATCTTTTGCAAATGCTATAGAAATGAATGAATGCGATGCTCCAGAGTCAAACAAAACTGTAGCGGGATTGTCGTTGACTCGTAGCTCACCCATGAGAACTCCGGGTCCTCTTCAGCTTCTTCTGCAGAGACGTGGTTCAGGCAACCACGCGCGTTAGGGCCAGCCTTGCCAGCTGGAGTGGCGGGGGCTCGTGCAGGTGTCCCCGAAATAGGTGTCTTCTGGGGGCACTCCCTGGAGTAGTGGCCCGCCTGGCCACAGGTGTAACAGATAAGTCCAGGTGGGCGATACCCACTTCCGCTCGCCCCAAGTGTCGGAGTAGTGGGGCGCGGCGGTGGTGGCCTGTATCCCGCGGCCCTCGGCATGAATGGAGCACGCGGCACAGCGCTATAGGGCACGAAGACCTTGCGCTTCTTGTTCCCAGAACTCGAGGAACTCGGGTGGTCCCCCTGTGCGGGCCTCTTGGAAGCCTCGAACTCCTTCCTTCCCTGCTCAAGAGTAAGAGCCTGGTTGAATAACTCCTGGTAGTTCTGGAACCTGAAGGGCAGCAACTCATAGCGGAGTCTCGGCGCAAGCCCCTTGCGGAACAACTCCTGCTTGTCGGCATCATTGGTCACGTCCCGAGGGGCGTAACGAGAGAGATGGTTGAACTGGCAACCATAAGCTCGGAGGTCCATACGACCCTGGTGCAGATCCAGGAACTCCCTCCTCTTTAGGTCCATTATCGGCTGAGGTATGTAAGCCGCACGGAAGGCTGTGCGGAAGTCCGCCCAAGGGAAGGCATGGCCTGCCAGGAATAGCGCCACATGACTCTCCCACCAGCAGCCAGCCGCTCCAACCAGGAGGTATGTGGCGAAGTTGACTTGCTCGGCCACTGGGACGTGCAGCGCGGAGAACTTGCGCTCCAGAGCGCGAAGCCAATCATCAGCGTCTAGTGGCTCCTTAGCATCAGCGAAGGTAGGCGGCTGCGAGCGCAGGAACTCAGTGAGAGTGCTGCAGCCATCGTTCCTCCGTGCATTTTGCTGCACTATCTGCTCGAGCAGTCGCTCATTGCGCCCGCGGTTCTCCTCAATGGGCATCAAGACCTGAGCCATCGAGGGTGGTGGCGGCAGATCATCCTCATCATTGTTGTGGTTACCGCGGCCTCCGCGACCTCCTCGAGCCATTCTGGAGTTTTGACAAGGACACAATTAGTATCTATCTCCGAATGGTTGAAACAATAGCATTAGCGTAAACTCAAGTACACAGACTAGGGATGACAATACTTTGTGTAACAACGAACAAGGGACCAACGAAATGGAACTTGGGTCAAAGATCAGCATCATATACTACTAGCATGAGATTCCAATGGTTAAGAAACCACGTGATTCAACCCACACTATCCGGCAAAATCCGGGACCTTCTGTTCAAGTCCTTGGGTTAAAACCCAGAGAGGAAGCAAGTGATTCGACTCGGTACAGAATAACAGGATTCGTAAACATCTGAGTTGATATCTGATTGTAGCGCAGCGGGAGCAACCGGACACATAACACTAAAGGTAGAACCCAACCCCGTGATCCTACATTTTTGAGGTACAGATGAGAAGTAAAACTTTTAACTCAAATCGAGGTAAGATGCTCCGAGATTTGAATGTAACTAGATAAGGAGTAAAAAGAATCCTAAGATGGTTTCCTCAACTCATTTTTAGGTTATAAATAATTTTCACAACACTAGACTCAACATCGACCAGTAGAAGGGTTTCCTACAGGCAGTCATGCTCTGATACCAACTTGTGGCGCCCCGACCCGACTGCTATACAGTGATGCTGTGTGTCACCGGTTAAGCGATACAAACGGAGGTTACGGGTTTACCAATCCCCGGCCAAAACCTTTGGCAGGCGTTGCTCGGTATGGATCATCGGCAACGCAACACCCCGATTGATGCCTTAACGCAGGCACAACTATCAATGCATAATAGAGAGATCAAGACTTGTGGAACAACTGGCACATTACAGACTCTACGACTCAAAGCATTATAGTTCAACTCTTATAATAGAGAAAGATAGCAAATATTACAACCAGAGGTCACAGACCCAACAGTACATCAAGCGGAAGCAAATTAAGTTGTTCTAACAACAAGATCCAAATTATGGCCTAAGAGGCCTACAGATAAACATTCCTAGCACCAGCTGTCCCGGAGATGTCCCAAGCTGCCACCTGGGAACCGCAGACTACTCGTCGACTTCCACGAAGAACCCACCTTCACGGTCGATGAAGTCCTCCTCTGAAATCAAATAAACAACGTTGAGTTCGACGAACTCTGCAAGATTATTAGAGCTACTAGCTCGATGATTGGCTTACAAAGGTTTTATGGCTGTTTTGCATAAAGCTAGTTTTCTTCAGAAAAGACATAACTCCATGGCATCGACTAATCAGAATATTTTTAAAGGGATAAGAAGTAAACTCTTTTCTTCTGATCATCTTCAACAACCACCATCCATCACTGCACCTATCTACAGAGGCACCTCCCCGAATCACCCTCGAGGAAGTCCACCTTGGATTCTTGGTAGTACCTTTAGTACTCAGGTTTTAATCATTCCGTTCAAATTATTCTATGGTCCTACCTTCACTTCTCAAGTTCATCCGTAACCGTGGACATGGCTTTTCGAAAAGATTTAACCCTGCAGGGGTGCACTATGTTTACCTTCGGTACCGCCTGGCCCATTGCCTACACGTAGCTCTCTTCCGGGGAAAGCCGGCTGAGTGGGAACGGTTACAACCTTTACCTTGTTAAAGACTAACCCAGGATCATCAGTGAGGACGGAGCAGCGGATCACAACACCCTGCCCCGTGGCCACTCATTTTCCTAAACACCACCATCCTCATCTCAGTCTTGGCCACCGTCTTCACGCACGCGCAAATGGAAGCTCAAACTAGAGGACCCTGGCTAGTCCCGCCCAAGTTAGTTGGTCGACGAGGGCTCCATACACCCCACCGAATGGAAGCGCGCTCATTCTTGGTTCAAGAGGTAAAGAACTCGCACCTGGGCGGCGAGAACGAGACAACCCACCACAATCCATGTGGCCCCTCATCCCCACCTTTAAGCATGTTTATTATCAGTATCCACATTTCTCCACCATCATCCGGACATTCCGTCAACAACTCCAACAACGAAATATCCACCGAACAACTAAGCATTTAACTAAGCATGGCTAAGCATAATACACAACATAGTTAAGTAACTCAGGCCAACAAAGCAATCCTATGGATATTAGGAGGGAACAGGTATTGGCATCGGAATCATAATGCAACTATAGGATACTCTAATCCAACCAAATTGACATTTGGAACCGCATGCAATAATATAGTGGAGAAAATATTTGCGGAAAACATAGGAGGAGACATGCTCAGGGGGGATTACGCTTGCCTTGTTCAGCAGGCTGGTAATACGGGTCGTCAGGGTATTGTGGAGAAACCCCGACTCCTTGATCTATCGATGTATAAGAACACCGGAAAGCACAATCAAATACCACACCATATAAAACAAGTGCAATGCACAAGCACATGATGATATGACATTTTAAATGCACCATAGAAGTATTAAACATGACCAACAAGTTAAATGGGGTCCCAAATATATTTATTGCATTATTTGGATTAATCCCCATATTTAAACTTAATGGAATTAGCCAATTTCAAAAATATGCAGTACTGAAATGTTGTCCAACAATGCATTCTATTTATGGTACTGGATAACTCATAATTTTGTGAGCATTTGGATATTTTAAACCCATTTTTCTGATTGACCAATAAAAAGTTATTGCATTTTCAATATTTGGTTTAGTGCTGCCATTTTAGTAATTTATTTCAAACAACACTAAAACTATTTATCCATGCTTAAAAATGAAGTGAATCTTGAAGTACTTTTGTGGCTGAACATTTTGGTATATCCCACTTAATTTTTGGATCCATTTTTTATAGTTATGAATTTTACAAAATCCAAATCATTTCTGCCATTTTACAGAAAGGCAAGAAACAATTATTTCCAATATTCAGTTCAACATGAAATTGACATGAAAAATGTAAAGTTTCTTCCCCTGGTCATTTAGAGACCAAGTTTGCATTTTCCTGATCTATACATAAAAAGATATGGATTTTCCAAGAATTATTTCTTTTCTGCCCTTTTCTTCAATTTAATAAAACAGTAACTAAATTAATTTATTTGGATGTGTGAGTTATACCAATAGACAGGTTGTATTTTTCTGAACAATTTGGTATATTGTTTACCATTTTTGGACAACTATTCCAAAAGATATTGAATTTACAAATTTCTATTTGAATCTGCTTTTTCTTTTAAATCCTAGGAAAAATCTACCGAAACGTTTTGCACACGGGCTGTGCTAGCCCATGCCACTGACTGGCGGGGCCCGTGGCCACGCTGGCATCCACGCAAGCGCGCGGGCCCAGCGGCCGGTTTGACCGGAGCGCGGCGTCGCGGACGCGCGCGTCGGCTGTCGCCGGCGACGAGCACGGACACGTCGATCTACATCACGAGGGAGCGTTCTACGGGTGGCTACGGACTCACATGGACACGGCGAGCAAGAATACGGCGGCGCCGCTACCTATTGGTCGCCGGAGCGACGCGCACGACGGCGACCCGCGGCGGCCGACGACGAGCTACAACGACACGGCGAAACCAGAGCGCGAAAAAGAGGACAAAGATGTCCAGGAGGTTGCTCTGCTTACCCTCGACGCGTGGGTGCGATTCGTTGGTGCAGAGGTGGACGGAGACGGCGGCGAGCTTGTTCGACATCCGGCGGCCGGAGAGGAAGAAGACAAGCGAATGCGGCGATTTCCGGGCTTCCCTTGTCGATTCCCTGTACGAGGTCGAAGAGGACGACGAGGCGGAGTCGACGGTGGGCTTCGATCTGCTCTGCGAGCTCTCAATCGCCGGTGGCGAGCACGGCGGCCATGGCGGCTAGGGTTCGGTGGAGAGGGAGCAGAGGGAGCGAGGGCACAAAATATCTGGGGGAGAGAGGGTGCACGCCTCGGTGGCGACCTTATCCTCCTCGCAGAGGTCCGCGACGGGCAGGGGAGGGCTCGGCGGCGAGCTGGTGCGACGCGAGCCATGGCGCAGCGCACGGTCGCTACAGGGAGACGATGACCGTTTTGCCGAGAACCCCTGGAATACTTTTCCATATTACCAATAGGTCCTTTTCTGTTTCCTTTTTAAAAACCAGTAGCATTTCCAGGATTTTATTGAGGCACTCAAACATTTTACAAAAATCTGAGAAAATTCATGTAGCCTTCCCATACCAGCTAGAAGCACCACAAAAATTGGTTTTGCAAAAACAAATGTTTTGAGCAACATTTGTTCATAGGGTTTGTATAAAGCATTTTTGGTTAATTTCAATTTGGAATTACTTTATAATTTTTAAAGCAATTCTAAGTATTTATTTTGAACTCTTGGAACTTCCTTGACAAATATGGAAGTTTATTTGAATTGGTTTTGTCACAAACAAACACATTTGAGTTTGAATTGTTTGAACTCCATTGTGGATTTTGTTCCCCTTTGTTTTAATTGGTTCTCCAACTCTTGTTTCAACTTTGGACAATTAAACCAGTGATGCCATGATGCATGCATGAACAGAAAAGTGAAAATTTGGTTCAAATTTTACAGTACCAAAAGTGTGGCTGTTACAGGTGGAGTCGATGGAGATGGCTCCGGGGGCAATTCCCCGTCCCGGCAAGGTACCGGAACTGACACTTCTGTCCCCCGAAACTTGTCTTCGATGGCGGCGGCGCTGGGGAACTCTTCGTGGAATATGACTGATTGTTTTAGGGTTTTCGCGTCGAGTGCAATATATAGGCCAAAGTACGATGGTCAGAGGCACCCGTGGGCCCCACACCATGCCACGGCGCGGTCAGAAGGTGGGCCGCGCCACCACCAGGTGTGGTTGGCCCGTGGCTCTCCTCCTACTCCCCTTTGGACTCCGTGTACGTGTCGGGAAAATAGGAAGCTGGGCTTTTGTTTCGTCCAATTCCGAGAATATTTCCTTAAGTAATTATCTGGAATAGAAAAACAGCAGAAAACAGGAACTGAACTGTGGCATCTTGTCAATAGGTTAGTCCAGAAAATTCATAAAAATGCTATGAAGTGTAAATAAAACATATAGCAATTGGTATAATATCAACATGGAACATCAGAAATTATAGATACGTTTTGGACGTATCAACGTTTCGACGTCGGCTCCACTCAGTCTATCTGGAATGTTGGAATGAAATCTTGCATGACTTTGAGTCGATCCATCTATCTGATAACCCCGACAAAATTTCCTAGGGCTTGTGTAAGAACGCCAAGTTTTCTACAAAATCTATGTATGAACTGTTGGAAAATAATCTGGCCGGTGCAGACAATAAGCTGATTTGGAAAGCTAAAATCCCTTTAAAGATTCAAATCCTCATGTGGAAAATATTCAGAGATGCTGTTCCTACTAGAGATGTTTTTTAAAAAAGAAACTCGGTTGGAAACCCAACCTGCTCCTTCTGCTCTCAAAAGGAAACGATTTCTCACCTTTTTTTACCTGCCCTCTTGCAAAGGTTACTTGGGGGGTTTTGGGTCGATCTATTGGTGCGCCTTCTCGTCCTAAGAATTTGTGGCAAGCTTTTGCTTGGTTTTATAAATATTTGTCGGGTGGTGCAAAGTTTTATATGGTCGGTGTTGCTGCCCTTTGTTGGGCTATGTGGGTGACCAGAAAAAAAAAGTTACCTTTGAGGATTATATGGTGAGGTCCCCTTTCGAAGTTATTTTTACAATGTGCTCGTTTCTTTTATATTGGTCAGGTCTACAGGGAGAGGATGACAAGAACACGCTGGCTGAAGGTGCAAGAAAGTTGATGAAGCTTGCAGCAGATCTTGCTAGGGGGGCGCATCGCTAGGAACCCCAGATCCGTGGGATGATCACTGATTGAAGTCTTCTTCACTTGCTGGGTCGATGCTTTGCGTGCTGATGGGAAAACAATTGAAGCTTGCGTTCATTATGTTTTGTTCTTCCTCGGTCGATGTCTCAAGTTGAGATGTAATCCTGGATAGTCTCCTTGCGCTGGTGTTCAGACTCTAAAAACGTTAGATGGTAGCAGGTTTTCACCCTGTAGGCGGTGTTTTGAGATCGAGCGCTCGCCGGCGGGTTTCCTGCTAGTGTGCCCGCTCGCTTTCCTCCTTCTTTTGCTTTCCTTATTTTTGACTTCACTTTGTTATCTGGATGTTGGTTGGACAAACTTTGTATTTCCGTTACGTATATAATGAAAAAGGGGTTAGCTCGGTTGAAAAAAAAACATTTTTTACATAGGAAAATTTCTCTGATTTTTGTGGAACTTCAAATGTGATTTTTTTTCTTCAAATTAAGCACCTGGAGCCCGAGCCCCGGGAGCTCCCTTTTCTCACTTTCTTCTTATAAGATGTTGTGTTACTTTTTGAAACGGAACTCTTTTTAGAAAAGTTAAACTACACTAAGTTTGACCAAGTTTGTAGAAAATAACTGTCCATCTCCATGATACCAAAGTTCATTTCTACACGTGGAATGTATACTACTTGGAATTTAATACTATTCCATTTTTCCTACAGAAATTGAACTATTTTTTCTTTGCGAAACACAGAAATTGAACTCACCAATACAAAATCATGTCTAGCTGGCTGGAGAGGAGACAAGACAACAATAATTTTCAGCGATCAGCCGATACGTCCGTCTATGCAGCTCATTGTGCACACCTTACCCAGCAGACCAAGAACACAGATCCGACTCATTCCGATCCCCTCCCAAGCTCAACTCTTCAGTCGTCAACGTCATCGCGCAGCATGGTAACCATCGTTCTCGCGTTCCACCCCGCCGGGTTTCCTCTCCGGGATCTGACATTCTTCCATCCGATCTTGGCTGGCCTCTTTGTAGATCCGGTTCATCCTGCTGCAGAACCGGCAGGGGAAGACGCGGCTGGCCAAGTACTACGTCCCGCTCGAGGACTCGGAGAAGCACAAGGTCGAGTACGAGGTGAGCGGAGCCAGGGCCGGGACCCTTTTCGCGGTAGAGAAAGATTTCATCTGGTTAGTGTGTTGATCTGAGTTGTTTTTCTGTATTTCAGGTGCATCGGCTGGTGGTCAACAGGGACCCCAAGTTCACCAACTTCGTCGAGGTGATTGAATCTTTATCTGGAATTAAGGCTGAAGAGTTGTTATATACGTGAGCGACATTAGCAAAGATGTTGTTGCATCTTGCTCGGTTTTTGAATTAACCAGGGTGCCGTTTTCATGATCTAATGGAGTCGTTGCATTTTGCTCGGTTTTGAAATTGAACAGGGCTCCGTTTTCATGATCTGGAGTCATAGTGTAGAACGAGTTCAATCAATGTAGAATTGTGGATACTGTTGTATTTGGTTGACCCCTACATGGATACACAGTTAGGAAAGGTTGTGCCTTTTGTCCTGTCTGTTCTTTGGTTTGAGGCAATTATGCAGGCATCTATAAGTTTAATGTAGTAGTTCTTCCCTTACACTGGGGAGGTTGTTCGATAGAGAAGACTCTGAGGTCGATGCTGTCGGGTTCATACTGCATCTGCCAGAAAGCTGGGTGCATTAACCTAAGGGTGCATATAGTTTGTAAATTAGCAGTTGATCTGTGAGGATCGGTGATTTATAATGATGCTTATATGGTGCCAAATCAATATGGAACACTAACCACAGACTTGCTAAGCAATTTGAAATGTTCTGTAAAATATTCCTCAGTCAAGCCAGTTGGTTCGTAATACATACCAGATTTTCTGGTATGTATTCTCTGATCAAGCTAATGAGATCATATTTTCTGAATATCCAACTTGATAATAATGTCGGATGACTAAACTAGAAATTCTCTTATTCAATTTATGGACATGTGTAATAAATACAGCACATCATTCTGAATTTATTTGCTGAAGTAGCCCTGTGCAGTTTATGGACATATCTGTAATTGCTTAAGAGTGGGAAACGGGTAAACTATAATTTTAACTTTTTGTTTGTTTGGTGCATGGTTAGATGCTTCTTAATCAAGGATTACGAGTCGACCTGTCGCAACTTGTCGCTCGGGTACCGACAAGTAGACAAGTCGCGCGACAAGTCGTGACTTGTCGCAACTTGTCGAGGTTTTGAACTTGTCGCTGGGGTACCGACAAGTAGACAAGTCGTGCGACTTGTCGCGACTTGTCGAGCGACACTTAATCCTTGTTCTTAATGCACAGTGAAACAACCTCCATTATAGTGTTACTTAGGACCATTGATGTGTTTCATATATGTTCAGTGGTACTGACTAATTTTTTTTAATGCAGTTCCGTACGCACAAAGTTATCTACAGGAGATATGCAGGACTATTTTTCTCAATATGTGTGGATATCACCGATAATGAGTTGGTGTACTTGGAATGTATCCACTTATTTGTCGAGATATTGGACCATTTCTTCAGCAACGTCTGTGAACTCGATTTAGTGTTCAACTTCCACAAGGTAACATGGGAACAGCTACTTCAAAACTTACTACTCCACCTCACACTCCTTTCTTGTGGTCAACAGCAGATATGGAAGTTACTTGGTCAATAGTATCTTTGTTTAATAATCGCTGGGCAAATTTTGCCATGAAACATAATTTGGTAGGCAGCTATGCTGTGTTTGGATATAAATCCTCACATCTGCTGTCATGATTTCTACTGTAATTGCTTCTTGTCAGACATGTAGTTTACATTCAAAACTTGTTAAATTTGGTCAAAATTCAAACTGTGTTTGCATTTGCATTAGACAATAATGCACCTCATGTTCAAAAAAAGTCTGACAAGAATCCACTCTAAACAGAATCTGGAAAGAGGAAATGTTAATACATTATTAATTTGGTTTTAGGTGTAACCCTGAACCAATTTTGACCAGTTCTACTTCTAGTTTGTTCACCTTTTTAAATCGAATTATCTATTTTAACTAGATCTCCTAAAATTCGTATTAATTGTTCTTATGGATGTATTAATGTAGAAATCTCGATTGGTTATTTATCCTGTTTTCTCTAGGTTTACTTGATTTTGGATGAGTTTATTCTCGCTGGAGAGCTTCAAGAAACAAGCAAAAAGGTATATCTCTTATCCATCATAGTACATATTTATTATGTATTTGGTGATTAAAATCAACTAGGAATTTTTGCATGTTTGGGAGATGTCAAATATATTTTGCATATGCATTTTATGCAGCATATAGATGGGTCTTGGCTGTAGTCATGCTAGACTGGTACAACATATTTCTTATGCTTCTTCAAATGTGTTTTTTTGTTGTGGTATTCAATTTTCATCAAATCAAAATAATTAGTCCTTGTAAACTAAATGCCCCTATTTGTTAGATGCAGGTTGAAGTACACTAAGACTGAAGTTGCATCTATAATATCACCACACAATGGATGTTAAGCATGAATTAAGCAAAACTACTATAGGACTCGCAAGTATCTGTGTGCTTTGATATGTAGCCAAATATTGATTTTCTTGCATAAACCTCGTCTTCTTAGAATTCACGAAGTAAATTACAAGATGTTTTCTTTTGTGTGCTCATTGAAATCCGAGACAGTGCTTGACATCGTTTTTGTGTTTTCTTCAGGCAATCATAGAGAGAATGGGTGAACTTGAGAAGCTGGATTGAGAATGGGTGAACTTGACATCGTATGTGGTGACAACCAAGCTTAAGAGTGAAACCAATTCCTTCCTCTGCCATGCTGGAGAATGTTCTCCCTTTTGTACTATTCTTTTGTAGCTGCTTGTTTGTTTTTTGGTGGGTTGCATGGTTGGGTTAGTTGCAGATTGTTCTGTAACTAGGTTCCCCCGAACTCCCTGTCATGATTGTGCAGTTACTCGTGTAACCATGAAAGTAGTTGTCCTGTTGACCACACATGGACCGTGTTTATTTAAAATTTCTGGTTGACCATCAGAGCACCTGGTGTTGATGTCGCAGCTGACATGCAAATGTTTGAAGCAGTGAAGCAGTCTGCTGAACCATCAATAGGGTAAGCGAATGATCGCAACAATGTTGAGTTACTGCCCACCAGAGCGCATGCAAACAACAACCCCTATTTTGGAACTGCCATAGCGTCGAGCAAAGAGCTCTGTTTCGAGGCGTGAACTGGCAAAATGAACAAAAAAAATTACATGTTTTGTATCATATAGGACTCGCTTCGATCCTATGCTGTATCAACTCCCTACTTTGAAACTTGGAAAAATGTGCAAAATTATCCTTAAAGTGCATGACCAATTTTTGACAGTGCACTCTAGAGCCTATTATGCAGAGCCGCGACAATTAACAAAAAGGAAGGCCCTCAGCACTGAGACAAGCCTGAGGTTCAGTACTTCAGTCCTGGTCCAGGTCGAAGGCAACAGTTTCTTCTATCACGCTTACAATCTCGTCCACCTCAACCTCCTTGCTTTCATACTCTTCCTCCTTGTCGCTGTCCTCCCCATCCCTCAACGCCATCCTGTGCGGCCGTTCCTCCTCGTGCTGCTGCTTCCACTTAGCTACCCAGCCTTCCCACGCCTGCCGAAGCTGCTTCAGTCTACTGCGTTTCTGATAAATCACGTCGTTAACCACGTCTAGGTCATGTTGTTTGTACTTCTTGCTGTAGACATCGAGGTTTTCTGAGATCTCTTTCTCCTTCTTGGGAGTAAGTAGCGACGGTGGCCTTGGGCGCCATAGGAACTGTACCATTCAGTTCCAAGTAAATGACAGGGCATTATGACGATGATATATGGCAAAAGGTATGGGTTCAAAGAACAAATGATGGAAGCTCTACCTGATGGAAGTGGTCCTTTAACACCTCGTAAATATGTCTTCCGTTGAAGGACCAAATTTTGAAACCATTTTCCATCTCGTGGACTGAGGTAACTGCAGTTGCGACAAATCTGAAGAGGACAGGTCCCAAAACCATTTCAATTCAACTAAATTACAATAAGATACTAAATAAACATAAAACGAAACACACCCTTAAAATTCTTTAGTTTCATTCAGTAATGACTGAATCCAGGCATTCATAAAACTAGAGGGTGCATGGTTTTATAGATCAAGTAATGTGAGATATTCCTCTATTACAGTTCAGTATGTAAATTCCTAACATATCCACTAGGAGTTTAAATGTTGATTTTGCAAACTTAAGAAACTAGTTATATCTTCAGTCAGTGATTAGCTCACCTTCCGGTAGGATCCCACATGATGTTAGTCGCCATAAAATGCTCTCCTGTCGCCATTGTCTCAAGATCATCAACATTGTAGAACTCCAATTGACCATTGAAACCCTTCAGCCCAGCAAGAACAATGAAACGCCCAGCGGGAGACCAGAACAGTTCATTAGCCTGCCTGCCCTTGATTGTTGTGAGCTTGGACACACGACTAGCCTTTTCGGGCGTGCGCACGGAATAGAAACTTATATCAGGCTTAGGTCCGTCACCGTGAATGATAGCAAAGCGGTGACCTCTGGGCTCCCAAGCAAAGGCAATTATCTTGTCGTTCTTGTTATCCAATTCAAACACTTCAATTGGGATGTCTTTTTCCTTAATTCTATACAGCTCGAACCGAGTGTAAATGGTCTTCTTTGATTTCGTGTACCTATCAACCTGGACGGCAAGATATTCTCCATTGTTTTGCCAGTACATCTTACAATCACTCACACTGAAAAGGTTTTTCTGCCGCAGCTCCTGTTTGCCAGGAATTTGTACAAGGCTCACCTTGCAAGAGAAAGCACATAATTTTATTTTGCTATTAGTTGAATAAACATCTGAAAACAGCCCAACTGCACAGAGCAACACTTACCTTGGCAGGCTGATTTCCATCACCCAATTCAGGCACAAACAGGGATATGATAGGGTCAGTTGGTGACCAGCTGAAGTCTGCCACATTTTCTACCTTCAAGGACTTCTTATCAAGAAGAGTGAACGTCTCAGTTTCATAGATAGAGAGAACATTCTTGCCAAGTCTGGCAAAATATTTATCATCCTGCCCACCACCCCACCTTCAAACACAATAATACTATAGTAAAAACCTGACCGCGAGGACTTCATAAAAAAAAAGAATGAATTAAGTACAATTACTAGTCATTTCACCTGAAGATAGGCCAAGGAACACCAGAAACACCAATACTTCCACCAGTAGTGAAATCATCAGCGCTTCCCTTGAAATCTCGCATCACTTTCCCAGTCCGTACATCAAAGACATTTAGGACGATTCTCTTCAAATACAAGAAATCAAGAACGTAAGTCAGTAGGTCAATATGTGAATACAAAAATAAATGTACGGCAGTCTCTTACATGTGTGTCTCTAGGGTTGCTGGGCTCATGGCTGCTATATGTGACCAAATACCTCTCACCGGGAGAGAAGTCGATCCCTTTCAGCTGTCATAGGCCAATGTCAGCTAGAACAACATTAAACATTGTACATAGCTAACTATTAACTAA
Organism: Poa pratensis; assembly: GCA_947311845.1. Classification (NCBI taxonomy): domain Eukaryota; kingdom Viridiplantae; phylum Streptophyta; class Magnoliopsida; order Poales; family Poaceae; genus Poa; species Poa pratensis. The sequence goes on from CAMZMU010000074.1 coordinate 47,386,992, forward strand.
ACCAGTACCTCTGGATGAGAAAATTTCATTAGACGAAGAAACTTATCATCCCCGCCCCACACCTGTGCGCCCTGCCTATGTACCGTTGCCAGGTGTGTTCCAAGAGGGGACCACTGAACATCATCATTCGTCCAGTGCTGGCAAGCAAGGAAATGATTTAAGTAGATAAGATATGTATGTTACAAGTTCTACCAACAGAAGAGGCATGCCATGGGCTTAACTTTTACTAAAATTAAGGAAATAAATCAAAAAAGACAAATACCTGCTTTTGGTACACGAGCTGAAGCGTTTCCCGCCTGGCATCATTCCAGTACACTTCCGTGAATGTACCAGCAGAGATCACAAACTGATCTCTGGCGTTCTCATCAGTAAGCCACTTCAGCAGATTCTCCTGCAATACAGATGAAATATCTGGTTATGTCAGCATGTTATGGCTGAAAATAAATGTAATTGCGGGGGGTTGACAAATAAAAAAGGCATACTCCAGGAGCGTATGGCTTGAATTCAGCAGGTGTCCATTCATCGGGGACTTTCATGTACTTCTCAAATTCATCAAATATATTAACTGCAAGTATGTGCGCCTTGTCAAGTCTATAACCATTTCCTTCTTCCCTAGCAAGTTTGGCTTCCTGGCACGTTGTCAAATAATTTCTCCTTCAATCATCCAACATGGATATGATAATTTTACAGAACATGAGAGAATTAAAAAAATCTGGACACGCAGTAAGCAACGATCAAGAAAATATGTTCCCTCAAATTATCTCATTGTCGGAGTTTGTTTGATATATGTTGTCCTCACTAGAATCCTTTGATATAAAGTTGTGTTTTTCATCCCCCTTTTCCACTCACATTTTTTTTTGAAGTCTCCATGCTCTTGTTAGGTGTTCAATCCGGATTGACATCCAATTAAATCAGTTCAGAAATCATGAAAGTAACAAGATCCCCAAATAAAACAGTACTCCAGTCAAAATAAAAGTCAAGATTTCCTAGTGTATTTGCTAAGTTTAATTGATAAATACAAAATGTATATAACAATCATCTTTCAACAAAAATATCAGTAATTAACAATCAGAGTTAAGCAATCGAACAAACTCTACTAAAGAGTGATTACACATCAGTAGACCGTTTTACCCACTGCTCATTAGCAGCCCTAACAAGTAACAACCACAGTGAGTAGAAGAATTCAGGAACAACAGAAGTGCCAGATTTTCCAGCAAAAATTAACAGCACAAACGGCGCAAGTCACATCGCCGCAGTGTTCAAAAAACAGAAAAGTATTACTTGTGCATTTATTTGGACGAAAGAACCTCACATGCACGTAGAAATATACAAATGCTAGGCAGGGTAGAGCTCAGATAGAATGTAGATGACCTTTCTTATATACCAAATGAACGAAACTGACAAAAAGCAACATATATACCTGCGGAGTGTTATACTCAAGGAAGCAGTAACCATAGGTCTTCTGTATCTCTGGATCTGTAGGCATCCAAAACCCAACTATCGCACCATACCGGCTAAAGATCCTTCGTACAACAGTCTCCAGTCTCTCATACTTCTCTGGGGCAACAACCGGCAGATTATCCACAACAACAATGTTAGAAAGTCCCACTTCAAGCTCTGGAAGGTCTTCATTCTCAAGTATCTCCTCATCATCGCTGCAAATTACAATTGGACAAGATAGATAACAAAGTTAAGGAATACTGGGCAAATTATGCGTCAACTATCTGGACATGCCACATATTTAGATTGACTCCATGGTGCAAACAATGGAACTAATTGAGCAAGAACTACAACCGTGCGAGCTACAGCTTGACTGATCGGAAATCAGGAAGAGGACGCGCGTATGGCTACCTGAGGATACCGAAGTCCTCGCCGGCGGGGAGGACGATGGAGTCGAGATCGACGGCGGAGAGGTTGAGCCCAAGGTTCAGCGCCCGCGCTTCGATGGCGTCCATCGTGACAGCGATCGTCATCTTTCTCCTATGTGAACCTTAGCTACGCAGAGAGAGAGAAGGCGGCGGCGACGGTCCCGGCGGAGAATATGCGACGGCGAGGGGAGATTCGGGTCTAGGGTTTTGCAACTCGGGGCGGGCTCTTAATATTACCGACAGCTTCCCCGCAAAAAAAAAAAATATTACCGACAGCCGAGAACATATAGGAAGTCCTTGTTGGGTACGTATCCGTTCGAGTTGGAACTGGATCTGAATACAAATCTCAAGCACAACCATATATGATGAGTATGTCGGAGCGGCGGTTAGATATTCAGCAGGAGCATCACAGATATAGCAAGCCGACCATAAACAATGGCGCTCTCGGCGTGGCGTTCAGGGCTATGGGCTGTTGGAATACTAGGCATAATTTTCAGGATTAATTCTAGAATATTAAACATGACAACCGCAACTACTAACATGTTAAACACAAACATACTAGATGTACTAATTAACATGAACAGCAGCAACACATACGCCAACATATCCATAGTAAAACAGTTCGGTTTATGCAGCGCGTACCGAACAGTTGCAGATGAAGCAACCATTGAAGCAGCGACGGCAGCAGCTTGAGCGGCTTCGGTGCCGGCAACAGCTCGAAGAAGACGACGTTGGAGACGACCCGCCCGCGTATCCGGCGATCGTCCAGGAAGACGAGCCGTGATGAAGAACTTGAAAGCAGTCGCGCAGAGCGCTTCCCAAAAACCTTATTCGCCCTCTCCCGTACAGGATCACAAGGACAAATGGTTCCGGAGACCTGCTGTCCCGTTCGCCGGTGCACGCCGGCGCACGGGATGGAGTAGACTACGGTGGCGGCGCAAGGTGCGAGATTGGCAAAACCTAGATTGGTTCGGTTCATTCCCGCAACCCGCGGCGTGTCGTGACGGACGGCGGCGGAGGAGGAGGAGTGCGCACGAGAGAGTCTTCTATTCTCAGCCAGCACACCAAGTGATAGAACACTCCACTATATAAAGTGGTGCAGCTCTCTCTAAGCTAGCAGTACGGGACTAAACTTTAGTCACGTACATGCACCTCCAAATTTCTGCCATGCACATGGGCCAATTTGAGATTTCCAGAATTGTTTATATGGGCTGCCCACTAATGGGCCCAATATTCTAACAATCCCCCACCAGATCTCAAATTCCCATTTAGAGATTTTGCCAAACCTCGTTTCTTGTTTATATACCAGTGTTTCAGCAGAGACTGTTAAGTTGAACTTCCGCCTAGAGCTTCAAGCTACATCTACCAGCAACTTGAACAATGGACGAACCTTGAATTGCAAGTTTGGTGCCAATAGACTTCACTCAAAGTCATAACCAGTACGTGGCTGCCAGTAGCCTACCCCGCGGGTGGAGCATATGCGTCATACTCCCTGGTCTCTTCATGAGTTTACTAGAGATCACCCAAATCTCATAGACTGCGACGTTTAACAGTCGGACTCATATAGGTGTGTTCTTTCAAGGTCGCTCTGTAGGATAGCACCTTTGCTACGAATAGCCAACAGAAACACATTAAGGCATATTGCCAACCTGCCTTACAGAATTGAGAGTTATGCATCTTCACATAGAGAGGGTTAAATAAAAACTCTCCTCTGTAAACCACTAGCTTGTTCTTCCCAGGTCCTAATTCACGGGATCTCCGATCACATAGGTTGGGTTACCACTATGGTGTAACGCTCACGGGTCTCAACCCCATCTCCTCGATGCACTATCTATCACATTACGTGATAGTCCCTTTGTAAAGGGATCTGCCAGGTTTTTGTCTGTTTGAACATAACTAACAGTCATTACTCCGGAGTTTCTCATTTTCCTGACAGACTTCAAGCGTCTTTTAACGTGTCTTGATGACTTCGCATTATCCTTAGCACTGTTCACTTTCATGATAACCGTTTGGTTGTCACAATTCATAAGGATGGCCGGTAATGGTTTCTCAACCACCGGCAAGTCCATCAAGAGCTCACGCAGCCATTCTGTCTCAACAGAAGCTGTATCTAAAGCAGTAAGTTCTGCTTCCATGGTTGACCTCGTCAAAATGGTCTGTTTGCAAGACCTCCATGACACTGCGCCACCTCCAAGAATAAATGCATATCCACTTGTGGCGTAGAGCTCATCAACATCTGAGATCCAGTTCGCATCACAGTATCCCTCAAGCACCGCAGGGTGCCCTGAATAGTGAATCCCATAACTCATTGTACCGTTCAGATAGCGCATGACCCTTTCAAGTGCATGCCAATGATCAATACCCGGGTTAGACATGAACCTGCTCAACTTGCTCACAGCAAAAGAGATGTCAGGTCTTGTCGCGCTCGCAAGGTACATGAGTGAACCGATCACTTGAGAATATCTTAATTGATCTCTCGTTTCCTTTTTTCTTTCTGAGTGTCACACTGGGATCATAGGGTGTTGGAGAAGGCTTGCTGTCTATATAACCAAAGCGGCTCAAGACCTTCTCAACATAGTGTGATTGCGTTAACGTAATCCCACTCTCATCCCTAATCAGCTTAATGTTCAGGATCACATCAGCTTGTCCCAGATCTTTCATATCAAAGCTCTTTGACAGAAAACTTGACCTCATTTATCACTATCATGCTTGTACCGAAAATCAGTATGTCATCAACATACAAGCATAATATAACACTATCGCCCCCACCATGGCGATAATATACACACCTATCAGCCTCATTAATGGCAAAGCCTGCAGAAGTTAAAGTTCTGTCAAACTTCTCATGCCATTGCTTAGGTGCTTGCTTCAGCCCATACAAAGATTTTAACAATTTGCACACCTTTCTCTCTTCACCTTTTACTACAAACCCATCAGGCTGATCCATATAATTTCCTCTTCCAACTCTCCGTTAAGGAAAGCTGTCTTTACGTCCATTTGATGAACGAAGAGATTATAGGAGGCAGCCAGGGAAAGTAGTACACGAATGGTGGTGAGTCGAGCAACAGGTGAATAGGTGTCAAAGTAATCTTCGCCTTCGCTGGGTGTAGCCCTTGGCCACAAGCCTTGCCTTGTACTTCTCAATAGTACCATCAGGCCTTAGCTTCTTCTTGAACACCCACTTACAACCCACGGTTTGCAACCGTAGGGTCTTTCAGATAATTCCCAAGTTCCATTAGAAAGAATCGAGTCCATCTCATTATGGACAGCTTCTTTCCAGTCATCAGCATCAGGAGATGCAAATGCCTCTGCAATGGACGTGGGAGTATTGTCCACAAGGTACACAATGAAATCATCACCAAAGGATTTTTCAGTCCTCTGTCTCTTGCTCCTCTTGGGAGCTGATTCATTGTCATCCTTCTCAAGGACTTCCTCAACAAGTGGTTGTTCAGAATGATCAACAGATGTACTAGGTTCAACAATATCTCAGAAGAAATTCTAGCAATGCTATGCATATCCTTCATAGGAAATATGTTCTCAAAAATGTTGCATCACGAGATTCGAAATAGTATCAACATGCATATCAGGTATCTCAGATTTAACCACTAAAAATCTATAGCAAATGCTCCGATGAGCATAGCCTAGAAAGACACAATCCACTGTCTTTGGTCCAAGTTTACGTTTCTTAGGAATTGGAACATTGACTTTCGCCAAACATCCCCAAGTGCGTAAATAAGAAAGTGATGGTGTTCTCCCAGACCACTCCTCGTAAGGGTCTTCTTTTATCCTTGTTTGGAACTCTATTCAGGACATGACACGAAGTCAATAAAGCCTCCCCCCACCATGCCTTAGATAAACCAGCAGTGTCCAACATGGCATTCACCAAGTCGGTCAGCGTGCGGTTTTTCCTCTCAGCAACCCCGTTTGATTGGGGAGAATAGGGAGGCGTCCTCTCATGAATAATACCATGTTCCTCACAGAATTCATCAAATATTTTGGAGAAATACTCGCCACCACGATCCGACCTAAGACGTTTGATCTTTCTCTCTAATTGATTTTCTACTTCAGCTTTATAGATTTTAAAGTAGTCATAGCTCATCTTTAGTGTGCAACAAATATACATAACAGAACCTAGTAGCATCATCGATTAAAGTCATGAAATATTCTTATCACCTTTTGTCAACACGCCATTCATCTCACATAGATCCGAATGTACGAGTTCTAGAGGTGCCAAGTTTCTCTCCTCGGCTGCCTTGTGAGGCTTTCGAGGTTGCTTAGATTGCACACAGCTATGGCACTTAGAACCTTTGGCAATGGTGAAAGTAGGAATTAAACTCAAACTGGAAAGTCTACTCATTAAACCAAAATTAACATGACATAAACGAGAGTGCCACACATTAGCATCCGAATCCACACTGCCACAAATATGGTTTACTGACTTATTACAAAAATCCGATAATGAAAAGCGGAACAAGCCTCCGCACTCATACCCTTTACCAATAAATTGTCCAAACTTTGACACAACTACTTTATTGGACTCCAAGACTAATTTAAACCCATCTCTGCATAGAAGGGAGCCGCTAACGAGATTCTTGTTCATAGTAGGGACATGCTGCACGTTCCTCAGCTGCACGATCTTCCCCGAAGTAAACTTCAGATCTACCGTGCCAACACCACGAACAGAAGCATGTGATCCATTCCCCATTAAGACGCTTGAATCTGCGACCTGATAAGAAGTGAACATAGAGATGTCAGCACACACATGAACATTAGCACCCGTATCAATCCACCAACATGGAGATTGAAATACTGAAAGCACAATGGTAAATTACCATACCCATCAGTATTGCTAGCGGTCACGACGTTGACATGCTTCTTCCCTTTCTTGTCTGCACGATCTGGGCAGTCCACAGAGAAGTGTCCGGCTCTCCACAAGTGTAGCACTTTAGCTCAGATTTGTTCAGCATCTTCTTCTTCTTCTTGAAAGAAGTAGTCTTGGTAGGCATGTTGAAGGAAGGCTTACTCTTTGCCTTGTTCTTGCCATGGTGAAAGTTCTTCTGCACCATATTGGCGCTAGACTGACCTTCACCTTTCTCAGCAGTGTCCTTAGCCCGAGCCTTCTCCTCAACATCAAGAGACGCTATCAGGTTTTCAACCGATATCTCCTGTCTCTTGTGTTTGAGAGTTGTGGCGAAGTTCCTCCATGAAGAGGGCAACTTTGCAATAATGCATCCAGCCACAAACTTGTCAGGTAAGGCACACTTAGCGTGCTCAAGCTCCTTAGCAATGCACTGTATCTCATGAGCCTGTTCGACTACAGAACGGTTGTTACCATCCTGAAGTCATGGAAGCTCTCCATGATGTACAGTTCACTGCCAGCATCTGCTACACCGAACTTAGCGTTCAGTGCCTCCCAGAGCTCTTTGGCATCTGTAATGTGCATGTACACATCAAACAGCTTGTTGCTAAGAGCACTCAGAACGAGTCCCACAAAGGCAGTATTGGTTTCCTTGAACTTGTTCTGATCTTGCTCAGATATAGTTCCTTCAGGTAAACCCTCACTAGCCTCGAACACTTTCAGAGATCGCAACCACAGTGTGGTCTTGTACTGCCATCTCTTAAAGTCCACACCGGCAAACTTGTCCGGTCTCAGCGCATCGGATAGATGTCCCATGTTTAACTCAGGAAATTGCCTATAACACATATAAGGTTTTTGGATTGTTGGAATACTAGGCATAATTTCCATGATTAATTCCAGAATATTAAACATGACAACCGCAACTACTAACATGTTAAACACAAACATACTAGATGTACTAATTAACATGAACAACAGCAACACATACGCCAACATATCCATAGTAAAACAGTTCGGTTTATGCCGCGCGTACCGAACAGTTGCAGATGAAGCAGCCGTTTAAGCAGCGACGGCAGCAGCTTGAGCGGCTTCGGTGCCGGCAACAGCTCGAAGAAGACGACGTTGGAGACGACCCGCCCGCGTATCCGGCGATCGTCCAGGAAGGCTAGCCGTGATGAAGAACTTGAAAGCAGTCGCGCAGAGCGCTTCCCAAAAACCTTATTCGCCCTCTCCCGTACAAGATCACAAGGATAAATGGTTCCGGAGACCTGCTGTCCCGTTCGCCGGTGCACGCCGGCGCACGGGATGGAGTAGACTACGGTGGCGGCGCAAGGTGCGAGATTGGCAAAACCTAGATTGGTTCGGTTCATTCCCGCAACCCACGGCGTGTCGTGACGGATGGCGGCGGAGGAGGAGGAGGAGGAGTGCGCACGAGAGAGCCTTCTATTCTCAGCTAGCACACCAAGTGATAGAACACTCCACTATATAAAGTGGTGCAGCTCTCTCTAAGCTAGCAGTATGAGACTAAACTTTAGTCACGTACATGCACCTCCAAAATTCTGCCATGCACATGGGCCAATTTGAGATTTCCAGAATTGCTTATATGGGCTGCCCACTAATGGGCCCAATATTCTAACATGGGCTTGGGCGCCAAAGGGTTGATCGTCAATGTCTCAATGCCATCGGTGCCGCCGGCCGAAACGGCAACGCCAACAGCTTCAGCAAGACCCTGAAGGTCTGCGGTGACGACAGCAAGCACGACGACATGCTCTAGACCTCCAGTTCGGCGACAAGTATGTCGATGACACGATGCCATGGATAGCATGATTATCGAGTAAGGATACATATCTTGTTGCAGTCAATGTTAGATTTTGCAATAGAATACTGAATATTCCAATCGGCTTTGTTGCTTGGCCGCATGAGAATCGGCTATGTTCGATCAGCTTATAATCTAGCACTCTCTGCTCGATTCTGTCAGATCCTACTATATATAACTAGGGGACTAAGTGTGCCACCCGCCGCGTCCGTGGATTTGAACTTTTTTCAGTTTTTTTTAGGGATTAAATTTGAAGAAAGAGTCGCTTGAGGGTTTTTTTAAATTATTTTTTGCATTTTTTATGTATGATTTGCAGGGTTGTAGTTAGTAAATAAAAATGTCTTAGTTCTTCTGAAATTTTTAAATTTATGTTCGAACTTAGAAAGAAATTGAATATTTTGGAGGTGTTTTTTTTGGGAAATATTTTTTCTGTATTTTTTCGTCGTGGTTTGCATTGTGGTGATTCATAAAATTGAAGATGTGAAGTTTTGTGAATAGTTCAATTATATTTTCAAACTTGGAAGAAAGATTGTTCGGTTTTTTCCTGTATGCATTTTGTTCAAATTTTGAAGTTGCTTAAAGTCGCAGGGCATTCATATCTTGATTTTTTTTATGTTTCCTTAATATTCAGAGTTGGAAGGCATTCTAAATCCTGGAACATTAAGATCTGAAATTTGATCGTATGACATAAATAGTCAACATTTTTTTGTGGCTGTTTCGATATGTTCTTTCATATTTTTCAGCTGGATATAGTTAAGGTTACTGATATTGTAGCATTTAGTAGTATTTGAAAGTTGTTTAAATACTCTACAACAATATCTATAAAGTGTTCTAAATTATGTAAAGCATGTTCTATCTCAGAATTGTTTTTTTGTTTCAGTTATATTTGTTTGGAAAATAAGTTTAGAACAACTATTTGTCAATATTTACTGTTGTCATATTTTGTCCCTACGTATTATTTGAACTTTTCAAGGTTCGGAATAATTTTAAGATGTTCCCAAAGTATTTGCAAAGGCTATTTTAATTTACGTGAAGACACCTGAATGACATGCCATCTTAACTAATTTTGTTCAACCATAGATGCATAGCCAAATTAAATGGGTTATAAAACATACCCATGTTTTAAATTTAGGGTTTATTAGTGTTTCACTAATGACATCAATGTGAATATTTCGAACATGTATGATTATGACATTAAAATAAAGATCTCATTTTTCTGAAAATTTTGGTATGTTGTACATGTTTTTCTGTTTTATAATGAATAAGATATGATTTGTTAAAGTTTAAACAATTTAATCCATTTCAGAGATTGAAAGAAAAAAATAATTTTGAAAGGGCTGACGTCATAATGACGTCAGCAATGGAGCCGAGCCGCCGGGTGCGCACGGGCGCGCCGCCGCGCATGGGCAGGACGCTCCGGCGAGCGCGCGCAAGCGCGGATGGGCGACCGAGGTGCGCCTGGGCGCGGACAACCCGGAGGTGGCGGCGCCGACCCCTAATTGTCACCGGAGCGTCGTCGGCGAAGCCCGGAAGCGGCGGCCGATGCGGCGACGGCGGCGGAGATCCCGGCGGCGACGCGGCGTTCTGGCAGCCGGCGCTCGGCCAAAACGAAGAGGCGGCGACAACGGAGCTCGCCGTCTGGGTGGATTGGACCGGGGAGGTGCGTGGGAGCGGCACTCCGCGGCGGCGGCAGCGACGACAGCGTCGTGCGGGGGAGAGGAGAGCGCGCTGGTCGCTTTGCAGATAAGACCCTGGCTTTGCGAGAAATTGTAGTAAGGTCCTCCCGCAGAGGAAAACGTGGGATTCATGCGAATATGTGAAAGTGGGAGGGTTTGTTTGCAAAATGGCGCGGCGACCGAGTGGGTGACCGGCTGGGCGCTGGGGCGACCGGCTGGTGACCTGTACACGCGGCGCCCTCCGATTGGCAGAAATTCGGGATGAACAGTACCACGGGGGAATGTGGGCGACGTGGCCGAATCCCGGCCGTCCGTCGCGCGGATCGGACGGCCATGGATTGACGGCGACATGGAGGGCTGAGGAAGGGCGGATTCTTCCCCCTTTTATATATAGTAGGATAGATGGCAGGATCGCTGCTTCCTCGTGCAGCCACGTCGCCGTCAATCCACGGCCGTCTGATCCGCGCGACGGACGGCCGGGAATCAGCCACGTCGCTCCATTCGCGCGCCCACTGTTCATTCCTGATTTTCCTCCAATGGGCGCCTGCCACGTACACCCGGTCACCCGCCGGTCGCCCCGGTCGCACCCGATTACCCCCCGCGCACGAACTTTGGCGCGCACAATTTGCAAGAACCCCCACCGAGGACCTAAATGTAATTTGGGAAAAATCAAAGTACCTCCGTGCAAAAAATGACACGAATCCATCCCCGTCCTCTTTCTTTCTCCTGCGACGGCGGAAGACGCCGTCGGCGCCGACGCGCCGCACCGCCATCACACCCCTCCCCGCACGCATAGGGCACACAGCGGGGTGCGCCGTGTCCTCCGCTCCCTCCTCGCCCAGGGATGCTTGCCGGAATGGCGTCTCCACGACGGGATGCTCGCCGCCGCGCCCGCCGCCTCCGGCGCGTCCGCGCGCCGCCGTGGCCGCTCCGGCGACCAAACGGGGCGGCGCCGCCACCTACGGCCTCCCCGCGACGAGGCGCGTCGGATGCGTCCACGCGCACATCCCAAAACGCGGCGGCGCGCTGCCGGCGACCTCGGCGCCGCCGCGGGCGATCCGGCCAGATCTGCCCCTGTGACGTCAGCACGACGTCACAGTGGGCCCACCCTGTCAGATTTTTTCTATTTTTTTTAAGTCCAAAGTATATCCATATGATTTTGGAAAAAATCTACATAATGCAAACCAATAATTTAAAAATGCCCACATTTTTGTTTTCTTGAAAAAATAACCCAAACTATCCATACGATTTTGAGATAATTCTAAATAATGCAAACTAATAATTTTTAGATTCGTACACTTTCAAAATTATGTCAACATTTGATCAAATTATGACAAGTATGTCAACATGGATACAAAAAAAACAATTACCTACGACATTTGATCAAATTATGACAAGTATGTCAACATGGACACAAAAAAAACCACTTACCTACGACATATGATGAAATTCCACGTTTGAATAATTCAAAATTTCAGACGATTTTCAAATCTGCGTACTTAATAAACGCAAAAAAAAAAATCAAACATAATAAACGTGCCAACATAACCACACAAAAAAAACGTCCTTAAAACGTAAAACCAACTACTTGTGTAAAAGAAAGCAGACACATCCGACAAATTCAAATTTACTAACATTTACAAAAAAATTACGAAGGAAATAAAACCATACTAGAGATTTTCAATCTAAATTTTAAATTCAATCCCTCCCAAAAAAAACTAAAATTCATTCAAGCCCACGGGCGCGGCAGAGTCCGCGCTTATTCCCCTAGTAATGGACTACAAAGAAGTAAAATGTTTAGTATAAACCAGTCATGACTATTTCTCGGGCAGATTGACCCTCACTAAATCTGTTCTGACAGCCTGCCTATCTAATGTCATGCATCCAGCTTCCTAAATTGGTCATAGAAGAAATTGAGAAGCTAATCAGAGCCTTCATTTTGGAAGGCTAAAGGCAAGGCACATGTCAGCGATTGCTTGGTAGCATGGGACTATGTTTGTAGAGATTTTGAAGAAGGTGGTTTGGACACTAAAAACAGTGAATATTTATTAGGTTCGGAGTGTTTGCCAGATAAGATTTTTAACTAGTGGCTAGGGCCAAAAGGTGATGTCACCTCAGAACTCACATTCTCTTTTGGTACTTTTGATACTTGCAAAGGTCCTTCAGAACATATATTTCCTCAAGCTGTTCTCGGTTCCATGATAGCCTGTCACTTCGAGTTACATAACCATATGAGGGCTTTCATAGGACAGGGATACTTGACAAGAAAACACCAAAGATACCATTTAGAGAGAGTGATAAGGGTTACTGAAGTCATTATTGTTGGTCTACAAGGTCCATGGCGGACCAATCCTTCTTTTATTTTCTTCATGGTGGGCTTCTCTTTCTTGTGTGGCATCTTTAGCCTTCCATTTTAATTTTGTTGTTGTTGTGATGGCCATCTTTCATTTGTGACCATTTACTCTTCAAAACCCTTATTGAAAACATCATTACGGAAGCTCGGTCAATACTAATTCTCAAGTTAGCTGAATACAGAATACCAAATACAACCTAAGTGGATAGAAAATACATCGAACATTTGGTAAGTCCATTTGAGTACAGTTTCATCTGTGTAGGAGGAAATATATGATTTTGAAACGTTTTGAAAAAAGAAGAAGAGGAGAACCAACCTATGATTGGATGATTAGGAGTATTCTTTAGTGTCAAGCGACGTTCCCATCGACAGCGGGACGACTTCGTCAATCTCAAGACCCGATCTACCGGCTCAGTCTTTCGGATGTGCTCATGTGCAAGTGTATATTAATAGAGGTGAGCGTATGAGCGTGTATGTGAGTGGGGTTTTCATTAAAAAAAAGAAGAAAGAAGAAGAAGAAAAAGAATATGTCCACGTGGCAACCTGCCCACTTTTATTAGAAAACCCCGCAATGTTTTTGGTTACACCATTCCAACAATACGAGAGAGCATGGGGGGTTTCCGCCAATATCCGCCCTCTGCCTCTCTGCTTCCCACCCCTGCATAGAGAGCGAGCTCGCGAAGAGGACGACGCAGAAGAAGAGGTTTCCCCAAACCCTCCGTCCCCACCGCCGCCGCCCGCGAGATGGCGCCGGCCCACCGCCCGCCGCGGCAGACCGACTTCGCGCGCGTCCCGGACGCCACCCCCATCGTCATCGACAACGGCGCCTCCACCTTCCGCATCGGGTAACTTCAGAGTCGCCCCCCCATCTCCCTCGCCGCCCGGAAGGAACCCTAGCCCTAACCCTAACGCGTGCGTGCGGCGTATGTGCAGGTGGGCCGGCGAGGCGGAGCCGCGCGTCGCCTTCCGGAACATCGTGCAGAGGCCCCGCCACCGCAGCTCCGGTACGAATCTCCGCCCATGTGCCCATCTAGGTTTGGTGATGCGAATGCGTTTGAATGGGGTGCTGTTTATGGGACTTTATGGTGCTGTGATGCGTGAAACTGGGCGTATCATCTTAATTCCTAGGCGTAGACACCTAGCGTCTTTTCCGCTGATACTTTGGGTTTACTCGACTGGGATAGCGTGAGTGAATCTGGAAACGTTTGCAAGCCAGAACATCCTTGTGATTGTGCGAGTGCAGCGCAATTGTTCACGGTAGTCTCAATACACACAAAAGGGGCACTAGCCTACTGAAACCTTAGTGCTCGTGTGGGTTGATGGGTTAGTTGGAGGACTGGACAAAATTCTCGTATTTGAACTGATTGTAAGTAAAATGAACCACAGATGTTCAGATGATTCGATGGTACTTGGGTTTTACCTGTCTGTTAGTTATTCTGAAAAACGTTGGCATGTCAGATCCAATGGACTAGTAAGTGGGTTGCAGTGTTCCATGGTTTATCTGAATGTACAAAAGGGGTATCAGTTTATTTGAATCCCTTATGGCTCGATGGACTAGTGAGTGGATTGGAGGAAGTCCTTGTATCACACTGATTGCAGTTTGCTGTCGATGCAGCTGGTGAAACTGTTACGGTTGTCGGAGACGCTGATCCAGCCCTGATGAAGTACTTCGATTGCACGCGGACAATGATTCGCTCACCGTTTGATGATGATGTTGTCTATCAGTTCGAGTATATGGAATATGTTCGTCAACTTTCTCTATCAACTTTTTGCACTTTTTAGTCATGAGCAACTCTTAATTCTTGACTTGTATGCTTAATATCAATCATATTAGTTAGAGCTCATTTGAGTGTAAAATACCAGAGCGACGCATATTCAATGTTTAAGTATAAGTTCGATGTGTGTCCCTTGAATACTTTTGTAACAAACAAGTCTTTGTATCTTATTAACCTTTTTTTATCTGGTATTATTTCAATGTTGCAGATTCTTGATTATGGTTTTGATCGTTTAGGTGCCACTTCAGAGGTAAACACCTGCCCCTTGAATAATTTTCTTTTCGTATCATAGTTGTCTTACAGTTCTTGTTATCAGAGGACTGTGTGCAGTGAAGTAATGATGATTAGGCACTAGGAAATTCTCACCAGAAATATATTTTAGCATAGGAGATTCTTATACAGTTTGTTGAATTTCGTATTCACACGTAGCGCTTTAAGAATACAGTTTACTCTCGATATTTTCAAGTCAAATGTTGTATTTTTCTAGAGGCCGTAGGTCAAACATTGTCTTAACTCTTTACGGCTTCAAGAAATAGCTCACTGAGCATAGGCAAGGCAAACATGAATGACGCAACTCCATTTTTGGCAGATGCCGAGCATGGACTATTATCTTAATTAATGAGGTTTTCTCCTTCACAGTGTATGCTTAGGAATAAATAAAGAAACATGGAGTTGGCATTCCCTGAGTTAGTGGTTTGCTGTTTTTGTGCAATGAAATTATAAAGTGAAGCCTACACATCAGTTCAGTTAGTCTCATAGTTTTAAATCTGACACTTCCTTGACTTGAAACTTGGGTAACATGTAACTTCATGAGTTTTTAAACTTCACAACCTTTTTTTTTGCATGGTAATACGATTCTCATTCATAAATAAAAGACGAGATACAAAGTACGTATACACAGATCTTACGGATGTGGAAAGATAGGATAAACCTATGTGACAAACCAACGCCTATCCATCTTCTTCGGCACCACCGTAGCAGCCACCACAGAAAAAATAGACAGATTACCTCTTCATCCGAGCTCGACGCGGCTCCATCGCTGATCATCAGCTTTTCGGACCTCCAAATTAGTTTGCCATAGGACAAACCATTGCCGTTGAAAGAATTAGACCGGGGCAGCATGACCCGGACACGCCATCGAACTTCAGCATTGGCACCCCCGTACGACGACGTCAGAGTAGGGAACCAGAACCGTCAGCCTCCAACCACGAACCCAGCAGAAGATGCACCATCTTCTAGTTGTCACCAGTGCAGACCACCGTCTGCACGTATACCTGGACGAATCCTCTCTGCTCCACTATGGCATCGGAGACAACGCCGCAGCAACGGGGACAGAACAGGAGAAAAAACACATCTGATGGAGTGGCCGCCTCGCCGACACCATCCATGAACCCTACAGCCACCGATCTGAAAGATCGACAAGCACACAGTGCCACCAACTCCGAGACACCGCCATGAAGGACAACGCCGGTGTGGGAGTAGAGTTTAGGCAGATTTATTTGCCCGGGCATCGCTCCCACCACCCCAATGACGCACCATGCCAGAATCTTCCTAACCCTTACTACCATGCACAAACGGGGTCCCCCTCCCTCCTGCCGCCGAAGCGGCAAGCGGAAGGAGAGGGACCCAGAACCTTGTGCCCTTTCATATAGACTATTATTTGTTTGAATACCTTTTAAATCTTACAGTGGTGCTTGTAGGTGGGCCATCCTATTCTTATGACAGAGTGTGAGTGCAATCCATCCTTTTCTCGAGCACGAATGTCAGAACTTCTTTTCGAGACATATGGCGTGCCATCCGTTGGTAATGTGTTCTGTGATCTTTATGTGCCATTGCTAGTATAGTAGTATATTAGTAGAGCTGATGCTTTCTTTTACTATCTGTGTTTCAGCTTTTGGTCTCGATGATGCATTTAGTTACAAGTACAACCAGAAGCTTGGAAACTGTGGAGAAGATGGATTGGCTATTTCATGTGAATTTGGAACATGCCACGTTGTTCCAGTAAGTTTGTGTCCTGAAGACACGCTTTTCTCAGACTTTGAGCAATATATAAATGTTTTTGCCATTCTATTTGGCTAATTTTGTCAGATACCACAAAATGAGTACAGTTTCATCTGTGTAGGAGGAAATACAGTTGACTGTTTAAATTCTAAATTTCGAATTGGATAACAATGCTAAAAAGAAAGACATACCACCTATTATTTGTTGATTTCGCTGTCCCTTTTTCTGCTCCATCCCCATAACTCAAGTCACAAATTTGTCTGAATCTATTAGTTGACCGTGTAAAGCGACGATATTATCCCAGTACTCTGTCCATGAGGATCTGCTTACCTATTTTTGTATGTTGTACACCATACTTTGACTAATAGCAGTAAGGTTTTTTCCTTGACCATGGTTCCTGAAACATTTAAGAAACAAAATAAATGCACATCATCTTTCTGTTTTTTAAGAAAATATATTATATATTAGTTTTGTCTATTCACTATTTTGGATACCATGTTCAAGAAAAATTCCATAAGTATGTTCTTCTATGTACTAAAAAGCCTTGCTGGATCTGTTTTCAGTTCTTAAAAGGGCAGCCTGTGTTGGGGGCATGCTGTCGAACAAATGTTGGTGGATCTCACATTACTGATTTCCTGAGGCAGCTTCTATCTCTTAAATATCCGTACCACGCGTATGTACCAACACATTATTCTAAAGCACTTTATGTTCTTTGTTTTCCGTACCATCTCCATGTCTAACAGTAGCATTTTACCTTTGAATAGTGCAAGCATTACATGGGATAAGGCTGAAGAGCTGAAGAAGGAACATTGTTATATAGCACATGATTATATGTCAGAGTTGCAGATATTCAAAGTAAGAAAATTATATCGATTGTTTTTTTCTCTTATCACTTTTCAGAGTTATCAGATTTCAGTTTCCATTGTGTCTGTATAGAATGGACAGTGCATTTGTCTTAGTCGATTATCTTAATATTTTTTTAGAAGTATGTTATAGCGGTTATATGAACATTCTTGGAATACAATGAATTGATCAATTCAGTTTGCAGAACAACAAGGAAGAAGCTGAAGAGAAGACCAGGTATTGGCAGCTACCATGGGTACCCCCACCCAAAGATGAACCGCCATCTGAGGAAGAACTTGCAAGAAAAGCAGCTATTAAGGAAAAGTCTGGTCAACGCTTGCGAGACATGGCTGCTGCAAAGAGGTCTCAGAAGATAGTGGTTCTGGAAAAACAACTTTCTGAACTGGAGGATTTAATGGAACAACTTGATGACTCTGATGAAATTGAAGAAACGTTGATTCTGTCTAGAACCGGGTATCTTTCCCAGCAGGAAATAAAGTCTGCTATTCTTAAAGTAACACAGTCCCTAAGAAAAGCGAAGGGAGAGTCTAACGGCAGCGAGGAGAACGCAGAAGCTTCTGAAGCTGATAAGTACCCACTTTTATCTGTACCTGATGAGATGCTGACACCAGAGCAGGTTAGTTTTATGATAACCTGTTGACTGTGGCTACTAGGTAGTCAACTATGGGATTCCGTTAATGTGTCTTTGGGGTCATATTGCACCTTTGTGCTGTTAGGAACTTAAGATAAACCTAATCTCCCAGTGTTAAGAGACTTTCAACCACTAACCATTGATGTGTTCCCCTTTTGCATATTTTACCAGTTAAAGGAAAAGAAGAAACAGATACTACTTAAGACTACAACAGAGGGCCGGCTGCGTGCCAAGCAGAGGCGCGCTGAGGAGGCAGCATTGAGGGAGAAGCAAGAAGAAGAAAGGCGGACGTAAGTTGCGACATTCCTACTTTATGCTTCTCATACTTAGTTTGATCTTGTATTTTATGGTAAAGTCCTACTTTATGAAATTATGTGCCATCTCGTGTGTTTTTGATGAAACTATATGGGAAAGTACTCTATATGAAATTATGGAAAGTCCTCTATTTGAAATTATGCAGCATTTATGTCTTGTTGGTGCTGCAGCTTCCTCATAACCATTTTTGACATCATTTTGCTCTTTTGAGGCGTTCCATGGGCATGAAGTATAAACTGTAGGAGGAAACTAGATTCTGCAGTTTGTAATACCAACTATTTACAAAAGTTTAAAAAAATAATATTTACCATAATAGCAAACATGTAACCACATATAAGAGACAGGGGGACCAAGGGGGAAGAAACCCCCTAGCTTTTCACTGGAACCAGTCTGTCTCAGAGATAAATTCCCTCTAGCTGTTGTAGTGTATGCTGCCTTTGTGATCTGTTTCCACTCTTGACTATACAGGG
This sequence comes from Poa pratensis, assembly GCA_947311845.1. Lineage (NCBI taxonomy): Eukaryota > Viridiplantae > Streptophyta > Magnoliopsida > Poales > Poaceae > Poa > Poa pratensis. The sequence goes on from CAMZMU010000074.1 coordinate 47,405,619, forward strand.
AGAACCCAGAGTTATACTTTGACGAGCTCCGTGCCCGATACTTGGAGCTTTCTGACAAAGTCGACCAGAGAAAGCGGCAAAAGGTCAACGGCAACAACAACAATTCATCTGGTGCCGTAGGCCGCGGCGAGCGTCTGAATGCTGCCCAGAAAGAAAGGATGCGTCTGCTCACTACTGCTGCATTTGATCGAGGGAAAGGCGAGGACACATTTGGAATGAGAGATGAAGATTGGTTGGTCTACAATAAGATGAGCAAAGAAAACGAGGAAGACGATGGGGACGACGACGAATCAGAACTTGCTCGAATTGCATCGAAGATCCAGGTATAATGCCCTGCTCTCAAGCTTTCCTATTCATGATGATGTCCATTTTGTCGTTATTGTAAATAACCACATGGCGCTTTGCTGTGCAGGAGGTGGACCCGACATTCGTGAACAAGCACGGAGCAGCAGGCGAACCAGCTGCAGACCCTCACAAGGTCCGTCCTCTGACCGCGGAGGACTACAAGATCGCCATCGGGATCGAGCGGTTCCGGTGCCCCGAGGTGCTGTTCCAGCCGGGCATGATCGGGGTGGACCAGGCGGGCATCGACGAGATGGTGAGCATCTCCCTGAGGAGGCTGGTGGAGGACGAGTCGGTGAAGGAGCGGCTGTGCCAGTCCATCCTTGTGACGGGAGGCAGCTCGCTGTTCCCCGGCATGATCCCCCGGCTGGAGGCGGGGATCCGGCAGTTCCGTCCCTACCTCGCGCCGCTGAAGCTCATGATGGCCGCCGACCCTGTCCTGGACGCGTGGCGGGGCGCCGCCGCCTTCGCGGCCTCAAGCAAGTTTGCAAGGCAGACGTTCACTCTGGAGGATTATCGAGAGCATGGTGAGAACCTGTTCCATCGCCACAATATTGTTTACACGTTGTAGCGGCGTTGTGTCTGCTGTTATGTGCTAACGTAGGGATTCAGTAGACGCCTGTTGGTCGTGCATGAACAGATGTAATTTTGCTGTGGAAATTGTTATGGTCATGCATAGCGTGAAGTTGACAGATTTGTAGGTTTTAAAAAACATTGGAAGTGATCATTGTTAGTCATAATTTATATCCTTGATTTAAGTGGATGTTAATGTTTTGGACTGCACCCTGTGGAAAGAAATGCATATTTCAAGAGTTATTTCTTGCTGCTGCTGTGTTGACAGGTTCTGGAGCCATTACTGATTGATTGGTTTTTTATGAACCTGATTCTCGAGTTAATGGTAGTTTCTATTGTTGATTCTGCCTTTCTAATGGTATGATACTTTAGCAGTTTGTATGAAGATACGAAACCTCTAAAGGTTCAAATTTTTGAAAGAAAAAATATCCACTCTTGTTTTGACGAAAAATTGGGTGAATTTCATCATAACCTTTCTAAAATGTACTATAAAATCTAAACTTTGATTATTTCATGAAATATTTTAATCCTGGATTTAAATTTAACTTGAATAAGGGACTTGTAAGAAACTTTATAGTAGAAATGGCTACAGAAGTTAAGGTGAATCTCTACGTCCATTGCATTAGCTACCTGAATAAGTCAATGTATAATTGGCTTTCTACCATGAAAGTTCTGTATGTAAGGACCTCAATTTACGAGTCCGAACTCTGTGTGTTGTTGCATCAGCCCAAGATTAAGGTTGTGCACACATATAACAAAGACAAATATCATTTCCATTGTTTTAAGGCAGTAAGGCGTCTTGCGCCTACGTGTCACCTTAGGGACGCATTGAAAACCATGATCATTTATGTATCAATATTACCGAACAAACACTATATATTTTACATTAATACCTAATGTTGAGAGTTTATTTGGTTGCCGTGGCTTTCCGCTTTACTCCAGGCATTGCTTAATGTTGAGAGTATTATTTATATATGATCCATGCATGATATTTTTTGTGTCACACTTACTGTTTCACTATGGTTACAAACTAGACATTGCCTAAGTTTATCTCTGCAAACACCTGGACTCAGGGACGGAGCCAGCACTGAGTATTGGAGGGGGCAGAATCAAGTTGGAGGGGGCGAATTAGCTTAGAACTACTAATTACAAGCATGATTATAAGGAGTATATGAAGGAAACCAATTTGTTGGGGTGGCTTAGCCCCTGCTCGTCCCCCTCCCCTTCCTCCGTCCCTGCCTGGACTTGACATGCGGACAGCACACGGATAAGCACCAGATTTCCTAGCAACCATCTCATTTCTGTACATGTTCATGGAACTCACTCAGCCCTGGGAGATAAGTAAAATAGTCGAGCAAAATTGGCCATTACAAGCATGAAATTGACAAGCACAACTGCACAAGCATGTTCTCTGGTTCGTTGGTCAGTTACACCTCCATTACAACGTTTTTTGAAACAACTTTGTTTCATACTATGACCTGTATTCTCTAGACAGGATACAATCTATGCAGAAGTACAACACCTGCCCAGCAAAAGTATGTAAAAAATATCTATGCAGAGAATCTTTTAAGTTCTTTGCAGGAATGAACGATGAGCTGCAAGCACCTTAATTCTTAACAGCAATCATGTGCTACAAATTTTGTTCCTGCAGCAATGCCCAGAAATACAAGGAACAAGTTACCAATGCAACTAGTATAAATGTATTAATGGTAGAGGTGCAATTTCAGCTTAGACATCGATTAAAAGTGTTGGAAGCAATTGTGGACTCAATGCCCGAGTAAGATGAAGGCGTTCAATCCCGGCAAATTACAACTGCTGTATTTGTTCAAGGGAGCAGCCAGTGCAACACGCACAATTGCAATGTCAGTTTGCAACTGAAATCTGGAGTGCCATTAAATCAGTGTATGGGGTCAAACTGAATCTCAATTCGTTTAACTGAACCTTCCCCCAGGTGAGATAATAGCACAATAGTACCTGTTTGACAGCAAAATTTACGAAATGATACAACTTAGTGTTTCAATCGCATTTATATACAACATTTTTCTCGAGTTTTCTCAGAAAACCCAAATCGCGCTGTGACGCTATTTAGACAGCGAATCTGACATGCTGGGCCCACATGTCGGATGACGTGGCAACTAGGCCCCACTTGTCAGCCCAATAAATAACCAAAATATTTATAAAAAAAGAAAAACTGAGAGCACGTTCGTGTGCGTGTGCTCGCCTCCAGCTCCGGCCTCCCTCTCGACGCGTGTGCTCGCCTCCAGCACTCGTGTGCGTGTGCTCGCCTCCAGCACTTGTCCCCTAATTCCCGCCCTCCAGCACTTGTCCCGTGCTCGCCGCCACGGGAAAGGGGCGGGAGCGAGCTCCGGCGTCGGCTCCGACGAGCTCCTCCACCCCCACTTGCACGGGATCCTCCTCACTGCGCTGCCTCCCCTGGATGCGGACGAATCGAGCGGCTAGCGAGGACGGCCGTGGGCGCGAGCAATCGAGAGCTAGCGACGGCCAGGCACGCGGCCGCCCAGACACGCGACAGCGGCAAGGCTCGCGACGGCGCCGGAACCGCGGTGGCCCGCGAGAGGCGAACACGCGGGGGCAGGGACACACGGCGCGGCGGCGCACGGCTGGTGGCGCAGGGACGCAGCGACGCACGGCCGGCAGCGCAACGCGGAGGCGTGTATGTGGCCGGGAGCTTCGCGGTGGTGAAGCGCTCCAGGGCCAGCGCCGTCCTCGGCCTCCTCCTCGCCGCCCTCGCCGCGGCCACCACGGACGATGCATCCCCTCCCCGAGGGCGCCGGCGCCGCGTGCCTCGGGGTGGCTGGCCTCGGGGTTCCCAGGTCGCCGCCTCCGCTCCCTGCAACCTTGCCGGCGTTCCCAGGCCGCCGGCCCCTGCTCCCCTGCTCGTGGTCGTGGGCGTGCTCCCAGTGGCCGCGGGGAAGAGAGAGGGCGCCGGCGGCGGGGGGAGGCGAGGAGGCCGGTGGCGCGGCGAGCTACTCCAGCCGGCTGGCGCTGGTTATGGGCATTGCGAGCCACGCACCTCGGTCAACGGGATGGGTGAGAAACAATTTCAGTTTTTCTTTTATTTTCTTTATTTTTTATTCGACTAGCAAGTGGGACCCACTGTCATATTAAGTGTAAATCTTCCCGACAAGTGGGACCATGGTGTCAGACGGCTGTCAATTTCGTATTAGACCGCAATTTGGGTTTTCTGAGAAAACTCGAGAAAAATGTTGTATGTAAATGCGATTAAAACACCAAGTTGTATCATTTCGTAAATTTTGCTCTCAAACAGGTACTATTGTGCTATTATCTCCCCCAGGTCCATGCCACTGTTTTCACTCTCATACTCTTTTTTCTTATGGAATTCACTCTCATAGTCAAGCACACATGGGAGGCTCCGAATGGTGTTTGGAACGGTGAGCGTTTATGGCTAATTTTTTAAATAATACACACAAAATAATTAATTCCGGAAATAACATGTGATTTTTTTTTGCAAAAATAGGATCCCGTCGTCCTTGGCGAAGCCGACAGGGTCCTGTCGTCCTTGGCGAAGACGACAGGTGGCTTGTCGTCCTTGGCGAAGATCACTAGTGGCGTGCGTACACAAATACACGCCACTGGTAATATTACTAGTGGCGTTTATCCACACATACACGCCACTAGTAACAGCCCAGCAGCTCTCTCCTCATCAGCAACGACGACAGGCCAAAGTCGTCTTTGGCAAAGACGACGGGATCCAACTTCTGCAAAAAAAATTAAAATGCGTAATTTTTCTGGAATTAAATAATTTTCGTGTATTATTTAAATAAAATTAGCACGTTTATGCACCCCAACAGAATTGTGGAGAAGGTCAATGCTCATGTCAATCTAATAATGCAACATACCTTTAAATTTAGCTCTTCACCAGATGTGTGTCCCTGCCGTCTGCTCGACATTGGACACCACCACCTGAACGCCTTGTTATGCTGAACGAGGATGCTGCTTTTCGGTCAGTTTCCAGTTGTATGGGGGCAACCAGTTGTATGGCTGCATACTCTTGAAACGTTTATTTTTAATAAAGTACGGTTATGTGCATCACTTTTATGCAGAGGCCAAGCACCCATTTCTTAAAAAAAAAAGTGCGGTAGTTCACGATCATCTTTTAACCGTCTCGCCGAGCAAGCATACTTTGAACGGATCACGTCTTCTGAAGTTGCTATAGCAACGACATTGTGGCATGCTCTCAACTTTGCTCTAGATGTTAGGTTTGACTGGCTGTCTCTTCCGACTGTCAGGCTCTCATCCAAGGTAGTTGCGTCAGAGCCTGATAGATCATCTATAGCTCCAGTGATCCAGGATATCAAGGCTTAGGCTAGGTCTTTTGCATCTGTCTCCTTTGGACTCTGTAATGTGGCGTTGCTCATGTTCCCACCCAGTCCGCGGTTCATTAAGCTAGGCTGTGTTGGTAGGCGCATACAGCTTATTTGTACTGAACCTGTTGTTTCTGATATTCTAAAAAAAAATCAAAAGCTAAAATTTGCACGTGCGGTGTCGCAACCGCAGTACGCTGCTGGGTTTCTATTGGCCGTCTTACTCCTACTCTGGTACCACGACTTCATGTTGGATTCATCTTTCAATCAACATTGTTAAAAATATCTCGAGGTTGATCCACTTTACTTTTAACATCACACCGCTAACTAGTATTGCTAATATGTTTGGAAACTGGTTGAATGGTGTAGAGAAACATACTAAGGCTCGAATACGCAACGGTGTAGCAACTTTTCTTTCGGCAATTTGGAATTGTTGCAATGACATCGTCTTTAACAGGTCACAAATTCCTCATTTTTTGCAGGTTGTGCTCAGAGCTACTCACTGGATTCAACTATGGTCGCTTCTTCTTCCCGTCGCCCAGCAGGATCATATGGATTGCGGATGTACTCATATGACGACGGTTGTTCGGGATATCTTTTGCCAGTGGCGCCATGCCAGAAGAATAGATGTCTAGTTTGCTTCTTTTCTTCTGGCTCATTTTTGTGTCAACACGATGTGATCAGTGAGATGTAATAATTTGGTAACTTCACGGGTAAATGTTGGATGCTGGATAATTTTTATAAATAGAAAAAGATTGTATGCATCTTTTCGATGCAGAGGCTAGGGCGATGCTCCCTTTTCTAAAAAAAGAGCTTATTTTCACAATAATTCCACCAGGAAAATCTCAGGATTCATGTGGAAAATGAATTTCCCTTGTACATACTTTTACTGATATAAGCTTTTATCAAATGCAGGACACATCTCTTTCTAATATACATGAGAGCCCACTTTTTTTTTTTTTGAGAAACAGAGAGCCCACTTTCCTAGAAGCTCATAATGAAGTACCGCTTTCATAGATGGATTATTACATGCCAAGTTTTGATCTTTTGTTAGTTGTATCCACTTCATATGGAAAACATAATGCCCTTTAGCCCATTTGGGTCAATTGAGAAGCCAATTTCTTTTATAAAAAATATCTTATTTTCCTTGCTTCTGACGGAAATCCAGATTGTTGAGTCTTCATCATCCTTTCGAAGCTATCCACTTCCCCGTTTGGGTTGTGGGCTCAAGGCTGTTTCTCTGTCAGTTTCTCTTCATGATAGAAATTGTCCATCACAATATTTGCAGCAGCTCCCCCTAAAAAAAATGCAGCAATTCCGTTTTACTGTTTGAGTTCTTTTTTCCCAGTGTGAAATGACAAGATGGCTGCCTACCATGGAGCGTGCAGATGAATCAGATGGAGGAATAATTTTGCAAGGGCTAACATATGTGCTATAGATGGTAACTTTTCTTGCTAGGTGTTTTCAAACTACAAACTGTAACTGCATCCGGAGGAAAGATATTCATCGTTGCTATTAATTTACTCCTGAAAATATATATCATGCGGGAAACAGGAGCATAATTTACAAGAGTTTTGGAATCGGTCCATTGTTTTGCACTTGGACTTACAATTCTTGAGAAAAGGAACAAAAAAAATCGATGCCCGTGGCAACACACGGACAATCAACTAGCATTTTTACAAATACAAACTATGTACCGTGTAAGTCCACATCATGTTTAGTAAATACAAATCCCATTTTAACATATAGACCGATGATTTGGATCCTGAGCTCATATGTTCCGCTCCTACCTGAATAAAAAATAAAAAAAGTAAAGTACTTCATATGACAAACATTTATAGTTGTTCTAAATGCTTTCCGAGTTTCGTGATGCAATGACATAGGTGGTGTACTTAGAGAAAAAACAAAATAAGTGCTTTACATTTTTTTAAATGCCATTTTGATCACTGTTTTTTTTTTGCACATCACACTACAGATGTCATTCCACCGTGAAATTGGCATTGTATGTTGAACAAATTTACATGTTTATTACCAAGTTTGATTTTAAACAAATGTTTACTATTTTTCCATATTTTTATTCAGGAAAAACATATGAGCCCGGGAAGTAATGCAAATTTCTGGCACACTTTATGTGTTATTCCATGATTTATCATTTTGTGCCCCTCTCCTACCTTATATCATCTATCTGTTTACATACTAGAGTTACCACTGCATGATAAGGTACATTTATTTTTTGGAGCGGACTACGAAGCAGTGTGATGATGACGTCTTTTTCGATTATTTCCAATACTTAATTCTTGAAAGTTTTATCTATCAATCTGATAATATGATTAAATTTCTGTTTTCATTGGCTTAGTCACGATGAGATCTACGAAAATATGTTCCATGTTACCATGTTATGATGAAAACAAAAAATTATTGTTAGTTGCTACAATAGTGTCACTAATTTACCAGGTTATAATAATTTGGTTGTCAGGTTTTTACCAAATTACTAAATCACAAACTTATCAGATTATAATAATTTGTCGTCATGTTTTTAATATCATTCTGTACTACATGATATTACTTTGTGTGGATTGATACCATAGCTTACCTTTTGTAAATGTTGGAACTCTTACTCTCTAGTTATTGAACTTATAAAAGATTACCTAATAACTAATAATTAATAAAAATTATCATTGTAAGAATCTGTAGTTAATTCTGAGAATCATAGTGTTGCAATCCGGCTATCGGGTCGGGTTTGATTGGGTCAACCTTGACCAGGCCCATGCTCAAACCCTTATCTAGTCAATGGCGTACCCACAACCCTTCTAAGTCATGGGTCTGAAATCAGACTCACGCCATAACCCCTCAAGTAACCTGACCCGATCAGTCACCGAACGGATTTGCTTAAATACTTTATTTCTCCAACAACGCTATATTCGTTATGCCTAGCGCACACAACGAATATACTACTAGTTCGATGTCTCTAGACTCTAGTAGCTATATAGGAAGAGCTCATACGAGTGAGGCGTTTTGTAGTCAGAACTCCACGTGTTTCAAAATATCAGGAAAAATAATTCCAGACATAGATAGTGGTACGATATATAGGCAAAAATAAAAAAATTGGTGGATCTAGTTGGTAAACATTATACGGTTTTAAAAACTTGAATTTTTTGCCTGGTTTGTCTATAACGAATTTGAAGTTAAAGTTTTGCATGCTTATAGATCTCGACACTATCTACATCTTGATTTTTTTTCAATTTTGAAACTAAATGTCTCGATTTACAATTTTTGAGAAACAAGCTACGAGCTTGAGCTCCATTTGGACTTTCCGAGCTCCAACCGACTGCGCTTTGGCCATTCGAGGTGACACTAAAAGAAACTGGAATGGGATGCTAAGTTCCGCACGTTCGATCGCTCGAACGATTTCTGACAGCTAAATGACAAAAGTCTTTAGAGAGGACTACCATGGCCACCGCAGCCACCACCAGCCGATCTACCGGTGACCCTGCCATCGAACAGTGCGCTGGCGCGACGCCTCGCCACCCCACCCTGTACTGAGGTCCTCCTTCGCTGGTTCGCTGTCGCCTCATCAACTCCCTCTAAAACCACCGACACCGATGAGCCCCGCACCCCCGACATTAAGTTTATACCTCGCCTTTGCCACCTCCGCCGCGGCTGCGACGGCTCCGGCTCAACCGTGCACAAGGAAGAAGACTGTGCGTATGAGGACGAGGAAGGAAGTCAACACGAGCATCCATAAGCAATTCCGAAAGAAAGTTTTTTAGGTAAGCAACCGCCACTTTATTCAATGTTTATAACGGTAGGAATAAAAAATCATATGGGGATTCTAAGAGCCAAACATGGCAACCAAACTGACGATACGCAGACGGTCTAGCTAGACCGTGTGCTTCCTTGTTCGAATTTCGGCTCTCATGGATGAAAGTAGCCGAATCAAAATTCTCTAAAGTTAGCTTGATTTCATGAGTGATCATACTAAGCTTGCCGAGATAGTCAATCTCCATACTATTGATAGCCTCCAGGCAGTCAGACGCCACCTTGATCTTGGTAAGTCGGAGATCTGCTGCTAATGCTAGCACATCGCGACATGCGAGAGCTTCAAGTACGGCTGGATCAGCGCATGACGACAGGGACGACAGCGAAAGTGCTGAGGAAGCGCCCTTCGTCGTTTCAGCAGACCGCTGCAATCGCACCTACACCCTACGTCTTTCTCGTAGCAGCATCTTTTTTTAGAAAAGGGGGGTGCGGATCTCCGGAGTGATGCGCACAGCCTTACACAATTATTCAACAACACCATACAAGAGTAATACAAAGATCAATCCGAAGGGAACTACTAAAGTAGCGACAGCTCACTACACCTACAACCCCGATGAAGGGGGTGGAACAATCAGAACCGATACCCTAACCTTACGCACCAACGCACATCATCTAAATCCGGAGGCTTCAAGCCGGCCGCCCGACAGCGCGCCAGAAAGCCGCTGCCACCATCTATCGCCATCCCATCTTCACCTTCAGGAGCGATCAACGTGATCACCTTGCAAGGTCTGTCGTCGGCCTCGCCACGACGCCAGACAATTCCACCATCCTGCGTGAGTCCATCATCATACGCTTGTCGCCAAGACCCCGCTGCGCCATGCTGCTGAGATTCGTCGTCGTCAATGTGGTAGATGTAAACCGCACCACTTCTTGCAACCTCCCTCCAACAGCTGCCCCAAAAACAATGCCCTCAAGAGGGAGAGCGGCACTGCTGGCGCCGCCATTGTCTGACCCGGGAACCCCGGAATCTGAGGTTTCCCCCGAAGCAGCACGAGCGGATCAACAGTAGCTGCAACGATGATGCCTTCAAGAAGGTAACGGCGTATGCGCCGCCATTGCCTGTCCTGACCGTGGTCAAGACACGATTTTCATCGGTAGCCACGTTTCTCCGACTCGCCGCCGGAACTAGCCGTGAGATCAAGCGATCCGCCACAACCAGTCAGTCGACCACCTCCGGCGAAGAAGTAGGTCACCACCATCACGCCGGGGCAGGAGCCCACGGCTTCCTCGTGTCGCGTGCCAAGCCCAGAGAACGAGTGTTGTCGCCGGCGTTGGTGAAGATGCAGTTGAAGGGCTCGGCCCGCCGAAGCCCATCTGGGCCCAGATCGGGCGCTGCCGCCTCCACTGCCCTGCGTCGTCGCCGCCGCCTCCGCGCCATCCTTGGTCGCCGCTGGTCCACGGCACCGCCAGTGAGTCATCCGAGGCAAAACGCCGCCGCCCCTGCCCGACCTCCGACCGAGGAAGGAAACTCCGCCGTTGCCGCCGCGCCACACGGGCTTTGCCCTGCGACACCTATGGCGACGGCGGCGGGAAGGGTCATGAGGGGGGAGGACGAGCGGCGGCCGGCAGGGGCTCCCCAGTGTGGCGCAGCTCCGCCGCACGGGGAGGGTTAGGGAAGGGTCGCACCATAAAGTAAGCTGCGGCCGACACGGGCTCCCCGGTGCGTAGCAGCATCTACATTAATCTTCGCGAAGCCTCGCGGTGGTGCAAGCCATCGAGCCGGTGGTGCTCGGCATGCACGACCATTGGCCGTGCTCTTCCTAGCCGCCAATAGCTCCAGGTCTCCGATGAAGAACTCGACGAAACAAAACGTCCATAGTGGGCTTTGGAAGATGCCCTCATGAATAACCTTCCTCCCGGCGAACCAGATCGCCCACAAGGTGACCAGGCAGCGCGTGCGCTGCTTGCATCGCTGGGTAGCTTTGAGCCTTTAGAGGCTAAGGATGGCGATGGGTAGGGTATGGGGCGGGTAGACCAATACCATACCCATACCCGTGTAGTCAATGGGTACAAAATTCTACCCATACCCGTACCCGCGGGTATGAAACCTTACCCGTACCCATACCCGGCGGATACCCATACCCATTGGGTACCCACTGGGTTGATCAAATAGTACACAAGTTACTCATAATTTTACAATCATCGGTAAATTTTTGATAAAAGAAAAACATTTATCTCAACTTAAGAACATATATTTGAGTATGTGACAATTATGTCAACTCAAATTGAGAATTGATGACAACTTCACATAGATTCACAAACTCACGAGAATAAATATTGGACCTCCACAGGTAAGGTATATAAACGGGTAGGGTATGGGTATACCCACGGGCACAAGGTTATACCCGTACCCTACCCACGACTTAAACGGGTAGGGTACGGGTACTACCAATGGGTATAAAATTGTACTCATACTCTACCCATGCGGGTATGGTACCCGCGGGTACCCGTACCCATGGGTAAAATTGCCATCCTTATTAGAGGCTGAACAAGGCATAGCCCATATGCTGCCAAATCCAAGTAGACCAGCACTTAGTACATGTATGGGTAATGGGCTAAGACCACTACGCATCGATGGGCACAAAATGTGCTCGGACCACAAGATGCAAGTATGTGCCCCACAGATAAAACGGCCATTGTCTCCTGAGTCCTGAGCCGAGGACGTACTAACTTCTTTTACCAGAGTTAACAGAGTTTAATCTAAAAAAAAGAATCAAGGCAGTTTCATTTCTGTATATAGAAAAGTCAACTCGTAAACATCATCATTATCCAATCCGTATCCAGTGGGTGGCTATACACTCTATTGATCCTGATAATCCTCAATCTTTATCCCTTCTTAATCCTCAAATCTTTGTGATTGCAACGAGATGAAAATGATCTCTCCGAAAACATTGGTAATAACAAGATTAATATGGTCGGCATGCATCAGATTCTTTGAACCGTTTGGCTCACTTGGGACCAATGCAATCTTTATATATCACATAAAAAATCGAGGGAGTATATGCATCAATCATCATAGATCCCTTTTTTGTATCCTTGTCTCAACTCATATGTTTCTCTTTCTGCTGCTCAGTTCTTTTCCCTTATATTGTTATAAATTCTCCATGCTCTCCAAATTGTGGCCACTGTCGATTTTTGAGCGCCTTCTAAACTAGGACAATAAACAAGTGACATGGTTTTACCTTATCCAGCCATGAAGGTATATTTTTTAGATTAGCACCACCAAGGTATATTTGATATGTTCAGTGCATACTATGATTTTCTTGGAGAAAGTTCCTAGGAAATTCATTTAAATATGTATGCAATAAATGTGTGTATCAATATTATGATATTATCTATCAAGGAGAACAAAGATCCACAGATTGGTCCAAAAGAGAAAACAAATACCTCCAGCCACTGCAAGCCAAGGTTTTCCGCCCGCAACCCCAGGCCCATCAGCGATGGAAAGAAACACAACCATCAAGGGTTCTCTCCCAAACTTTAGGGGCACAAAAGGCCGATCAAAGGAACAACAATCCCAATTCTACTGGATATGAGAGTTAAATCTGAATTTTTGACAGACCAACAACTGCTCAAGGCAAAGAAATTAGACATACCCATGGATACTCTCATGGGCTTATCATTATACCTCACGCGATTTAGAATAAACTATTTCTCAGTCAATCATAGGAACCATCTGATCTAAATTTACTAATAAGATTCGTGTAATTACACGTGGGTAGGAAGATCACTATTCCTAATGAGCATAAAAACACAATCTCACAAGTTAACACGCGTTGCATGGTGTTGTGCAAAAAATACAAAAAGAAACACACATTATAAACTAAAATAAAACACAATTTCACAGAAGTGCATGAAAAAGAATTAACACTAAACAAGGTTCTTCTAAAATGCTTGAATGCGCAGTTAATCTAAGTTGAATAGTTGGAACTAGGGATGAGAACTGACGGATTTTTTTTTTGCGCGTGTTGTTACCCAAATCCAGCATGCCAAAAGTTCTAGGTGGAACATTTAGGCACACCCAAGATCTGAATAAAATGAGACAATGATCTCAAGTGACTGTATTTAGGAGAGTGGACAAATGGAGGCCGAGCTTCATGGATCCCTTTAGTTTGAAAAAAATAAATCAAAAATCATATTTTGATGTTTCAAGAAAATCTAAAAAAAATCTGGATGAAGATAATGTTATATTCTACTAATGTGCAAAATCTCATATAGAAATATCTTGTATTTTGGGTTGCACAAAAATAACATAGTCTGACATTTGAAAGTAGTGAACAATGCAAATTTCAGCACTTCCAAAATCTGTGAGACTCTGCTATTTTTGATTAGCCGAAAATATGAAATGTTTTGATTTGATATTTTGTGCGTTGGTAGAATAGAACATTGTGTACATGCATGATTGTTTTTGGAATTGTTTAAAATTTGAAAATATGATGTTTGATTTTTCAATTAAGTGGCTCCATGGAGCTCATCCTCCATTTGTGGCCTTTCACCATATTTAGACCGTGTGTACTCGCATATCATATCCCTATTGATTCGTTCCCAATTCACTATTTCGCTACCGCGGTAGGGTTAGAGAAACTAGGTTGCCAAAGTTAATAGCTTATCCATATCATATTTATAATCACGATATAGCCTTAGATTTTATTTCGTCTGATAAACACGACAAGTCTGTTGGTTTGCTTGAGTTTTGCTACATTATTAAAGAGGTCTCTTGGTTTCGACAAACATATGTTTTATGTTTCGTGTCCACATGGTATATGGTTTTCTCTTTCCGACAATTAATTTTCGGTATTTGTTTTCTGTTTTTCTATTTGTTTCTGCTTCCACAGAAAATGAAAACTAAAGGTGCACCTCCCTGTATCCGCTCTGTTTTCATCCCTACTTGGCATGGTACCATACCGTCTTAGGTCGAAAAAAATGAGCTCACAAGTACTAGGAGCAACCATAGTTGCCGCTTTACAACATCAAAACCTTCTAATTAATTCATAGTAGATTCACATAGTTCATCATACAATTATCTAGTGCATCAAAATAAATAAAACCTTGTTAACATAATCGACCCAAATGCATAATGGACACAAATCTCACTTATCGGTGGCATAGCTTTTAATCGTTCTCATGTTTAACCAAGTTGCATCCATCTTGATCTTATGGTCATGGACGATATCAGCAATATACAAACCCATTTCCATCTTCTCTTCTTCATATTTCTTCATCACTTTCTCATTTTTGGGTTTGCCTCTGCAACCGAGCTCCCTCTTCGTGTTGTGACCGTACATAAGTGTTCGAGTTGAATCAACCTTCTTACGGGAGTTAGCTTCCTAGTCGTTGTCAAATCAAAATGCACCTCATCTTTGAGTCAACACTTGGCCTTCGTATCATGGACATGATCCGACTTCCCTCCTTGCATTGATACTTGACCACACCTTCTGGTATTTGGCATCATGTTTTCAAGGTTTTCATGCTCTCGCGACGCTTCTCCCCATCCGAGAGATTAGGATAGATGCATGCATCTTTATATGTCTTTTCCCTACCCCTTGAGAGAGAAAGATCGCTAGATAAGCCAGCCTTCAGGACCGAACATTCTCGCTGATCCAGAGGAACATTCAGCTCAAAGATAGATAAAGCAGAGTCAGGTTCCTAATGTACCTTAAAGATCATTCCTTGTGAACTTTGCATGCCTCCAGGCTCTTTATAATATTCACCAGCATAAAAGGCCATGAAGACCTTTCCCTAAAAAGCAATCTAGTTCTGACAGCAATAAGCATTGCTAATGTGCTATCAAATGCTCACATTTGTTCTGTGGATGCATTTAGAAGAAAAGAAAACATTTACCAATATCTAGGTAAAATATATGGAAATAATTTTACTATATTTCTCGCAACATCATATTATGGTTTCACGAGGTTTTAGAAAAACGTGTCTATGGAAATTGATGGTCAGAATTGCGTTTGTAAAGTGAAATCCAATTTGGCACATGGAAGTATATGCGTTTGTAAAGTGAAATCCAATTTGGCACAAGTGAAATCCAACATTTTGAGATTTACAAACTTTGTAATAAAAATTTGACTCGTACACCAAGCTTCGCGAAAATCTGATATTTTTATGGCCTCTGTAAAAAATACATTTTTGTGTGTGAAAAAGCCTTTTTTTTTAAAGTGAGACCAGCCGACTTGGTTAAGAAAGTGGATTACAACCTTACGTGGTTGATCCGACAACACAGCGTAGTCCCTGGATCCATTACTGAATATGTCGTCCATCGATATTTTAGAAATATCGTTCCTAGGCAAACCCTCGTACAACAAAAACTTGCACTGTAATAGCCTCAAACAAGGCCTGGTAAATTTCCTTTACAGGCAGCAGATGTTGTGCAGTGAGTAAGACAGTGGTGCGCCAAACATCTCCCATCAGAAAATAAAAGAAAAAGTCTGTATATATATGGTCCAAACAGACCAAACTAAAGCTGAGATTAAGTGGGCCTAAGATTGAACGTTCTGCACAAGAACCTATGGGAGTTGATAGATCACTAGAAGGAAAAGACGCGCGTTGCCGCGTCTGTTCTAATACGAACAATGATAGATGAACAAAATAAATTTAGCTAGATATAAATAAAAGTTAGTATCAAAGATAGATAAAACAGTATCACTGACTCACTATTTTACAACAAGATTACTCAGACATCCTCACATAAACATAGAGGAGTAGAGAAGGGACACGGTTATTAGTTATAGTAAGGTTAGGAGTACACCAATCAACAGAAAGAGCATAAACCCCTTAAAAAAGTTTACACTCGATTAGATGATTAGGATAGAACGACAATTATGAAATGTCATGAAAGTTAAATTGTGTACATGGTTCTATAATGATTCGAACAAAAAAATTGATCAAAGTTCCAACAATCCGTAGACACTGTATGATATGATAAAAATTGCAAACTCAGAGAGATAGATTAGCCAAGATTTGATTAGCCATCGAGATCCTACAATGAAGGTTTATTGTTTTTAATATAATGAAATCAAGTAGACTTTTCAGACATAATTATCCCAAAATTAATAATTATAATAGTAGGCCTAAGTATTTTACATATTTAAATAAATTGCATCGAATATGATTGGTACTATATAAAAACAGAGGAACATTTCACCAATAAATACTAAATAATTCACAAAAATATAGAGAAAACTGAGATCCTAAACCGTTTACATGCCATATTAATATGTGCATTGGATCTAGATTGTATAAAATAAAATATAAACAAAAATAAACTGGCATCAATACCACCAAAATTATATATCTAATTGCAGGCATGCCCTTCCCTTAACATATAGTTTGTCATGTCATGTTTGCCACACGGTTCAACACCACATGCTATTTTATTATTATACCCTCGTGGTCATGACTTTTGTATACTCTAATGATTGCATCTGAGTCTAGGCAAACATAGGTCCTTTTTAGTGTATGCAATTAGCCATCTACAAAATACACATATGCATTTTCTTACATAATATGACTCGTTGTCTGAATACAAATGAGCCATAAGCAAATATACTGTAGGAAAAAGTTCACGGATAAATACCCACATCATCTTGCATCAGTAATAGGTGGCGTCCAACAAAGAGGCGTATACCTCATCCTTCCACCCCCATTCACCATCGATTTGTCATTCACGGTTTCAACCGCAGCTGCCACCACCACCGAGTCGAGCACTACTAACAATAACAGTGACAATGGCGACGGATGCGAGAGGCGACATGAGTGTTCACGTGCAACTACTGCGGGGATTGTAGAAAGTCTTTCAGCTCACTGGTGTTGGATGGCCACCAGAGGGGAGCACACGTGGCGTGCAAGTTAACAATGGACTTGAGTCACGACATCAAGGATGGAGGTGCCCTATAGTCCCAGGTGCTTCACGGAGCCAGAGATGTGTGCGGAGAGACGGGCAAACTTTGCATAGGGACGACTGTTTTTTGTTTGAATACTACTCGACGGAGGCAGAGGGAGAGAAATGGCGTCGCGCGACACAGGCCGCGAGATGCTATGGTGGACGCTGGTGGCGGAGATAAGAGAGAGAGAGAGTTGTTGGGTAACGCCAGTAGCTCTGAACTCACTGCATTTTCTTGTAAAAAATCGAAACGACATGTTTAGATTTCAATTTTTTGAAATAAAACATACAACTACGTTTACATATTGTATGCACTCTAGAAGAATTTTTTTGTATTTTGGTCTACCCAAAAAGAGTAATTTTGAGGAGAAATGGAGCTATTTTTCCTTTTTTACAGCCACAATTTTGTTTTTTATAGATGAGAATCCTTTTTTATTTCTCCAAAAATTTATCAGATAAGTACAAACATACGTATATATCCAATAGATTTTTTTCAAATTGAATTTAAATTTTGAACTTTAAATAAATAATATGAGCTTAGTGGGGTTTACCATGAAATTGACATGTTAAAGAAACTATGAACTATAAATAAATAATATGAGCTAAGTGGGACCTACTATGATGTTGACATGTGAGTGAAGGAGAAGGCTTCAATTCTAGGGAGCTTAGTACTTAGAAAGATGTGCAAATTACCTAATGATAAGAGTCTGAGCCTCTGGGTGACAGAGACATATGTGGTTCAAGATTATTACGTGTGTTACTGATAGACACCCTAATTTAATAATGCTTTGTAGTAGTACTTGTGACCAAATGGAGAAGTATGAGGTAACAGTAACCTCTGCTTTGGCGGCTGCCTAGCTTATCGGCTAAGCAGACAAGCGTAATTTGGTCACCATGGCATGTTTGACTCTCTACTTCTCCAGATATTTATGTGGAAAAGAAAATGCTGCTCTAGACTCAAATTTACAGATATTTATGTGGGATGCCAAAATTAAATGTTTAAACTCGCTTTTCTGGCCAATCCCTTTCTCCCTCTTCCGAAAAAGAAAATGTTTTCAATTAAAAAAAAACAGCTCAGTTGGGAGATGGACATGCTCATCTTCTGTAGCTCTGCATTCCCTCCATCTATCTTCATGATGTACACGTCCTGACACACCCCCACGCACTCTCTCCCTTCCTCTGTGTGATTTGTGAAGTAGGATTGGTTCCTGATAGTGCAAGCAAAGCAAGCACATAAGAAAATACTAGTATTATTCTTTGCCCAATTCATATCTCTCCTTCATCTCTCTTTGTTATGAGAGCAAGCTCTTCTTCACCTAAGCCATAACTCTCCCTCCCATACTCCCATCCCTAACTGCCTCCCTCCATCCCTCTCAATCTTTTGTTCCCTTTCGCTTTCCCCCTCCCTCTCTCTGAATGCCCTCCTGATCGATTTGATTAGCCCTTGACACGCTGCAACTGCAAATCCAAGGTTTGTTTGCTCTCACCTCACTTCACTTCATTGCATTTTGGTTTTGTTCCACTATGTTTTGTCAACTACTGTTCGAAGCAGCACAACAGAGCTCATCTGTTTGTAGCTGCGTGCTGATTCTCTGCCAGAGCCAATGAGCAGAGAGCCTGCAATTAGCCAGGATCAGGAGGAGAGCTCAAAGGCTAGCTGGTCCATCTACTACAGTGGATGAGCCTAGTGAAGCAATGAGCAGATTAAGCCTTCATTTTTCAGGGGCCTTCTAGTAATCATCTTCTGCATGGTGAAAGGCCTAAGAAAAAAATACCACGATAGTACTATTTATTTCAGTTATCTTCATCTTGTGGCTTGCAATTAGTATCTTGTAGCCAAGATCCCTAGGAGTTTCTTTCTTTTGTATGTCCTTTATGTGTGCGTTTGTTCCTCTTTTCTAGGTTCTCAAGGAGTGGTAGATTCTTGTTTCGAACACATCATTACAAGACCCCCGCAAGTTGGCATTTACGCTTTTATGCGTGTGCACGCGTGCGCCATTGCAGTAGCGACGCAGTACAGAAGCTGGAAGCATCTTCTTGCGGAGGAGTGAAGCTACGACGACGATCAAAGCCGGCCGGGAGGAGCATCAATAATTCATGGATTTTTCTGGGGCTCAGGGGGAGCTGCCGATGCCAATGCCAATGCACGCAGCCGCGTCGCTGTACCTCGGCCTGCAGCACCAAGAGCACCACCATCACGCGGGCTCTAATGGCCGGCATCTGTCGCCTCCTGCTTCTCCGGCAGCGGCAGCTGCCGGAGCTGAGGAAGAGTACACTAAGAATCGGCAGCTGGTGGCGGTGGTGCCGACCGGAAACGGTGGAGGGTCGAGGTACCGGGAGTGCCTCAAGAACCACGCGGCGACCATCGGCGGCAGCGCCACGGACGGGTGCGGGGAGTTCATGCCTGCCGGCGAGGACGGCTCGCTGGACGGGCTCCGGTGCTCCGCCTGCGGGTGCCACCGCAACTTCCACCGCAAGGAGACGGACGACGCCGGCTCGCGGCACCTGCACCACCACCACCAACACCTCATGGGCCCGCTGAGCCCGCTAGCCGCCCATCGCGGCGGCCTCCTGGTGGCCGCGCACGCTCCCCCGACGCGCATGGTGATGCCCCTGAGCGCCCTGCACACCTCCGAGTCTGACGAGGCGGCGAGGCCGCTAGTGCCGGTCCGGAAGCGGTTCCGGACCAAGTTCACGACGGAGCAGAAGGCGCGCATGCTGGGTTTCGCCGAGGAGGTCGGCTGGCGGCTGCAGAAGCTGGACGACGCCGTGGTGCAGCGCTTCTGCCAGGAGGTCGGCGTCAAGCGCCGCGTCCTGAAGGTCTGGATGCACAACAACAAGCACACCCTCGCCCGCCGCCAACACCAGCTGCAGGACCACCACCATCAGCCAGTGGCTGGCGTTGATCATGGAGACCCATCTTGCTGCCGGAGCACCAGCCCGAGCCCGCCGCAGCTCCAGCTCGAGTAAAACCAACAAACACCAACAATTCATTCGAGACGTTTACCGTAAATTCTTGCTGATCATTCTAGCTTAGCTGCATTGCATCCAACTGTTCCATCAGTAAATGATGCTTCTTGTTCTTTTTTTCTTCTTCCTCATGTTGTGTCTAACTTGATGTCTAGTGCTTGAGTAGCTTATTTAATTGAGGCTGTGAAAGTGAGTTACTGATTTGATCAGTAGTTCACGTCAATGTGGGGTGAGGTAAAATTTAATCACTTGTATGTTGTAAGCTTTTATCATGTGCATGTCCACTGCTCATGCTATGATATTTGTGTCTTTTGTGCAAATCAACAACTATTAGCTATAGATGAAATAAGCAGCTAATTCCTTGTTGTATACTTGTATGTCGATTGCTACTTGCCTACTTGTTCAACCTGGCCTCTGATTAGACTAGGGTAATTCAGCGGCTAGCTAGAATTGGATGGAAACATATAATGGGATGGCCCATATATATGTATGACAAATGATTGGTGAATTTGTTCTCTCAATTATGGTCGGGGGCCATGGCAGTTGTGGGTGTGAAGGGGAGCAGGGAAGCATGTGGCCAAGTGATCCAAAAATGGCCAATGATGTGGGGAGGAATTCAGCTACGTACAGCAAGCAAGATCTGCAGTGTGTGTGGTGTAGACTGTGTAGTGTAGTGCGTTGGGGCCCTTGCACCCATGAGAAAATTGATGTCTTGCTGTTGGGGAAGTGAATTCAGCTATGCATGACTATCAATGATTTCATATCTAATCCTATTGTCTAGCTTGTTAATTTGAGGATCACTTATTCAATTTGCCGCTGAACTGCGAAGTGGTATAATCTGCTAGAAAAAATCAAAACGAAAGTATGAATCCGTTGGTTAAACAATTACTACACAAAATACATAAGCTGGTTAAAGCAGACTGATTTACTATAATACGTGGTGCGGGAAACTTCAACACGAGATTCCCCCTGTCAGTGTTGTGGTGATGTGGTCCCATGCATGATCTGATCTCCTTGGGCATTTGTTTGCTGCCGGGTACTGAGAATCTTATTAGGAGGTTTGGTCTGGCATCAGTGCTGCTTGATATTGCTTCAATTCCCATGAAGCAAGCAACATGATGTCAGTGTGTCTAGTGTTGTCAAGCTTCTCTGGAACCATATCATACAGCTAAGCTTTATAAAAAATTATCATACAGCTAAGACTTCCATTGCACTTTGCAAATGCAAAAGGTAAAATATATATATAGAGAGAGAGAGAGTAGTGTTTCTCTGAAAACAGTAGAATCACATCATCTCCCATGGTACGTGCTATGCTCTATCTGATATCTGAAGAAGTGATCGGTCAGACACGCGCCATCCTCCTAATCATGACGACGATGAACGAATGGTGCCGGTGACTTGACGGTAGTGCACTTGGATTTTTACAGAACATGGAACTAGTTACCCCTACTCGTGAACAACAACAACAATAACAACAACAACAACAACAATAATAATAATAAAAGGCATAGCTGCAAGATACTCCCTCCGTTTAGGTTTATAAGTCCTCTATGTATCCATAGGTTGTGAATTTAACTAATAAAATACAAAAAATATACCATCAGAAAATATAAAGTCTGAATTTCCTAATTATATATTTTTTACAATATATAAATCACATTATGTTGCTCAAATTTACGACCTAGGGATATGTAGAGGACTTATAAACCTAAACGGAGGGAGTACATGGATAGTATTTAACTAGACTCGTTTTGAATTATACTGTGACCGATGGAATTCCTGCTTGATAGCGCGTCAACCTGGAAGTGTTCCATTGGTACAATTTGTCCCTTTTGGGAGCCACTAGTGATTATTCGGAAAACATTTAAGAAATTTGGCCTCACTCCAAAAACGCCAGATTAAGTGGCATTTCTAATGCCCAAATTTAACTGAAAACGGTTAACGCGTTTGAAATATGTCATATGAGTTGACGTTTTGACATTTTCAGAGATTTTGAGATTATCATGAGTCACCCAATGTGCTATTAATTCACGTTGGCGGCTTTTGGCATTCTCAGAGCCTCTAGAATTCAGATATGACATTCGAGCCGGCTAATTTTGAATCACTTAACCTTTTTTTTGTTGCTACGTTTGGTATGTCAAAAATGCCATCCTAAAAGCATTTTAGGGGAAGAATTGGATATGTGGTTAAAACTTTCTGAGCCGACATTAGTGACTGAAAGTTCCTAAAAAAGGCTTTTGTTTATGACAAATTGTATTACAAAATTGTATGTTCGATACACATCCATCTCCAAAGAGCGTGCGGGTTAGAAAGGACTCCAATACTTATTGCATCGTCTTTACCGACAGTCCAAAGGTGTAGTGCATTTACCACTCTGCTGTTGTTGTTGCATCTCCAAGTGAAGTCAGTACTCCTGCCCTGCCATGCATCGAGCAGGTAGCAGAGTGCAGAGAGCTCCATGCCGTTCTGTTGCCATGCTGCTGCGAGCCGAGGAAAGCCAGCGAGCCCATGTGTCGTGTCTGCTGAGTGGTTGCCTCTCCTCTCTTGACCTGCGTTGAGTTGTGGTTGCTGCCAAGGCAAGGCATCAGGTTTTGAGCCAGAATCCCGTGCCATGTTCTTCTTGGCATCAGAAAATCACAAGGACATGCATGGGCAGCTCTGCCGACGTGTCATTCTTCTTCTCTTAATTAAACATCAATCAACCCATCAGTGTCATTCCGTAACAAAAGATTTTTTAATTTTTAATAGGTCTGACATGTGGAGCCTACGGTCAACCTAGTAAAATTTCTCAAAGCTTGCCACGTCAGCTTGACGGGTGGGTCTCCTTACTCAGAAAAGGTATCATTTCGCTAAAAAAAATGATGTTTTTGCGAACGGCTAATAAAATTCGTTAGGTTTTGTGATTCATACCAAAAGTGGTACCAAACTTGAATTGAGTCGTCAAAATAGGTAGTTTTATGGTATCAACTCAAGCTCGCCATATAGATAACATGTATGCGGCATACGCTCTGCAAGCACAATTATGCAAATCATTCTCATCATGTTAACCAATTCTTGTAGAAGAGAGCATTTCGGCTCCCGAACTTATATACTCCTGATATAGAAGATAAAATTAAAAACATAGCAAAACCTTTCAAAAAAAATCTAAAAAAATGGTGGCGAGCATATACATGTTTTCTAAACATGTATCAAGTTTCACGATGAAAGGTTTAACTACTTTCTAATTTAATTCATTATAACAGAAGCATATGAGCTGGTAGCCAACGTGGATTTGTGAATCTTAAACATATTTATATATATAGTATCAACCAACAACCATCGAAGTAAATTACACAATACTCCTGATATTTTTCATTCATGATATTTTTTTCAAAAATATATCAGCCGTGGGACTAGTACTAATTATAGTCTAACGCAAATTGACCGCACTCCTGATCAATGGGACCCATTTGTCAGGATGACATGGATGTACACGTGGAAGTGGACTTCAAGTGGCCATGGGGCCTGATGATGTGAAACACACGTTCGTTGAGAGACCCCAAGAGAAAGGTATGAAGCAGTGCAGCAGCAAGTTTTCCCTCAGTATGAAACCAAGGTTATCGAATCCAGGAGGAGTATGAGCATTTCAGAAGGTTGTCAACGGCGCCAGAAAAGCAGCTGTTGCAGGGGATCTAGACTGTTGACGTGGAACCTGCACACAACACAATCAAACTATTTTGTCCCAACGAAACATGAAGGTTGTCAATCTCACCGGCTTGCTGAAAATAAAGCGTTAAACGTATGGTGTGAAAAACAATGTTTAATTACAGAGAGTAAAAGAGAACAATGATTACAGTTGGTGGTTTTATCAGTGTAAAAGAATGGACCGGTGTCCACAGTTCACTAGTGGTGTTTCTCTATAAAAATAATTAACTTGCTAGGTAAACAAATTACAGTTGGGCAATTGATAAAATATTGAGCGCATGACAATGCATATATATGACAAGATGACTAATATGACATTTACTTGGGCATTACGAAAAAATACATAGACCGTTATCCAACTGCATCTACGACTAATAATCCACCGTCAGGTTAACATCCGTGTCCCCCGTTGGTATTAAGTTGCAAGCAACGGATAATTGTATTAAGTAAAGTGTAAAATGTAAACAACACATATGACCGTAGACATAGCATTGATGTGTTATCGCTAGTGGCAACAACACTTCCTCAACCTTATACGTTGATGTCACTCGCCCAGATTACTGGAGGCATGAACCCACTATCTAGCATAAATACTCCCTCTTGGAGTTACAAACATCTACTTGGCCAAAGTATCTACTAGTAACGGAGAGCATGCAAGATCATAAATAACATATAAAGATAGATTGATAATCAACTTGATCATATTATTCAATATTCATCGGATTCCAGCAAACACAACATGTAGCATTACAATAAGATGATCTTGATCATGATAGGTAGATCACAAGATCTAAACATGATAGCATAAAGTGGAGAGACAACCATCTAGCTACTGCTATGGACCCGTAGTCCAAGGATGAACTACTCACGCATCACTCCGGAGGCAGGCATGGCGATGTAGAGCCCTCCGATGATAATTCCCCTCTCCGGCAGGGTGCCGGGAAGAGGTTTTGGACCCTCCCAAGATAGGGTTGACGACGGCGGCGGCTCTGTAACTTTTCGTGGAATATGACTTGAGTATTTAGGGTTATCCAGTCGGGAGGAATAAATAGTCGAAAGGGCGGCGGCTGAGGGCACCCGAGGGGCCCACACCACCCCTCGGCGTGGCAGGCTTGTGGGTCGCACCGAGCCGTGGCGTGGCGGCTTCCTGGCCCTTCTCCGTCTCTCCTTTGCACTCCGTGGACGTGTCGGTGAAATAGGGACCTCCGTTGATTTTCGTCCAATTCCGAGAATATTTTCAGAACAGCTTTTCCAGAATACAAAAACTGCAGAAAAAACAGGAGCTGACACTGTGGCATCTTGTTAATAGGTTAGTTCCAGAAAATGTATAAAAATAATATGAAGTGTATACAAGTAACAATTGGTATAATATCAACATGGAATATCAAAAATTATAGATACGTTTGAGACATATCAATACTCGCCCCTAAGGATGACTCCAACGGGGCGACGCATCGAGTCCGCGCACATCCGTTCCTGTCCGCGAGGGCCGAAAACATGGCCCAACGGGGCGACGCAAATGGACCGCGGACCGTTTTTTGGTCCGCCGTATTAGAGTCGGTTCCTGTACCGTATTGTATACGTACATGTAATACTCCTGTTGTGATATATAAAGAGATCAAAGGTGGGCCTATTGCCACACCGAAACCCTAAATTAAACTTGGTATCAGAGCCGCCGCAAGTCCGCGCGAGTTCTGCTTTCCGCCGCCGCCGTGCGAGTCGCAATCATCCGCGTGAGTACTACTTCAGCGTGAGCAATCCGCGTGAGCAATCCAGCGCGAGTTCTGATTTCCACGCTGCAGCGCGAGCCTCATCCGTGCCGTCGCGAGTCTGCCGCTGCACGAGCTTCCTTCACGCCGCGCGAGTCCGCCGCTGCCGCACGAGCTTCTTCCGCGCCGCCGCCGCGAGTCCCATCCATCCTTCCGCTTCTGCGTCGTCGTGTGCTCCAATCCGCGCCGCCGCAATGACAACCTCCCTACAGCTCTCCACGTTCGTCGGTCCGATCGTCTCCGCCTCAGTTGTGCCTGCTCTGCCCGTGATCGCCCAGCCCGCCGTTCGCCTCGACTCGAGCAAGCAACTTCATGCTTTGGAAGGGGCTGACCCTCCCCAATCTCTCAGGCGCCGGCTTTCATGGCTATCTTGACGGCACCATGGCCGCGCCGGCGAAGACGATCAAGCAAGGAACGGGGGACGCCGGTGTGGAGGTTCCCAACCCGGACTACACCGCATGGTGGGTCACGGATCAGAGGGTACTCGGCCTTCTGCTTGGCTCCATGGAGCCCGACATCGCCTGCCAGCTCATTGGCTGCCAGACTGCTTCAGCGGCATGGTCCGCTGTACATATCATGTTCGGCGCACAGAGTCGCGCCAACGTGCGACACATCCGTCGCCAACTCCAGTCGCTGAGGAAAGAGGAGCTGACCGCGGCGCAGTACATGCACAAGATGAAGTCCCTCGCCGATTGCATGGCGGCAGCCAGCACCACCGTCTCCGATGACGAGCTTGTGGACTACATCATCAGCGGCCTCGGTCCCGCGTTCAATGCGATCGCGGCATCCCTCACCGTTGGTAATCGCTCGGTGCCCTACTCCGATTTTTACTCCCATATTCTCTCGTTCGAGGCTCTCCAGGCACAACAACTTCAGTCCGCGGAGTGGACTTCCTCGGCGAACGCTACGTCGCGGCCTGGCTACTTCAACAACGCCGGCCAGCCGCGCCCCTCGGAGTATGCTCCCGCCCCGTATGGCCGGGGTCGCCCTACTGGGAACGGTTCGTACCAGCACGGGCAAGGTCGCCCGTATGATGGCAGCAATGACCGCCAGAGCTATGGCGGGTACAGTGGTGGAGGTGGCGGTGGCGGTGGAAACCGCCCTAACGTCGCGCAACAGTCTGGCGGTAATGGGCGCAATGGCAAGAAGCAGCGCCCTCGCTGCCAACTCTGCGGCTACTAGGGGCATGAGGCTCCCGCTTGCCGCCGCTACAACCATGATCTCCGCGGCAACAACTACAACAACACTCAGCGTTCCGGCAACGCTGCAACCACAAGCTCTACCGCCCCGCCTCCCTGGTTGATGGACACCGGGGCTACGGACCACTTCACCAACGATCTCGAGCGCCTCCACTATCACG
This sequence comes from Poa pratensis, assembly GCA_947311845.1. Taxonomy (NCBI): domain Eukaryota; kingdom Viridiplantae; phylum Streptophyta; class Magnoliopsida; order Poales; family Poaceae; genus Poa; species Poa pratensis. Next base: position 47,432,370 of record CAMZMU010000074.1, read on the forward strand.
AGCGCTATGGCGGGAAGGACCATGTTCAAGTGGCAAATGGTACAGGTTTGTCTATTTCGCACATTGGTCATTCGAATTTAGCCGGTTCATCTATTCGCTTGAATAACGTCCTTCATGTTCCTCATATTAGTCAAAATCTCCTCTCTATTTATCGCCTTGTGTCTGACAATGACGTTTTTTGTTGAATTTCATCGTCATTTTTTCTGTGTCAAGGACAAGGCCACGAGGAGAATCCTTCTTCACGGTAGAAGTCAAGATGGGCTTTATCCGATTCCATATAGTCGAGCATCACTCCCATCTAGCCAGGCTAGCTCCAGTGTCAAGGTCACGTCATCCCAGTGGCATCAGCGTCTCGGTCACCCTCGAATAATGTAGTGCAAAACATTGTTAAGCATCATGATTTATCTTGTTTACCATCACCCAACTCTGTTTTAGTTTGTGATGCTTGTCAACGTGCAAAGAGTCATCAACTTCTTATAGTGCATCTCATCGTGTTTCTACTAAACCTCTCGAGTTAATCCACTCCGATGTTTGGGGTCCTGCTATTGCATCTTCTGGTGGTTATAAATATTATGTTAGCTTTGTTGATGACTGCTCTCGTTATTGCTGGATTTATCTTCTAAAACACAAGTCTGCTTTTGAGCAAGTCTTTTATGCTTTCCAGGCTCATGTCGAACGCCTTCTTGACGTCAAGATTAAGGTTGTTCAGTCAGATTGGGGGGGGGGGGTGAATATCATAGGTTGCACAAATACTTTCAGCGCACGGGCATTTCCCATCGGGTGTCGTGTCCTCACACTTCTCAACAAAACGGTGTTGCTGAACGCAACCACCGTCACCTTGTCGAGACAGGCCTAGCCCTTCTCGCCCACTCGATTCCGTTATAGTTTTGGGATGAAGCTTTCTTGACAGCGTGTTATCTTATAAATCGCATGCCCACGCCTGTCTTAGGAAAAGATACACATATCCATCGCTTGTTTAACACCCAGCCTAATTATGATTTTCTTCGCACTTTTGGTTGCGCGTGTTGGCCTAGTCTACGCAAGTATAATGCACATAAGCTTGATTTCCGTTCAAAACTGTGTGTGTTTCTAGGCTACAGTCCTATGCACAAGGGCTACAAGTGTTTGGATAGATCAACGGGACGCATCTATATATCTCGTGATGTCGTTTTTGACAAGTCCGTTTTTCCTTTTGCAACTCCCGATGTTACGGTCGACATTCCTTCTCTATCTGAAGCGATTAGTTTTCCTTCATCCGAACCGGCTACGAGTGAACATGTGCGAAAATATGACTTGTCGTACCTTGCTACTAATCATCCGTCCGCAGTTGTTTTTGTGCCGTAGGTGCCCGTGCAACCAGCATCCTCGCTTGAAGCTGAGAGCAGCATGCATGCGATCAACGTGCATGGTGAGCATGTTCCCAGCTCGCCTCCCGACGCATGCATGTCGTCCGCCACTCAAGCTGAGCCGTCGCTTGGTTCGGCCCACATAGAGCAGCCCTTCGTGTCGTCCACGTCCGATGCTTCGACCGCATCGTCACCAGCTGCCACACCGTCGCCTGCTTCGACCTCGTCACTAGCTGTCACACCGTCATCTCATGCTCCGTCCGCGCCCCCCCGATGCTCCTGGCCATGCCATGGTTACACGCCACCAGGATGCTACACGACGCGAGAAGATATTCACAGATGGTACGGTGCGTTACGACCCACGCCGTCGCGCCTTCTTTGATGCACCAACCTCCCATCGCGATGCACTTCGTGAACCAGCCTGGCGCGCTACCATGGTTGATGAGTACTCCGCCTTGTGTCAGACTAACACCTGGAGTCTGGTACTGTGGCGCCCTGACCCGACTGCTATACAGTGATACTGTGTCTCCGGTTATCCGATACCAGCAGGCACACTATCAAAGCATAAGAGAGAGATCAAGACTTGTGGAACAACTGGCACATCACAGACTCTACGACACAAAATCATATAGTTCAACTCTTATAATAGAGAAAGATAGCAAATGACAACCAGAGGTCACCGACCCAACATTACAACATGCGGAAGCGAAGTGTGTTGTTCTAAACAACAAGAACCAAAATATGGCCTAAGAGGCCTACAGATAAACATCACAGCGCCAGCTGCTCCAGGATGTCCCAAGCTGCCACCTGGGAACCCCAGACTACTCGTCGACGTCCACAAAGAACCCACCTTCGAGGTCGGTGAAGTCCTCCACTGAAACAAAAGCAAAGACGTTGAGTTCGACGAACTCGCAAGATTAAGAGCTAATATATGCTCGATGAGGCTTTCAAAGTTATATGGTTGTTTTGCATAAAGCTGATTTTATTTATGAAAACATAACTCAAAGGCAATCGACTATTCAGAGTATTTTCAAAAGAGGTAAGAAGTACTCTTTCTTTCATCACCTTTATCAACATCAACCACTGTACCTGTTCATCAAAGGCACCTCCCCGAATCACCCTCGAGGAAGCTCACCTTGCATTTGTGAGTGGTACCTCTAGTACCCAGTTTTTAATCATTCCGTTAAAGTTATTCTATGATCTTACCTTCACTTCCCAAGTCGTCCATAACCGCGGACACGGCTTTTCGAAAAGATTTAACCCTGCAGGGGTGTACAAATGTTTGCCACGCGTACCGTCCGGCCCATTACCTGATCATTAGCTCTCTTCCATGGAAAGCCGGCTGGGTGGGAGCGGTGTCGACTTCTCCCTCGTTAAGGACTTTCCAGGATCATCAGTGCCGGTAGGACAGGTTTGGTGACTCCTCCAACCCCCTGTCCCGCGGACACTTACTTTCTTAACACCACAATCCTCATACCATTCTCAGCCACCAACTCACGCACGCGCAAATGGAAGCCCGAACTAGAGGACCCTGGCTAGCCCCGCTCGAGTTATTTAGTCTATGAGGGTTCCTGCACTGCGAATGCATAGGCCTCACGCATGGTTGCACGCTCAGTCTTGGTTCAAGAGGTATAGAACTCGCACCTAGGCGGCGAGAACGAGACAAAACACCACAACCACAGTGGCCTCTCATCCCCACCTTTAAGCATTTTATTACCCGTCACCACAATTCCTCCACCATCATTCTCATTTCAACACCTGCTTCCAACATAAACCATCCACCATATAGCTATGCAATTAACTAAGCATGGCTAAGCAACAACATAGCATAGTAAGTATCTCGGCCAACAATACAACACTATGGATAATAGGAGGGAAACAGGTAAAAGGCATAGGGAACTTAATGCAACTATAGGATACTCTAATCCAAGAAAATTGACATTTAGAACCGCATGCAATATTATAGTGGAGAAAATATTTGCGGAAACATAGGATAAGATATGCTCAGAGGGGGGATTACGCTTGCCTTGCTCAACGTGCTGGTAGTACGGATCTTCGGGGTATTGCGGAGTAACCTCGGCTGCTTGATCTAGCGAGAAACAAACATCGGGAGAGAGCAATCAATCACCACACATATGACTAACAAATGCAATGCGCAAACACATGATGACATGGCCTTTTAAATCCCCGGGAGGAGGATGCTTCAACTATTCAAATTAAATGGGGTTCGGGTGCTTAGAGGGGTGCACTTCGAACATACCGTGGAGTTAAATCAAGATTCATCTTTACTTGTTAATTAGCATAGATGATCCTATGGTTAACTTGCATGTGAATGGCATGATCATGTGATGAAATGCATGGTTTAGGTGATTTAAACATTAGTGTAAACAAGTTCCAAAAATTGGGCTGAAACCGGTTAAAACGGAGCATCCGGAATGAAATCCGGAAAATTCTGGGTTTTATACCGGGTCATTCCGGGTTTTATACCGGGTCTGGCACCGGGTTTAATTCCGGGTCAATTCCGGGTATGAACCGGGCGAAAAATGGTCGAGTCCAGTACCGTTTTTCTTAATCCGGTATAGATTCCGGACAATTCCGGGTCTGGTACCGGGTGAATCCGGGTTCAGTTCCGGAAATTTCCGGGTCTGACACCGGATTTGTCAACGCGACGAGAACTAAAACTGCTACGGTGAATCCACGAAATGGAGGGGGAGGAAGGGAGAATGGGGGTGCATTTGGAAGGCTTGCTCACCCTGAACTCGTGGGGTGCTTGAGAGTGGGTGGAGATGGCCGGAATCGCTCGGGAAAGCTCCGGGCAACCGCGGGGGAAGTAGTGGACGGCGAGCTCGATTGAAGGCTTCCCGGCTCGATTCCTTCGGTGGAGAGGTAGAGGACGGCGAGGCGGAGCTATTGGCGGTCTTCGTTTCGCTCGGGGACTCCTCAATCAACGGCGGCGAGCTCGGCCATGGGAGTTAGCTTTTGGAGCTCTTGGGGAGAGGAAAATATGGAGAAGAGAGTGAGGGAGAGGGAGTGGGCTGGTTGGGGGTTTTCTCCTTTTTCTTTATTTTCCAACTTACACAAAACCCCCTGCACTTTTGTTTCCAACATGGATAGGTCCTTTCCCCCTTTTAAAAGAAAGTTAGTAGCTCCTTTCTAGATTTAATTAAGGCACTAACTTATTTTAGAGAAATATGACAAAATTTGGGGAGGCTCCCCTTAGCTTGTAGAAGCTCCACGAATTTTGGTGTGACAAAATAAAAGGTTTTGAACCACGTTTGTTCATATAGGTTTGGATTAGGGCATTTTGCTAAATTCAAAATGTTGCTCCTTTGGTAAATTAGAGCAAGTGCAAAATATTACCTGGAAGTTTGTTGAAACAAGTTTGCATTGTGGTTTTCAAATGGTGCTAAACCATTTAGTGTGTTGCCCATCAATTTAATATGGATGCCATGATGCAATTAAACACCAAAGCGAAAATTTTAAACAGGTTTTCAGGTTCTCAAGTTTGGGGCTGTTACAAATCTACCCTCCTTACAGGAATCTCGTCCCGAGATTCTAAGGTTGCGGAAAGAAATTGGGATACTCTTCACGAAGACTAGACTCTCGTTCCCAAGTTGCTTCTTCCTCGGAATGATGAGACCACTGAATTTTGAGGAACTTGGTAGTCTTGTTGCGGGTCTTTCTTTCGGCTTCGTCCAGGATACGGATAGGATGTTCGCGATAAGTAAGATCTTCCTGGAGATCCAGCTCTTCATGATTGACCCCATGGATAGGATCTTTGAAACACCGGCGAAGTTGAGATACATGGAACACATCATGCACATTGGGAAAGATGACCGGTAACTCCAACTTATAAGAAAGATCTCCTCGCTTGGCCAGAACGGTGAAGGGGCCAACATAGCGAGGCGCCAATTTCCCTTTGATTCCGAAGCGGCGAACGCCACGGAGGGGAGAGACACGGAGATAAGCTTTATCACCAATTTCATAGTGAATTTCCTGATGATGCTTATCGTAGTAGCTCTTCTGCCTAGACTGAGCAATCTTCAGATTCTCTCTTATGATTCTAACCTTCTCCTCAGCTTCATTGATGATATCTGGACCAAAGAGTGCCCTCTCTCCGGTCTCAGACCAATTTAGAGGAGTGCGGCATTTTCTTCCATAGAGAACCTCAAATGGAGCCATGCCCAGACTAGCTTGATAGCTATTGTTGTAGGAGAACTCCGCGAAAGGAAGTACTTTTCCCAATCCTTGCCAAAAGAGATTACACATGCCCTAAGCATGTCTTCCAAAACTTGGTTCACTCTTTCGGTCTGACCATCAGTTTGAGGATGGAAAGCGGTGCTGAAGTTAAGACGAGTTCCCATAGCAGTTTGGAAACTAGTCCAAAACTTGGAGGTGAATAGGCTTCCACGATCAGAAATTATCTTCTTGGGAATGCCGTGAAGGACGACGATACGAGAGGTATACAGGTCTGCCAACTTGGCAGCAGTAACGTCCACACGAACGGGGAGGAAGTGAGCCACTTTTGATAGTCGATCAATGATGACCCAAATGGCATCATGTCCCTTTGGAGACTTCGGCAGACCAGTAATGAAGTCCATACCAATTTCATCCCATTTCCACTCGGGATAGCAATAGGGCGAAGAGTGCCGGCAGGTCTTTGATGTTCAGCCTTTACCCGTCGACAGGTGTCGCATTCAGCAACATACTTGGCAATTTCCGTTTCATACGAGTCCACCAGAATTGTGGCCGAAGGTCTTGGTACATCTTGGTACTACCGGGATGAATAGAGAGAGGGATTCATGAGCTTCTTGGAGGATCAACCTCTCAAGTTTTGTTTCTTTGGCACTACCAAGCGGTCACCAAAGTAAACAACTCCGGATTCATCGACAGAAAAACATTTGGCCTTCCCGCTAGCAATGTTCTCCTTGATTTTTAGAATACCCTTGTCACGCTTCTGAGCATCCTTAATCTGGTCCACAAGAGTAGATTTGATTTCCAGATTTGCAAGGTAGCCAGAAGGAACAATTTCCAGGTTCAAACGGGCAAACTCTTCATGGAGAGCAGGTTGGGCCTCTTCAATCATCAGATTGTTGCAATAAGACTTCCGACTTAGCGCGTCAGCCACGACGTTTGCTTTGCCGGGTTGATAGTTCAGACTCACATTATAGTCCGTGATTAACTCCAACCAACGCCTTTGCCTGAGATTTAAATCCGGTTGGGTGAAGAGGTACTTCAGACTCTTGTGATCCGAGAATAATCTCGCAACGGTTACCAAACAGGTATGGTCTCCATTGCTTCAAAGCATAGACCACAGCGGCAAGCTCTAGATCATGAGTTGGGTAGTTGAGCTCATGCGGCTTAAGTTGGCGAGAAGCATAAGCCACCACATGGCCATCTTGCATCAATACACAACCCAGCCTTGCAGAGAGGCGTCACAGAAGACGACGAAATCCTTGCTTGTGTCCGGCAGGACAAGCACAGGAGCGGACGTGAGCTTGGCTTTCAGTGTTGGAAACTCTCTTCAGCTTCGGCCGACCATACAAACTTTTTATCCTTCTTGAGAAGGTCAGTCAGGGCCTTGGCTATCTTGGAGAAACCTTCGATGAATCGCGGTAGTAACCCGCCAATCCGAGAAAGCTTCGATGTCCTTGACTGACATTGGGTTTCCATCTAGAATAGCTTGAATTTGTCGGGATGACTTCCACACCATTGGCAGATATTACATGTCCAAGGAAGACAAGTTTATCCAACCAAAACTCACACTTGGAGAACTTGGCATAGAGACGGTGTTCTCGAAGTCTGTCAGAACCAAACGAAGATGTTCCTCATGCTCTTCATTGGTTTTGGAATAGATGAGGATGTCATCAATATAAATGACGACAAACTTATCAAGATAATCCATGAAAATGGAGTTCATGAGCCTCATGAAAGTAGCGGGGCATTTGTGAGACCAAAGGACATGACGGTGTACTCATATGACCATAACGAGTAACAAAAGCCGTCTTTGGAATATCCTCCTTTCTGATTTTTATCTGATGGTAGCCGACCTCAGATCCATCTTGGAGAATACCGTTGCACCAGCTAACTGATCCAACAGATCATTGATGCGGGAATAGGATACTTGTTCTTGATTGTCACCGCATTCAACGGTCGTAGTCAGAGACTAGACGAGGCACGGTAGAATCCCTCTTCTTGACAAAGAGTACCGGACAACCCCATGGTGAACTGCTAGGCTGGATGAACTCCTTGCTAACAGCTGATCAATTTGCTCTTCAACAGAGCCAACTCTTCCACCGGCATACGGTAGGGCTTCTTGGAAATTGGAGCGGTACCGGGAAGTAGCTCTATGACAAACTCCACACTTCGGTCAGGAGGCATGCCAGGCAACTCTTCCGGGAACACATCCGGGAAGTCACACACCACGTGTATGTCCTGGATTTCAGGAGGGGATTCGCCTTCCATAAAGCAAAGAAGGATCTCAGGTGAGCGGGGTACGATGGCGGACGGAGGTATTGATGTTGCAGGCCAATACTTCACAATGTCACCGGAAGGAGCGGTCACAGTAATGGTCTTGGCGGCACAGTCGAGATTAGCCTGGTATTTGGTTAGCCAGTTCATGCCCAGTATGACATCAATGCCTTTGGACTTCAGAGCTACCAAGGCATAAGGAAAAGACAAGGAACCTATATTAATCTGGACCTCAGGAGTAACACCATCGGTTTGCCATTTGGAGCCAGGAGTAGCGATCACCAAGGAACGGCTCATTTTCTCAAACGGTATGTTGTGCTCTTTTGCAAACGCTATGGATATGAATGAATGCGATGCTCCAGAGTCAAACAAAGTTGTAGCTGTATTGCCGTTGATTCGTAACTCACCCATAAGAACGCCGGGGTCATCTTCAGCTTCTTCAATAGAGACGTGGTTCAGGCGACCACGCACATAGGTCCAGCCTTGCCAGTGGAGTGGCAGGGGCTCGTGCAGGAGTATCGCGAGAGGTGCCTTCTGGGGGCACTCCCTGGAGTAGTGGCCAGCCTGGCCACAGGTGTAGCAAGTGACTCCAGGTGGAGCAGGTAGCATAGGACGGTACCCACTTCCGCCTATCCCAAGTGTCGAAGTAGTGGGGGCGGAGGAGGTGGCCTATATCCTGCTGCTCTTGGCATGAATGAGCACGAGGTACAGCGCTGTAGGGAACAAACACCCTGCGCTTCTTGCTCTCAGAACCCGAGGAACTCTGGTGATCCCCATGTGCGGGCCTCTTGGAAGCTTCAAGTTCCTTTCTTCCTTGCTCAAGAGTGAAAGCCTGGTTGAACAGCTCCTGATAGGTCTGGAACCTGAAGGGCAATAGCTCATAGCGGAGCTGCGGATCAGACCCTTGCGGAACAGCTCTTGCTTGTCAGCATCATTGGTCACGTCCCTTGGGGCGTAACGAGAAGATGGTTGAACTCACGACCATAAGTGCGGAGGTCCATCCGTCCCTGTTGCAAATCCAGGAACTCCCTCCTCTTCAAGTCCATGATGGCTGGGGAATGTACTCCGCACGGAAGGCAGTGCGGAATCAGCCCAGTGAAGACATGGTTGGCTGGAAACAAAGCCACATGGCTTTCCCACCAACAGCCAGCAGCACCAACCAAGAGATAGGTGGCAAAGTTGACTTGCTCAGCCACTGGGACATGCAGCGCGGAGAACTTGCGCTCCAAAGCGCGAAGCCAATCATCAGCTTCCAGTGGCTCCTTAGCATCAGCAAAAGTGGGTGGCTGGACGCAGGAACTCGTGAGAGTGTTGCACTCGTTCCTCCGTGCATTCTGCTGCACCAACTGCTCAAGCAAGCGCTCATTGCGCCCACGGTTCTCCTCAATGGCCATCAAGACTGAGCCATGAGGGTGGTGGCGGCAGATCATCCTCATCATCATTGTGGTTACCGCGACCACCACGGCCTCCACGGCCTCCTCGAGCCATTCTGGAGATTTGACAATGACACGGTTAGTATCTTTCTCCGAATGGTCGAACAATAGCATTAGCGTCTCACAAGTACACAGACTAGGGACGATAATACTTTGCGAGAAGGAAAACAACAAGATAGAACTTGGGTCAAAGATCAGCATCATGTGCTACTAGTGAGAGTTAAGAAATCACAACTTAACACACTCTAGTTGGCACAATCCGGGACCTTATGTTCAAGTCCGTGGGTTAAAACCCAAAGAAAGGATCAAATGATCGACTCGGTAGAAACATCTGAGTTGATTTGGATTGCAACGCAGCGGGAGCAACGTGACACATAACACTAAAGGTCGAACCCACCCACGTTTCTCCTAATTTTGAAGTAACAGGTGAGAAGTAAAACTTTAAACTCAAATCGAGTAAGATTGCTCCGAGATTAGAGGGTAACCAGATAAGGAGTAAAAAGAATCCTAAGATGGTTTTCACAACTCATTTTTAGGTTAAAATATTTTCACAAACACTAGACTCAACATCGACCAGTAGAAGGGTTTCCTACAGGCAGTACTGCTCTGATACCAACTTGTGGCGCCCTGACCCGACTGCTATACAGTGATACTGTGTCTCCGGTTATCCGATACCAGCAGGCACACTATCAAAGCATAAGAGAGAGATCAAGACTTGTGGAACAACTGGCACATCACAGACTCTACGACACAAAATCATATAGTTCAACTCTTATAATAGAGAAAGATAGCAAATGACAACCAGAGGTCACCGACCCAACATTACAACATGCGGAAGCGAAGTGTGTTGTTCTAAACAACAAGAACCAAAATATGGCCTAAGAGGCCTACAGATAAACATCACAGCGCCAGCTGCTCCAGGATGTCCCAAGCTGCCACCTGGGAACCCCAGACTACTCGTCGACGTCCACAAAGAACCCACCTTCGAGGTCGGTGAAGTCCTCCACTGAAACAAAAGCAAAGACGTTGAGTTCGACGAACTCGCAAGATTAAGAGCTAATATATGCTCGATGAGGCTTTCAAAGTTATATGGTTGTTTTGCATAAAGCTGATTTTATTTATGAAAACATAACTCAAAGGCAATCGACTATTCAGAGTATTTTCAAAAGAGGTAAGAAGTACTCTTTCTTTCATCACCTTTATCAACATCAACCACTGTACCTGTTCATCAAAGGCACCTCCCCGAATCACCCTCGAGGAAGCTCACCTTGCATTTGTGAGTGGTACCTCTAGTACCCAGTTTTTAATCATTCCGTTAAAGTTATTCTATGATCTTACCTTCACTTCCCAAGTCGTCCATAACCGCGGACACGGCTTTTCGAAAAGATTTAACCCTGCAGGGGTGTACAAATGTTTGCCACGCGTACCGTCCGGCCCATTACCTGATCATTAGCTCTCTTCCATGGAAAGCCGGCTGGGTGGGAGCGGTGTCGACTTCTCCCTCGTTAAGGACTTTCCAGGATCATCAGTGCCGGTAGGACAGGTTTGGTGACTCCTCCAACCCCCTGTCCCGCGGACACTTACTTTCTTAACACCACAATCCTCATACCATTCTCAGCCACCAACTCACGCACGCGCAAATGGAAGCCCGAACTAGAGGACCCTGGCTAGCCCCGCTCGAGTTATTTAGTCTATGAGGGTTCCTGCACTGCGAATGCATAGGCCTCACGCATGGTTGCACGCTCAGTCTTGGTTCAAGAGGTATAGAACTCGCACCTAGGCGGCGAGAACGAGACAAAACACCACAACCACAGTGGCCTCTCATCCCCACCTTTAAGCATTTTATTACCCGTCACCACAATTCCTCCACCATCATTCTCATTTCAACACCTGCTTCCAACATAAACCATCCACCATATAGCTATGCAATTAACTAAGCATGGCTAAGCAACAACATAGCATAGTAAGTATCTCGGCCAACAATACAACACTATGGATAATAGGAGGGAAACAGGTAAAAGGCATAGGGAACTTAATGCAACTATAGGATACTCTAATCCAAGAAAATTGACATTTAGAACCGCATGCAATATTATAGTGGAGAAAATATTTGCGGAAACATAGGATAAGATATGCTCAGAGGGGGGATTACGCTTGCCTTGCTCAACGTGCTGGTAGTACGGATCTTCGGGGTATTGCGGAGTAACCTCGGCTGCTTGATCTAGCGAGAAACAAACATCGGGAGAGAGCAATTAATCACCACACATATGACTAACAAATGCAATGCGCAAACACATGAACGAAATGGAGGGGGAGGAAGGGAGAATGGGGGTGCATTTGGAAGGCTTGCTCACCCTGAACTCGTGGGGTGCTTGAGAGTGGGTGGAGATGGCCGGAATCGCTCGGGAAAGCTCCGGGCAACCGCGGGGGAAGTAGTGGACGGCGAGCTCGATTGAAGGCTTCCCGGCTCGATTCCTTCGGTGGAGAGGTAGAGGACGGCGAGGCGGAGCTATTGGCGGTCTTCGTTTCGCTCGGGGACTCCTCAATCAACGGCGGCGAGCTCGGCCATGGGAGTTAGCTTTTGGAGCTCTTGGGGAGAGGAAAATATGGAGAAGAGAGTGAGGGAGAGGGAGTGGGCTGGTTGGGGGTTTTCTCCTTTTTCTTTATTTTCCAACTTACACAAAACCCCCTGCACTTTTGTTTCCAACATGGATAGGTCCTTTCCCCCTTTTAAAAGAAAGTTAGTAGCTCCTTTCTAGATTTAATTAAGGCACTAACTTATTTTAGAGAAATATGACAAAATTTGGGGAGGCTCCCCTTAGCTTGTAGAAGCTCCACGAATTTTGGTGTGACAAAATAAAAGGTTTTGAACCACGTTTGTTCATATAGGTTTGGATTAGGGCATTTTGCTAAATTCAAAATGTTGCTCCTTTGGTAAATTAGAGCAAGTGCAAAATATTACCTGGAAGTTTGTTGAAACAAGTTTGCATTGTGGTTTTCAAATGGTGCTAAACCATTTAGTGTGTTGCCCATCAATTTAATATGGATGCCATGATGCAATTAAACACCAAAGCGAAAATTTTAAACAGGTTTTCAGGTTCTCAAGTTTGGGGCTGTTACAGGTACCTTGTCCGCCGGGGATTAATGTTGTTGGAAGTAAATGGATCTTCAAGACCAAGCACCGGCCAGATGGGTCGGTTGACAAGTACAAGGCGCGTCTCGTTGCTCGTGGCTTTACGCAACAACAAGGTATTGACTATGGCGATACTGACTATGGCGATACTTTCAGTCCTGTGGTCAAGCTAGCGACTGTCCGTGTGGTTCTTTCTCTGGCAGTTTCTCGAGGATGGACACTGCGACAGATTGATGTCAGTAATGCATTTCTTCACGGTTTTCTATCTGAGGATGTCTATATGCAGCAGCCGCCTGGTTTTGAAGATGAACGGTATCCCTCTCATGTCTGCAAATTACAACGTGCTATCTATGGTCTTAAGCAGTCTCCCCGGGCTTGGTATGCTCGTTTGAGTGCTCGTCTTCATCAGCTGGGGTTTACTTCTTCCAAGGCCGATACCTCATTGTTCATTTTCTCTCATGGTGATGTTCAGATCTACATGTTGGTCTATGTTGATGATATTGTCATTGCTGGCTCGAGTCCTGCTGCTGTGGAGCGTTTGGTACACTCTCTAGCCGACACTTTCCCCATTAAAGATCTTGGGGTGTTGGAGTATTTCTTGGACTTGAAGCAGCTTACACTTCCGGGGGCATGACACTGACTCAACGTAAGTATGCACTTGATCTTCTTCATCATGTTAGCATGGAGAATTGCAAGCCTACTTCAACTCCGTTGTATCATTCGGAGCGCCTCGCTAGGAACACCGGTCCACCGTTAGGCACTGAAGACTCCTTTCGGTATCGCATTTTTGGTTGTTTACAATATTTGACTCTCACACGTCCGGATATTTCCTTTGCCGTAAACAAAGTGTGCCAGTTTCTCGCCCAGCCCACTGAGGTACACTGGGAAGCGGTTAAGCGCATCCTGCGCTACGTTAGAGGAACTCTGAACACTGGTTTGACTATCCACAAGTCTCCTTCTGTGGGTATTAGCATCTTCACCGACGCTGACTGGGCAGGGTGTGTGGATGATCGTCGCTCTACTGGAGGTTTTGCAATCTTTGTTGGATCTAACCTTGTGTCGTGGAGTTCGAAGAAACAGCCTACGGTCTCAAGATCCAGTACGGAGGCAGAGTATAAGGCTTTGGCAAATGGTGCTGCAGAAGCTATGTGGATCAATACATTGCTCCAAGAACTTGGAGTGGCTCGGCAGCGTGTACCCATTTTGTGGTGTGATAATCTAGGGGCAACTTACCTGACGGCAAATCCGGTGTTTCATGCTCGTACTAAGAACATTGAGATAGACTTCCATTTTGTGCGTGAGCAAGTCGCTGATGGTGCTTTAGAGGTGAGGTTTATCTCTTCTGATGATCAGTTGGCTGACATATTCACGAAGCCAGCCACTCGACAGATGTTAGACCGATTCAGAACCAATCTAAACCTTGTATGTACTAGTTTAGATTGAGGGGAAGTATTAGAGTCGGTTCTTGTACCGTATTGTATACGTACATGTAATACTCCTGTTGTGATATATAAAGAGATCAAAGGTGGGCCTGTTGCCACACCGAAACCCTAAATTAAACTCGCCGCGACGCATTCCTGGCCCAAATTTGGGCCACCGATGCGTCGGCCCCGGACGCGAGCGGACCGTTGCTGTGTCCTCCCCGTGTCCTCCCTAGCCCGCGTGTCATCGACCCCGACGGCTAGAGCGGCCACCTACCCCGCAATAACTATGGGCGGTGGAGCTCTTTAAATGGAGTCGGCCGGGGAAACCCTAGAGCACAAACCCTAGATCCTCCTCCTCCCACCACGGCGGCCACCACCTCCGACCACAGATCTGCTCGCCGGAATGTCGGGAGCACGCGTGCCCCAGTATCTGCTGGACCAGAGGGAGCGGGCGCGGCAGAGGAGGCTCCCACGCCCCATGTCGCCCGACGAGGCCAGGGTGGTGGAGGCCGCGTACCGCGACTGCCTCGCCAACGACGAGGAAGAGTAGGCGTACCGCGCCGGACTCGCGGCGGTGGCGGCGGGCACCGCGCCGCCGGAACCCAAACGCGGACCAAACGCACGTCCGTTTGCGTCGCCCCGTTGGAGTCATCCTAATATTTTTCCTATTTCTTCTTCCTTCTGTGTTCCCTCGCGCCAGATTGATGGGCGCCGTCGCGGACCACCACATCCGTCTTTCCTCGCAGTTGTAGCAAGACCCACATGCTCTCTGTTGTATGTCCGGCTCGGTCTGTCCCGCCCGTAGCTGCGGCAAGGCCCATGGCCACCTCAGGTCCGCCTTCATGTGTAAATCCTTGTCATCCCTAACAAATGGGCCCATTGGTCAGGAGTGTGATCAATTTACGTTCATCAGACGAGCCTGGACGTCTTCTTCTCTCCCGCTACAGTAGAGAGAGGGGATTTTTGCGCCCGCCCGCAGATCCACCGCCTCGCCGTCAATCCGCCGTATCCCCCGTCGTCCGGCGGCCGCTTCGGCGGCGGGAGGGCGGGGGATCCCCGCTTCACGTGTGTAGATAGTGTAGGGTTTGTGTGCTTCTCATCCGGCGGCGCCATGGAGGAGGTCGGGCCGTCGGAGTTGCTTTTGGTGCAGGTACTTGCCTCCTTCGTCGGTGGAGCTCGTTGGAGTTTGGCGATGGTGTGCCTGCTCCCTCCGTTCCCTCGGATCTCCGGATCTGTTGGGAACGCCATCCCCCTCCCGGATCCCGCGTGGCGGCGGATCGGGGTTGACGATCTTGAAGTCGGAGATGTTGGAGGAAGACGAAGATGCAGCGGGAGCTGGGTGGAGGCTCTGAGGAGTTCGAGGTCCGGCGACTTCCCGTCCGCCTGGGGACGTCTTCTGATCCAATGCTTGAAGGAAGATGCGGCGACGGCGGGCCACCGGCACGTCCTTTTCCTCGCCGGCGTCTTGGGAGTTGCAGAAGGACTGGAGTGTAATTTTCATCTTTGTTGGGTGACTTTCTGTAATGTTCTTCCTGTAATATCTCTGGTTTCCTCGCAAAAAAAAAAAAAATTACGTTTAGATAGGAAATAACCGCCGATTTGTTGTCGTTAGTCATACGGCTGATAATTATGAAGAATGATACTGACCCATAGCAACTGTCCTAAATGTGGTAGAGTCGTGTAATTTACTCCACCCATGCTAACATCTTCTTGGAGCCACGATTCTCTATCTACAGTAGTAGCGAGCTAGCTAGATTCATTGGCAGTTGTATACGGGCTTGTTTGGATTCCAGCCGTGGCCTGCCCGACCAATTTTTTGGTCGTTGACTACAACCAGGGCTTCCGTTTGGATTAGTGCCACAGATTTAGAACCACGCCAATATTTTGGTCACCCCATTCAGCTTTTACAGCCCCAATATTTTGGCGGGGCTGGCTAGGGCGTGAACCAAACAGCCCCTCAGTATATTAGATTTTGGCGGGGCTGCCATCAAATCAGACGTTCCCTCGTTCCTGCTTTGCATACGTGATGGGCCAAATCAGGACAGAAGAGAGGAGACGCACATCATCGTGTGCATTTCGTCCTCGTATGTTAGCGTTAGCGTACCAGAATTCCGCGTCATGGTCGGTTGGATTGGTAGGAGGGTGCTTGTATCTCTGTCCTATTAGAGTGAAGATAATAATTTTGGCACTGATGTTTCTTATTAAGATTGAGTATTATTTGGGTGGCCTCACTATATTAGAGGTATTCATAGTGATAGGACGTACATAGGTAAATGTGAGAACATCCCAATAGTTCGTGAGCTTATCACAAGTTACCGAACATGTTCATCATCGATATCATCGGCTCCATGAGAAGATCGGGCAACCCCATATCATCATGGTATCAAGGCTACTCGGTGAGCAATTTATCCAGTTCACGCTCTCACTTGTATTGCAAGACGTGTTCTTGAAGAGAGAAAAAATGTATTGCAAGCGGCTTTGGGTGGGACTGACAGAAGCAATCCATAGGTCACTGGCCTAGGAGGTTTTGACAGCCAAGTTATACCATGTACTTGTAGCCAGCGTGATACCTTGTGGCTTTTCACGGATTCGGCATGTTTCCTTCTACCGGATCAACTCATTGTCATCGATTCCATTGCGACGGCGTGCTGAATCATTCTTTGATACGATTACGTTTTCATCTGTGTGCAGAGCAGTTGACGGAGTCTAGTAGGATTAGGAGTGGACTAGAAGAAAGAAGTGAGCCCATGCCTCTGTCACTGTGCTCGCCAGAGATCAATCATGTCATGTATGCATGTCACAGGCATGTGAAGCTCTCTGCCACATCAAGGACAGAGTGCTGTTGGCACTATCAAGCAAGCAAGAACACGCTTGGCCATCCAGGAAAGGCTCTTTATCTCTTGCTGGGAAATGTAGCAACGGCAGTTACTCCCTGATGTCAACCGCTGAGCTAACCGTGACTCAGCACCTGCAAAACAAAACGAAATGAATTAATAGCAACTCAACAGAGAATGTGAAGTGGTCTCATCCTAAGTCCTCAACCCCCGGGGGTGTGGAGGGATCAGAGGGATGTTGTGAATGATCCAGTGGTCCATGAGAACTGCAACCATGTACTGCTAATGTACCAGCAATTACATTTCACACACGACTGAGTGATCAACAAGTATCTGAAGTGAATTTCTGAATTCATGCAGGCATACATAATACTGTAGAAGATGCAGGTTTATTTTACACAGATTTGCAGACAAAGGACCACCCGGCGAACTGCAGGTCCGGCTGCTGAATTAAAATGGCACCCAGTAAACGTTATTGCTATTGTATATTCCATTTGGTTGTAGCATCACAAGCCAGAAACAAAGGACGTACACCCGACGTATTGCAGGTGATGCTTCTTTATTATGCCACCATTCAGAGAGCCACTAATGCAGCTACCTCAGGGCCACCAGTTGCAGCATAATGTATATCAGTCCTTGACCGTTTCAGCCCATTGTGCCCAGCTGACATCAAATTAAAGGTTACATACAAGAATTATCTTACTCAATAACCAATCAAATACTGACACACATCACATCTCAGTGGTACATTTTCCTGGGAGGTAATAACTGCCTTGATAAGAGTGGAGTCACCGGATAGATTGTCATTGGAGAAAAGAATGAACAAGCCAGGGGCAGGTATTAGTGCAATTGGTCACCCAGGTCGCCTATGAAACAATCGTCACTTTATGTCCTGCTAAGCTGGCACACATTTAAATATTTTTCCACGTCACTTTCTGCCAATTTATATAAATAACCAATCCGACGTTAATTTCAGTGCCAAAGGAAGAAAAATACACGTACAACTTTAAGTATGAACAAATTGCCCCTACAGTGACTGACAGAAGACCCAACTTGAGAGGAATATAATTTACAACAGTGTTGATATATGAAGAATTTACAGAAAAGGTATGGATCTTGTGTAGTAAGCTTAATGGGCAGCATCATCTTCGTTGCTAGAGTAATAAGGGCATTCACATTTTCTAAATAAAGTTATCAAACCTTAGAATCAGGATCGCTCCATTGTTCCTTAGAATAACAAGCTGACTAGAATTTGTACCAGGTATCCACACCGATGGCGAGTATGAAGAGCATGAAGCTTGGCAGAAGAAATTATAACTCGAAAGTTTGGAATTCAGAGTCCATCTCCATCATACGTTGCCCATCTTTCGATAATAACCTGAAACTCGTTGTCCCTTTTCCTGACCTGCAATGTTATAAGGCAAAGAAAAACTAATGCTTATGCACTATTTTACCTGAACCTCTTACATGGATAGAAGTGCCAGAGATATGAATATTCTAATTCGCTAAAATGACCCCTGACAAACGAATCATCTAGATAACTTAGACAATTCCTACAAACTCAACATTAAATTTCTCTAGTTTGGGCATGCAAATTGAAGAACAGTAAAGTCCTTCAAATTGAAATTGTCAGGTAAAGCAAACTACAGAAAACTATCACTCTTCTGCCATGCCATCAAATTTATCATATCCTAAAACTGGCATAGTCATGCTCATAGACATTACCTCAACGAGTGGCTTCTTGCCATGAAGTAGCATATCCACACTCCTCTCAGTCTGAACAGGAAAAGAACACCATATAATAACGTGCATCACAAAATAACAAAAAAAATCTACACATCAAATTGTGAGTAAATTTCATTCTTGAAAAGAAAGGTGAATGAATTTCATTCAGGTCACATTCTGAGTAATTTTATGTTCTTAGTTGCTAAAAAACAGGGCGAAAAGAGCAGTACGAAACATGAAATTTCAGCAAGGATGAACAAACGGGAGCGTAGAAATGAATAGAGATATTTTTGTAAACAGTGCAAGCATTTGTAATAGACGAAAACATTAGAATCAAATAACTATCTAATCACATTACAAATTACCAGGACGACATATTTTAGAAGGGTGGTTGTTCTTCATGAGACTATCCATGAATTTCATAGGAAGAAAATGGGTGGGTGTATTATTTAAGTTAGCTTTCGAAAAACCTTATGGTAAGGTTAAATGGTCCTTCTTGCAACAAACTTTCCGTATGAAGGGATTTGCACAAGGCTGGTGTGAAATGATTGTGCCGTTTGTTCAGGGGGGGCCAGTTGGGAATAAGGGTTAATGACGACATTGTGCTACTTTTCCAAACCATGAAAGGTTTGAGACAAGGGGATCCCCTCTCTCCAATGCTTTTTAATATCGTTGCGGATATGTTGGCTATCATTATTGCAGTAGCAAAAGAGGATGGTCAGGTAGATGGCCTCGCGACGCATCTTGTGAAGGGGAGAGTATCTATCCTCCAATATGCTGCTGCTGGAGAAAGCCAACATGAAACTTACTCTATGTATCTTTCAATAGCTATCCGGACTTAAGATCAACTTCCATAAAAGTGAAATTTTCTGTTTTGGAAATGCAAAAGAGGTAGAGGATCAGTATAAACAAATTTTTAGTTGCGAAGCTGGTTTCCTACCTTTCCGATACTTAGGTGTCCCAATCCATTATACAAAATTGTTTAATTAAGAATGAAATTCAGTAGAGACTGGCAAGGCAAGCTCCTGTCATATGGAGATCGAACTGTGTTTATCACTTTGTGGTTTTATCAGTCTTACGATGGTCATGCTATCCTTTCTAGAGATACTGAAAGGGGTACTGAAAAGGTTAGACTTTTTAAAGGTCACGATTTTCTTCTGGCAAAGTGATCAACTTAAAAGAAAGTACCAGCTGAGAAAATGGAACATCATTTGTCGACCAAATGGCCAAGGGAGCCCAGGGGTCGAGGTTCTAGATATAAAGAACAAATATTTACTCAGTAAGTGGCTTTAAACTTTTGAATGACGGGGTAGTGTAGCCAGGAGTTGCTGCATAATAAAAACCTTCAAGATAACAACAATATACCACCTTCAAGCAAAACCCACTAATTCTCCTTTTCGGAAAGGCAGGATCAAGGAGGAGTCTTTTAGTAGAGTCTCTTTCTATAGGAAATGGCTTGAACACTCGGTTTTTGGAAGATACTTGGTTAGGGATTTACCTTTGGCCCAACAATATCCATCCTTATACAACACTGTGCGACGAAAAGACGTTTTGGTGCAAATGTTCTATTGGTTAGTGGAATGCATGGCTACACTTAATTTAATGGTTAATGATGGTGCATTTAACAAATTAATGCATTTAGTCGGAAGCTCACTACTTCGGGATGTTTTTTGGTGAAATCTATGTATGCGGACATAATGAATGGACATACTAGATTTCTTCGCAAAAATTTATGGAAGCTTAAAGGTACCTTTGATTATTAATATCTTTATGTGGCTCCTACATAAAAAAGTAATTCTAGCGAAAGATAACCTCACTAAGCGTAAATAGAATGGTTGCAAGAAATGTTCTTGACTGAGAAGTCTATCCATCATCTATTTCTGGCTTGTCCCTTTGCTTAAATTTTTGTGAATTGTTCAGTTTACTTTTAATATTACTCCTGCAACCAATATCACGAATATGTTCTATAATTGGTTAAGTGGGATAGGGGAAAAAAAACGCATATCCGTGTAGATGTTTTGTGCTTTAGTTTGGGCCTGCTGCGGAAAGTGCTTTGTGCACCCGAGCTCTAGTGCTCCTGCTACTTTACAAAATTCAAAAAATAAATTTAAAAACTTCACAAAAATCTGCAAACAATCATGCGCGTTCTCAATGATGTATACTACATTCGTGGAAAATATCAATGCATAATCATTTATATTATAGTCTAAACAAAAAAGACAAAATGGGGAGATTTGAACTATGCATTGTTAACTATAATAAGATCTGTAAATTTGTCATTTTTGTGTACGTCGAAATATATAGTATTTTGCTTTGGGATTTTGCACGTCTACAGGATACATCATCGAGAACATGAATGACTGTTTTCAGATTTTTTTGAAACTTTCAAATTTATTTTTCGAATTTTTTAAAGTGGCAGGAGTACTGGAGCTCGGGTGCAAGAAATCTCTACTCGGGCCATATGGAACTGTCGAAACGACATTGTCTTTAACAAGGTTGGAAATTCTCATTTTTTTACAGGTTATCGTATGACTACACACTGGATCCACACATGGTCCTACTTTCTCCAGAGGAGCAGCCCGCGCGCCTATGGCTTCTAGACGCAGCCGCGTGGAGACGGTTGCTCGGGATACCTAGAACCAGCATGGTTGGCGGCATACTAGACGACTGAATGATGCATAGACGCTTTTTGTTCATCTTATTGTGCGGGTTGATTTACATGCACAGTGTGTGATCCATGAGATGTAAAAGCTGAATATTTAAACTTTGCAATAAAATGGCTATTTGCATCATTTGATGTAGAGGCCGGGGATATGTTCCCCTTTTCAGAAAAAAAAATACATTACCAAATTTTAGCAAAACAAAGCAGCATTAGTATATCTTTATTTGTTTGGCTTGAAGGTATTGCCAGTGATCAATATGAGACAGACTACAAATTAGAACTGTTGAAGTAAAACCATTAATTGGGCCACAGTATGAGCTTTTATAACTACCAATTGATTCTTACTCTTCCGAGAGAATCCCACTAACACATCGACCATGATCTTAAAATTATGAATTTTATGATATATATATTTAAGTTTATCACTGTGCAAGTCTGATACTTCTACGTAGTTTGTCCCTACGATTAGATTCTGTACCTGACAGCATTGTGCTGTATGTTAACACAAGCAGAAAAGTTATATATTCATCTACTTTAACCATCTGACACTGAAAAAAAATATGCATACCCGATGAGTCACCCAGTAGTGTCGCTCCCTCATCTCAATGAGGAAAGGGAATGTTGGAGGGGCCTTTCGCTCCAGAATACTTTTTTGAGTACGTCGCGCACGAGCCTCCTCATCACCAAGAGTGACAGTTTCTACTCCTCCAATCTGATTTTCCAACAAATAGTCAAATAGCATTAGTATATTCACTGAAAGGTGGATAAAAACCTCTTCTTTCTTTTTCAAATATTCATCCTTTTTCTCTTAAAGAGCATGGCTGCAAGAAAGTTTTAGAACACTATCCATCTCCGACTAACAATGTTGGACGGACAAATATGTGGACTGTATAAGCTATCGTACCTACAGATAAAATAACAACTACATATTACAACAAAACAATGTTTGGCATTTCGGATCTGTTACCATGTGAAAATTGTACGGAAATAATATTCCTAAAGCACATGTCTATGTTCTATATGTACGTGCAAATTTCCATAGAAAACACAAACATTGTGGCTTGCGTACTCCAAAATTGGATTTTCAGAGCACACATTTTCTGCTATTTTTGCCAGGGCACAATATATATTTTTTCTTCATAAACCTTTTTCACAGATGCAAAATCAAGACCTTTATTAGGATTTTAAAATATATTTTACTGTTTACATCAGGAGCATATGCTCCTGGGACCAAACCGTCACCCTGTGTGGTACATATCTAATTCAAAGTTACGAGCATACTAATGAAAGGTTATGAGAATAATGACATACCAAATCAGATAAAATTGGATTCTTTATAATGTTAGCAAGCCTTTCTCCATGGGCCGTACCAATAAGCATTACACCCCTTTCTGCAATTGACCGACAAGCTTGCGCCTCTGCTTCAGTTCCAATCTCGTCTACAATAACCACCTCAGGCATATGGTTTTCAACTGCTTCAATCATGACCCTGTGCTGCATTGATGGTTCAGGTACTTGCATTCTTCTTGCGCCACCAATTGCAGCATGAGGAATATCCCCATCCCCACCAATCTCATTGCTTGTATCCACAATTACCTGCCCTAAACATCAGCACGCCCATAGATCATGTTACAAATTATATATATGCATATAGAACACGAATTGTACAAGACTGTAATATTGTATAAATATACCACTCTTTTCTGAAACTCATCTGCTAAAACACGTGCAATCTCACGCATAACAGTAGTCTTGCCAACCCCCGGTCTGCCCAATGGAAAAACTGTTAGTAAATATTCAAATTGCATTGAAACACAAATGCTTGAATTAACTCATGTCAGAGCTATGAAATGTTATGGCCGCAAAACATAGACATGAACAGAATACATGATATGTAGAATATAGCATCGACACTAGAATATATATGAAAATGCAGAGTTGTATAAGAAGCAACTATCTATTCCAGTAGTCTATTTAATCCAATCAGGGATCAATTAAAGGCCCAGACACATTTTTTCCGAAGTTTATAGAAACCACATTCACTTCCGTGGCATTTTAGAACCTCATACGCTAGTTTGCCCACAAAGAACCTGGAATGACGATAAATTTGAAGCAATACTGGATATGAAGCAAAAACTGAACAAGCCGTCTTTTATGAAAATAATAATGCTATCTGCTTGGAGCATTTGGATAATCAGGAATAATAAGTTTTCAACAACATCACACCAACAACCCAACGATCGAAAGCAGTTCACCATCAGGAATTGGCACTCCTAGGCCGTAGAATGAAAAGAAAATTTTCTGAAAATTTCCATGAATGGAGATGTAATCTGATTTAAACTTTTTTATTTAGTTATCTGTAGCCTTTGTAAATATATTTTTATTAATTTACAAAAATTGCAGTGGGAAACTCTCCGCTGTTTCTCTTGCAAAAAACAGGTGAACTTTGAAGTTCTATGAAAATAAATAGTGTGGAAATCAGAAGTCCCGGGACCACATTTTGTTGTACAAGTTTGGCTAACCACAGTTTTTGTGGCGGCCAAGTCAGGTACCACACTTGAGGCAAAAGTTGGCAAATAACTTAGCCTACGAAAGGTGTCATAAGGGATAGAGAAGTGTGGCATATGCCATAACTGTGGTTTAAAACCAAATACTTCTCATACAAAGTGAAACTTGACTAACAGAAGTGTGGTCAAACTTAGACGAACGAACCAAACATGTCCCAAGGCTGGCTCTTATTACCCTAACACTAGGTATAGATTTTAAAAAAATGCCTTGTCGTCAAGAAAACTATTTTACATGTTCCTGAATAAACATTACATATGATCAGTTATTTTAATGTTGTAGACCTATTAATATCAGCAACAATGGAATATGGAATACTTACAAACTTCTTTAGTAACTTAAATTGGTGAAAAAGATCTAAATGGTGATGCAGCAAAGCAACATACCTTCCCAAAAACAGAATGCTCTCTTTGTAGTTTAAAAGATCACGGACCATATCAACATGCCCATTGACGGCTCGGCCAACTCGACAGGTCAAACCAACAACCAAGCCTTTTCTACTCCTTATGGCAGATATCCTGTGCAATGTACCTTCGATTCCTGCACGGTTGTCACCTCCAAATTCTCCTACAGCTCTCTGAGCTTCCTCCAACTCTAGCTGTGAAATCTGTCAAATAAACGATGCAAATATAAAGAATGGGAACATTAGTTGCGAACAAATTCCCGTGCCCCCTCCCCTCCCCATTGTTGTTAATGCATTAAGCGTAGGGGCTTATATGCATTAACCACATAATCAGCTTAGATCCATTAGCAGAAATAAGTTAGTTTTTTTTAGGCTGGCGTGTGTTGGCCTTTGTACAGTATTTTTTGTTTTTAGTCTTTTGCGTTTTTTTATTTTTACTCTTTGTCGTACTATTTCAGTCATCTTGACGGTTTTCTTCTATCACACGCTTTGTGTGTGTATCCGAGAAAAATAACACTGTAATGCAGAATGCACGTGGATCTATTATTACTCTTTCATTTCTTGGTATGATTACATTTCACAATATTGTTAAAGCGGGTATCTATAGAGGAATCAAACATAGTGTTTTCAGTATTAAGTTACAGTTCCATACCTCACTATCCCGTAGATATTGGCCACCAGAGTTACCAAGAAAACGTGCTTCAGGTCGTCTCCCCAGATCCAGAATAACCTAACTCAGTACTCATTAGCTTGGATGGTTTATGCAATTAAAATTCTTTCAAAGGGATATTAAAAATACGGTGGTCTAGGTATAGTGCCATCAGACAAGTGCATCTGCTCACCTCCAACAGCTGGTCTCTTCTAGGTTCGTTCTGCAGATTATCTCGTAAATCTTAGGTAGAATCTGAAAAAGGGATACATAGATATAGAATTATACCTTATGTTACTCAGCTTACAGACAATAATTAGATCACATACACACTAACTTAGACGACTATGCATGTGGTACATGACTTTACATCAGAGAATATATAGATCGTGGTTTGTATTGTAACAATTTCCTTGCAGACCAACAACATGATTCTTAAAGAAAATAATAATAGCAAGCAAGCATTTATTAAGTCTTACAGAATCTTATAATAGTCCAGTTGCAGGCATCGTCAATGCTTTCGAAATTCCGTTTCGGATAATGTTTTGGCAAATATACTGATTTTGGTTTGCATTTTGGCCAAAGGACGGATACACTCACTCAAAATGCAACCATCAATTCTAAATTTTGATAAATATTTACCTGAATTCATATGTACAACTGAAATGGCTGAATTTTGACCCGAAGGTAATTGTTTCGGTGTGTACTGAAATTACTAACATTCAATGAATTTCGATGATATATCGTTGAAAGTGACAACATATCTGTCTACATATCATATTCTACTGTTCTGAAATTTCCTCAAACTAAAGAACTGTTTCAAGTATACAGATGGGTGGACTAAACCAGGCAGTATAAACTATTTGAAACGTCAGTAAAATGGGTTTTAAGATAACTGATGAAGACCAATTTATTTATTTATTAGTACTGATAAATGTCTACCTAAACAGCATAGCAAGTATGTGTGCAACAATCGATGGAGAGTTGGAGGAAACCTCCTTAACAAAAATAACAATACACCATAGCAAGTATTGGTTGACTGTTGTTGCCGCAGTCCTTTTGATTACTTCATAGCAACAGACGAAATTAACGAACTGGATAAAAAGGGAAAAGCACGAAAGAAGAAATGGACCTGCAGGAGCTCAGCGAGGTCGTCCTCGATGACGACGAAGCCGCCGCCGGCGGCGGCCTCCTGGGCGCACCGGGCAGTTCCGGCCCAGGCCCTGCGGGGTCGCCCGACGGGAGGCGGGGGCGTGAGGTTCGGTGTGGGTAGGAGGAAGAGGAGTCGAGCGGGAGAAGGGGCCATGTTTGTACAAACAACGGCTAGCCGGAGAGCAGCGGCGGTGACTCAGGCGAGCAAGGTGCGGTGTTAGTTTCTTCCAACGGATAACGGAGGCTTCGCGCTGTTCTATCTCTCCTCCTAGATTGCGTTTTCTTATCGGTCGCATAATTAGGTAAGTTATTATGTTGTACGGTAGTTTTTCTTTAGACTAGCCATAGTGGGGAGTATAATACACTAGTATCATGCATATGATACTAGTCTATGTTACTAGTTACATAGTGCGTAATAACATATTTGTGTATCATATACTAGTATATTTATTAGCATGCACACTCATTTGTATTGGATTCCGTTATGTTACGGTATCTACCTATGATACCACCATTATCTCTCCTCATTAACTGCGTGACACGTTATCTTTTTACTAATGTGGCATGCATGATACTACCTATGTTACTCCACTATGGCTAGTCTTAGAGCTTGTATGCTCCTGGCCGAATAAAATAATGGAACGTTTCGAACAATTCTGAAAAAAAAGTAGGTGAAGAACATATACAAAAGTTATACATATGTGTGAAGTTGCATGGTGAAATGATATTTGTGCTGCTATGTGCAAAAGAAACAAATCAGTGACGAAAAGAGATTTAGAAAATATCTTTTTGTAGCACTGATTGTGATTTTTATTTTTGCAGATCATCACACAATGTAGTTTCATTATGAAACTTGGCACATATGTAGAACTTTCATATACATCCATCGCCAATTTTTCTCATTTTTTTTGAAATGTTTCACTATTCTTTCCTATTTTTTATTTAGGCAGAGTATGTAAAATCGTGAGCCAGAACACTACTCTCCAGCTATATTTTGGAATTGGGAATAAAGACGTAACTCTCCGGCCAAAACACTTAACAATCCAAACAGTGTGCAACGCCCAAAATATTTCACGCGGCTCAATAAGTTTTACCGCCTGGCAAGTAGAATCCATCGCACACGGTTATATTTGTCGAACAGAAGCAAAAGAACTG